>JAJPUD010001478.1:92337-108527 GCA_023553655.1 Myrmecobius fasciatus | reverse complement strand
GGGGGGCGGGCCGGGCCGGGCCGGGCCGGGCCGGGGGTGGGGCCGGAGCCCCGAGCTCCGAGCAGGGGCAGTGGAGGCTCAGCTGCGGGCGGCTGGGCAAGTGCTGGGGAGGGAGCTGGGCTCCAGCTGTCTCCAGAAGGTGGGGGTGGGGCGGGCACTTCCGGGGCTGTGTGACGTCACTGGCCGGGAGGGGCCCCGCCTCCCGCCCCCGGGGGGCGTCTTCTCGCCTGCCAGGGCTTGGGTACCCTCTCTGTGCCCTTGCTGCTCTTGTCATTCCCCTCCATCCCTCAGCTCCAGGCTCGTTCCTTCTCCCGACCCCATCGTTCCTTCCTCGCTAGTCCTCATCATTTCCCCCGTCCTTGTCCCTTTCCTCTGTTTTCTTCTTCATCCCTTTCCCCTCGTGGAGGAGGTGATTTAGAATGGAAAACGTCCTGGGTTTGAATCCTGGCTGCTTCTTGGCTGGGTGACCTTGGGCACCCAGCAGGAGGATGAGGGGACTGCCCTAGATGACCTCTGAGCTCCTCCCACCCCACATCTCCAGTCCCCGCTCCTCCTCCATCCTCATCTTCCCTTTCTCTCCATTTCCAGGTCCCTACTGCCCCCCTTCTTTGTTCTCACTCCTCTAGCTGCCATTCTCCTGAATCCTTTATCTCCCCCTCCAGCCCTCCTTCCCCTTCCCCTCAGTTCCAGTACTCCTCTTTCTTCCTCAGACCCCCATCCCATCCCCTTCTGCCCTGCTTCCTTCCTTCCACCAGGTAATGGAGGGAAACCTCTGAAGCATTATATAAGTATTATATAAATACGAATTGTCTCTGTCACTCTCTTAGTGCCCATTGAACCCTCAGAGCCGATCCCTAATTTCGGGGCGGGATCCCCTCCCTGCAGGGCCTGCCTCCCATCTCCTATCACAGCATCCCAGCCACAGCCTCACCCCAAAAGTAGAGGGGTGTGACCTGGATCAGGCCCAGGAGCCACTTCTGCTGCCTGTTTTTGGCATAGCCATCCCAGACCCGCAGGTCCCACCTCTCCCCAAGTTCAGAGTCCCTGCCTTTTCAGAAATCTTTTATGGCTTTTATAGTCTGTCCTGGGGACCCTTCTTCCATATAAACCTCCTCTGTCATTCTCTCTTCTCTTTGTTCAGCTGTAAGTAAGCTTCAGACAGAGTTGGGGGCTCAATTTAAGAGGTCCATCACTACTCATTTCTGTCCCTGCTCCTTGCCTAGTGTCCAGCTTCGGGCCAGCCTTAGGTACAGATGCCCTTCTCAGTCCATGATGGATCTTCACTCATTTTCCAACATGAGCAAAAATGGCTGGTTGACACTTATCCCTGCTCCCTCCCCAGAGTTAGCCTTACTTTATTGGATCTAGGATATGTAGGGTTAGTCGTCCCATCCACCAGTGACAGGTATATGCCAAAGTCCAAGCTCAAACCCCAAGTTACACCGATAATAAAGGAAATGCAAATTAAAACAATTCCAGTTTCTACTTCATACTCATTAGATTAACAAAAATGAGGAAAACAAGGAAAACAATTACTAGAGAGGCTATTGGAGGACTATTATATTAATGCACTGTTGGTTGTACGATAAATTGATCTAACAACATTCTAAGAGGAATTTGTAAATATAATGATATATATTATATATAATATAAAATATAATAAAAATAAAAGAAACTTTTGGGGGGACCATTCTCTTTGACCCATTAAATTGTTGAACTCAAAGAGGACTGGAACTGTCTTCTGCCTTTCTTGGTTATCCCCATCTCTTAGCACAGTGACTGGTAAATATTGGGTACTCTTGGGCAGTTCATATACTAAAATCGGAATAGTACAGAGAAGTTTAATATTGACCCCTGTTGTAAAGATGATGTGAAAATTTGTGAACTGTTAAATATTTTATTTTTTCTTAACATTTATTGACTTAATAATGCTATTACTCTAGGTATTTTCCAAAGAGATCAGTGACAAGAAAAGAATTCATATATTAAAAATATGTATAGCAGAATTATTTGGGGCAGCAAAGCACAGGAAACAAAGAGGATGTCCATCAGTGCAATGGCTGAACAAATCAGGGTATATAAATGTAATGGAATGATGTTATGTGGTAAGAAAAAAAGAAAGGGAAAGATTTAGAGAAACCTGAGAAGACTTATAAGAACTGATACAGAGTGAAGTGAGCAGGAACAGAACAACTTATACAATGACTACCATAGTATACAGCTTTGAAAGACTTAAGAAGTCTGATCAGTGCAATGAAGAGTCCAGAAAAGTGATGATGAAACCAGCTTCCCAGATAACTCTGAGTTTCTCTAAATGGCAAATGATAGATCTACTTTGGCAGAGTTCCTCATTGGGAATTCCTTATACCGGAATCCTGTGAATCATGGATCTTATCTCATGCCTCCCAACATAAGCTGTCTCCATTTGCCTTCACTCTCTTCGTCTTCTTCTCCCTTGCAATTTTGTTTCTGACCTCAATTTCCAAGTAAAACCCTCTTTGATGTTATTAATAACTTCTTTATTGATAAACCTAATGGTCTTTTAGTAGTCACATTCTAACTAAAGGTAGCATTCCATCAAATGGAGTGCTACATCTATAGTCAGAAAGACATGGATTCAAATCCAGCCTCAGAGACTTGCTAGCTGTGTGATTCTGGGAAAATCACTTTCCCTTTGTCTGCCTCAATTTCCTCATATGTAAAATGTGGATGATAGTAGAACCTACTTCCCTGGCTTATTGTGAGCATCAAATGAGATATTTGTATAAAAGAAAGTACTTAGCACAGTTGCTGGCACATGATAGATGCTTGCTTCCTTCCTCCTCCTCAGGATTTGGCATTATTGACCATATATCCTCCTGGACACTTTCTCCTCCCAGAATTTTTATAACTCTACCCACTTGGTCCTTCTTCCCTGTTGTATTTCAGACTTTTTGCTAGATCATAATATCTGTACTGCCCCTTAACTAGGGGTGTCCCAAGAGTTTGAGCTGTTATCTTTTCTGTCTCTGTCTCTTGGTCTCTCTTTGTCTCTATCTTTCTCTGCCTCCTTTCCTTCCTCCTTCTTTCCCTCCCTTTCCCCATCTCTCTATATCTATCTATAAATCTATATCTATATGCACAAATGATCTCTTAGATCACTAAAAAAGGGAAAGATTTAGAAAATGAAGACTTATATGAACTGATACAAAGTGAAGTAAGTAGAAGCAAAACAACTTACACGGTAACTACTATATTGTAAAGGGCTATATCCCTTAGGGTTCTCCTCCCTTTCTATGGATTCAATGATTATGTCTATTCAGATGACTCCCCATTATCTTCTGCTTCCATCCTGACCCTGATAACTGTCATTGAGAGGAACAACACATATGGAAAGGGAGTCCACCAATACTAACTGCTCCCCAAATTTCACTGGCAGAGCAAACAAGTCTCCTTCAGCTGCCAAGCACCTCAAACCACCTTGACTATCCCCTCCTCTCAGACACAAGTGGAATCAGGTCAGTACCCTGAACCCAAGAGCCTCACAAATAATTGCCGCCTCCAGCCTTTCTTTCAGTCTGGCCCCCAAAATCATAATTGAGGGAAGCAACCCTTTTGAAGATGTGACCTGGTCATTTCCTCTTCGGGTGCTAAAGTCCCTTTCTTCCTAGCAACTACAGCTACTGAAGACTCAAATTCTTATCACCAGAATCCTTAACTCTATCAAATGGTTCAATATCAGAAAAGCAATATGGTTTTATTGATGGAAATAATAGTAACGAAGATGTATTACCATGGGCTTGCCACCCTGAAGACCATGAACCTTTCTATCTCTTATGTAGTTAAAACATTCTATATGTATTATCTCCCCAAATTAGAATGTATACCCTTTGAGAATAAGAACTTTGTTGCTTTTCTTTTGTATCTTCTACATTTAGCCCAGTGCTTTGCATGCAGTATTAATAAAATACTTTTTCATTCATTCATGGACAAATTTAACCCTAGTCTCTCTTCTCAGTTTCAGCTCCCATTACCAACTGTTTGTTGGACATCTCATCTCTAATAGGCCACATCTCCATAGATGTCCTGTAGGTACCTCAAATTAAACATGTCCAAATCTTACCTTCCCCATTCCTCCAAGATTCTTTTTCTTTTCTTTCTTTCTGTTTTCAAGTATACCATCGTTCTTCCAATTCCTCAGTTCAAATTTTGAAATCATTCTTGACACTTCCTTTGATCTCATCAGCCATAACCAATCAATTATCAATATCTTGTTTATTCTACCTCCTCAATATCACTCTCAGCTGGTCCCTTCTTACCACTCACCATATTAATTTAATCCTTTCTTTTCACTTGGACAGTCTCCTAATTATGCTCCTCCCTTCCTGATGCATCTTTAATATGACTGTGAGCTCAGTGGGATCAGGAACTGTGTCATTTTTCACCTCTCCTTCCCTGAATATGAGATGGGGAACATTAATAACATGAATCAGGAATGGTCTTTTATCAAAGGGGGCACTTAAGCTGAGTCTTGGAGGGAATTAGGGATCCTAAGAAATGGAGGTGAGAAAGGAAAGCATTCCAGATGTAACTGTTGCTAATGTCATTTTCTTTTACCCCCTCTCATACTATTGTCTTTGTCTCTGTTCATACTATTGTTTATCTGAGTACTCAGGATGACATCATTTTAAGGAGCAGAGAGAAAACTAGAATAATGTGTCTACTACTCTTCCCCCTTCAATAAAAATATGTCCTAGATGTCTGCTTTGAATGGCCAGTAAATTGCTTAATGAGAAGAGGGGAACAAAACTTGAATGTTGGCACCTAGAATTGGTTTTCTCCCCTCTTTTATCTTGTTCTTTAGAGACATTTCCTTATTGTCACACTGGATATAATTGACAAGCAACTCTGCATTGTCATTAATACCGTGGGCCCACCTGCAGCCAAAAAACTGCTCAAGGCTAGCACTGCAGAAGTGATAAAAAAAAAAAAAATTATCTTGAGATTCAAGACTCCACCAACTGATGGAATTAGGGTGGGTGACACTCTTAGGTGACTGATGAGAAAATGGAGAGACTTTTTCTCTTTTGTGTTATCCAAACTCCAGGCAGAATTACAGCCATGACCTGTGACTGGGGAAGAGGAGGAGGAGGAAATAGTAAGTGCTTAAAGACTGGCTCACCTGCTCTATGGGTAGTAATTGACAAGTGGGCAGGCTAGCCCCTTCTTCCTGGGGTTGTTTCCCTGTGTTAGGCTGAGGGCTGTGCTGGCAGCTGGACCAAACTGGCCAACACTGCTTTTTCAGCATCAGTGTCTGGCACATAGTAAGTGTTTAATTTGTTTGTGACTGACTCACTGTTCCTTTGACACCCCCAAAGAAAAAATAGAGACTATGGGAGGAGATGAGAGTAGAGTGCCTGGTATAGAAATATTCAATATTTTGCCTTCACTTTTTCCATATCCAACTAACTATGATTGTTCTATGATTGTGGGGGCCTGTTTGGACTCAGAGAATAATTTTCAGTCCCAGGGTTGGGATAAAGGCATAGATTTTTCTTGCTTTAAATATTTGGAATCCGGGTCAGTTAGTGGATAGAACACTAGCCCTGAAGTCAGGAGGACCTGAGTTCAAATGTGGCCTCAGACACTTACCACTTCCTGGCTGTGTGACCCTGGTTACCTCATCAATAATAATAATAATAATTTGGAATCATTTGACAATGTTATTATGCCTTAGTCTAAATCTAAGACCTGGCTGTTGAATCTGCCATTTGTACAAACACAAAAGACTATACAGCTAAATCTTGGAGAATGGCTTGAGTATAGTGTTATCTAGTGGACAATTTAGATATTGCACTACCTTCCTAGAAAATCAGTGTAGTAATGAAAAAAACTTGAGTGCTGAAATATGTGTAAAGACACAAATAGGAAAACAGAGACAATCCCTTCTTTCAAAGAGCTGAATTTCCTTTTTATTATTAGAGACTTTTATTTTCAAACATATACATAGATAATTTTCAACATTCATCCTTGCAAAACCTTGTGTTCCAAATTTTTTCCTTCCCTTTCCCCAATCGCCTCCCCTAGATGGCAAATAATCCAATATATGTTTAGCATGTGCAATTCTTCTGTACATATTTCCACAATTATCATGCTGCACAAAAAAAATTCAGATCAAAAAGGAAAAAATAAGGAAGAAAGCAAATGCAAGCAAACAACAAAAGAAACAAACAAAAATACTATGTTATAATTCACTTTCAGTCCCCACAAAGCTTCTTTCTGGATAGAGATGGTCTCTCCATCACAAGACCATTAGAACTGGCCTGAATCATATCATTGTTGAAAAGGACCACATCTATCAGAATTTTGCAGTTGTTGTCTACAATGATTTCCTGGTTCTGCTAATTTCACTCAGGATCAGTTATGCAAGTCTCTCCAGGCCTCTCTGAAATCATCCTGCTGGTCATTTCTCACAGAACAATAATATTCCATAACATTCATATACCATAACTTATTCAGCCATTTTCCAATTGATGGGCATCCATCCAGTTTCCAGTTCCTTGCCACGATAAAAACAGCTGCCACAAACATTTTTGCACATGTGGGTCCTTTTCCCTTTTTTATGATCTCTTTGGAATACAGACTCAGTAGAGACACAGCTAGATCAAAGGATATGTAGTTTGAAAGCTCTTTGGGCATAGTTCCAAATTGCTCTCCAGAATGGTTGAATCAGTTCACAACTCCACCAACAATATATTAATGTTGCATTTTTCTCACATCCCCTCCAACATTCATCATTATCTTTTCCTGTCATCTTAGCCAATCTGAGAGGTGTGTATGATACCTCAGAGCTGTCTTAATTTGCATTTCTCTGATCAATAGTTTTAGAACACCTTTTCATATGACTAGAAATGGTTTCAATTTCTTCATCTGAAAATTGTCTGTACATATATTTAGACCATTTATCAATTGGAGAATGGCTTGAATTCTTATAAATTTGAGCCAATTCTCTGTATATTTTAGAATGAGGCCTTTATCAGAACCCTTGAATGTAAAAATTTCCCCGTTTATTGCTTCCCTTCTAATCTTGTCTGCATTGGTTTTGTTTGCACAAAAACTTTTTAACTTAATATAATCAAAATTATCCATTTTGCATTCCATAATGTGCTCCAGCTCTTCTTTGACCACAAATTCCTTCTCCACAGATCTGAGAAGCAGACTATTCTTTACCCTTCTAATAAGAACTGAGTTTCTAATTGGAGGATTAATATATATTGAAGACTTTAGATGTAAGTTGGAGAGAAAGGTCCCATTCTCCTTAGGATAAAGTGGCAAAAACAAATGGTAATGAATCTTCTTTAATATTATTTCTACTGATAAAACTTCACTTTCTGATTTTAAACCATTTAACAAGATTGTGGTGGTATTTTCATTCCCAGATTTTCAGAGATAGTTGCCAAGTTACATTTCCAAAAGATTTATTTCCATTTCCCTCAACCCAATCTCACCTACTCTCAACCCCCTATTCTAAAGCTACACAAAACCCTTCCACTATGATCTCTAGAATGCCTGGTACATAAGTAACAAATTAGATTTCATGTTAATTTTTTTCCTTTCTCATTCCATCTATTTTATTGTTCTCATTGAACAGCAAACCTGTTACCTAATGACACAGCCTCCCTGGCAACCTTTTTCAGCACTGACTTTATTCCTGACTCACTGATCATGGAGTTGGATTACTTCTTGTTGCTCATTGCCACTTCTAGTTTCTGCCTCTACCAGCATCACTGAGGTTCATTCAATGCAGTATTTATCATTCAATCAAGACTCTGATAGCTGGTGTCTCCTCACCTCTAGGATACTTCCCTTCCTTCCTCAATGCATTCAGTGTCTGGCTAATCTTTTCTCTTTACATCCTACCTTCATACTAACTTACTTTATACCTTAACATACTTAATACTTCATATTTTAACATACCTAGTGATATTCTCTCAAATTCCCTAACTGTCCAATTCTGCAATTTATTCATTTCTCTTGGCTCCTCATCACCACCCAAACTCAACCACACAAAGACACGGTCATACTCTTGCTCTTGTCCAGATACAAGTGGGTCCAGAAAGAATAGATGTAAGAAGACACCTTTTCAGAGGTGGGAGGTCCACGGTTATGGAACATTATATATAACCTTTTAATATATTGATTAGCTTGATGGATTTTTTCCCCCTCTTATTTCTGTTTTTCTTAAAAATATCCTTTGGCGTATGGATTGGATTGGCCCTCTGGGAGAGGTAAGGGAAAGGAGTGCTAGAATTTAGGCCATGTAAAAATAAAAGATAACAATGAAAAAAAATTTAAATACACAAAGAGAAAGGAGTTTACATTTTAATAGAGACAACATATAAAGAAGAGTGGTGGCCAAGGAAGGGAAGTTTGATATGAGATCTCATGGGGATAGTGAATTAATCCATAATATAGAAAACTGATATGAAATATGCACTTTCTAGAAGAAATGGTACCATTGATCTGATTCCAAGGCAAGAGGTGAAAAAGGGAGGGGCAGAAGATAATTGCTAGGTGAACAGGATGTGATCCAATTATCAACTTTCTCCCAGTCTAATCCCATACCACCATCTAATCATTGGTAATATAATACCTAAATGTCCTTAAACTTTTTCCACTTGCAACTCCCTTTTCACTTGAGAAATTCCTATGTAACCTCGGGTATATCGTATATAAAATAGTATACAAATCATTTATTGATAATAAAGCATAATTTTGTGACCCCAACATTCAATTTATAAGATCCCCAAATGGGGTCAAGACCCACAGTTTAAGAAGCTGGGCTGTAGGCAATTTGACTCCTGGAAACATGTTCAAAACAATTCATTTCTCAGCTGTCCACCCTCATCCTAATATCCTTTTTCTGTGGAGCACTGCCCAGCAGAAAAAGTATACTCAGATGTGGACCACAACATAGCATTTTCATGCTTTCTGTTGAGTTTTGCTTTCATTTTGTTTTCCTTCTCAGGTTTTTTTTTCTTTCTAGATCTGATTTTTCTTGTGCAGCAAGATAACTGTATGAATTTGCATACATATATTGGATTTATCATATATTTTAACATATTTAACATGTTTTGGACCACCTGCCATCTAGGTGAGGGAATGGGGGAGAAGGAGAGAAAAATTTGGAACAGAAAGTTTTGCAAGGGTCAATGTTGAAAAATTACCCATGCATATGTTTTGTAAATAAAAAGTTTTAATAACAAATAAATTTTTTTTAAAAAGAGTATACTCAGTCAAAGGACAAGTGTTCAAATTTCACTACTTAAAACTACACCAATGACCAAGTCTTACCATTTCTCTTGATCTTCATTTCCTTATCTACAAAATCTGGGGTTAGACTAAGTGACCTCTGAGATCCAGCCCTAAACCTATGGTCCTGTGATTCTTGCAGTTCCATCTCTTTAGAACCATCCCTCCCTACCCCCATATCCAATCAGCTGACAAATCCTATCCATTCTTCCTCCACAAATCCTTAACTTTGCTTCTCTTCCCATCTCCCACTCTCACCACAACCATTCTGAGTGTGAGCCTAATCCCCTATGGGCTGGACTATGGCAATTGCCTCCCTAAAAGGTCTCCTCCCTCCAGTTTTATCTAATCCTGGCACTGAGGGTTCTAGAAGGCTGACCCACTGATATTCCTAACTGAGATGCCTACATATAAGAAAGCCGACAAATATACTTCTTTGTGAATTTAGCATTGACTAGATTACGACTGCAGAGTTTCAACAAGCTACGGACATTATGCAGGCTCAGAACTCAGAAGCCCTGAATGATCCAACCATTCTGGAGAGCAATCTGGAACTGTGCCCAAAGGGCTATCAAACTGTATACCCTTTGACCCAGCAGTGCCATTACTGGGTCTGTATCCCAAGGAAATCATAAAGGAGGGAAAAGGACCCACATGTGCAAAAATGTTTGCAGCAGCTCTTTTTGTGGTAGCAAAAAATTGGAAAATGAGTAAATGTCCATTAATTGGGGAATGGCTGAACAAGCTGTGGTATATGAAAATAATGGAATATTATTGTTCTATAAAAAACGATGAACAAGCTGATTATAAAAAGGCCTGGAAAGATTTACACAAACTGATGCTGATTGAAACAAGCAGATCCAGGAATACATTGTACACAATGACAGCAAGAATGTGCGATGATCAACTATAAAAGCTTTGGTTCTTCTCAGTGGTTCAGTGAACCAAAGCAATCCTAATAGACTTTGGACAGAAAATGCCATCTGCATCCAGAAAAACATCTGAGACTGAATGTAAATCAACACTATGATTTACTGTTCACTTTTTTTTTTTATTTTTACTCTCTCCCGTGGTTTTTCCCCTTTGTTCTGATTTTTCTCTCCCAACATGATTCATAAAGCAATGAATATTAAAAATAAATAAACTTATTACAAAGAAAAAAAAAGAAATCAGAGGCCCTGGATTCAAATTCTGATTTTCACTTATTAAGTGACTTTGAGCAAGTGCCTTTACCCACCAGAGCTTCAGTACCTCCAGCTATAAAATGAGAGGATAAATCCGGGTCACTTGAGTACCTCTCCAGTTCCACATCTCCATACAATAATAGTAATTGTTAAAATTTAAGTAGCACCTATTATGTGCTAGACTATTAAGAATATCTAATTTTTTTCCCCATAACAATTGGGAGCAGGTGCAGGAGAAGTGCTATTATTTTCATTTTACAAATGAGAAAATTGAGGCAGGCAGAGTTAAGTGGCTTGCTCCGGGTCATACATCTATAATATGTAACTCAGTTCCTCCTGAATATAACCACTGCACTTTTTGTTGTGGTTGTTTGCTGAAGCAATTGGGGTTAAGTGACTTGTCCAGGGTCACACAGCTAGTTAGTGTTAAGTGTCTGAGACCACATTTGAACTCAGGTCTTCCTGACTTCAGGGCTGGTGCTCTGTCCACTGCTCCACCTAGCTGCCACCTAGCTGCCCCCTCCACCAGCTACTTCTTAAACGATCCCTCTCGGCCCTGCCTCGGGAACTTGTAACCAAAGTCTTTACTTTTGGTTTCATTTCTTTGTAAAAGGAAAGAGGTGGTTCTAATTTCCTGGGAGACTGCCCAGTGGCTGCCCAGAGTGCCGGTGCCCGAAGCAAGGCCGGGAGCATGAGTGAGGGGGCCTCCGAGGCGCTGGTGGAGCTCCGAGGGCTGCTCCGGGCCGTGTCTGATGAGCTAGTAACATTGTATTTTGAGAACCAGCGGCGCTCGAGGGGCGGTCCTCTTCGAGGCTGGCAGCGGCTGGACCACGGCGGGATCCTCACCTTCCAAAAGCCGGAGGGTAAGGAGGCTCGGGGCTGGAAGGGTGGGGGGTGGGGAGGACCCTGGAGCCAAATAAAGGGAGAATATAGACCTCCCCCCCGCCCCCGCCCCCGCCCCTTTTACTTCAGATGCCCAGCGAGTCCTGGCCCAGGCTAGCCACATGCTGCAGGGCACGGCGGTGAATGTGGCACCTTCTCCACCCCGGGCTCCCCAGCGTCTGCTGCTCCTGGGCCTAAAGCTGGGCACAACCCCGGAGCTCCTGGAGCTATATGTGGAGAATCTCTTAAGCGTCCAGGGGGAGTGTCAGGCCCTCGCCAGCCCCCGGCCAGACCGGGCCCTGATACAGTTACCCACGCCTCTCTCGGAAGGAGGTGAGAGATCTGAGTGGGCTGGGCTGACACGGGAGAGGCTCGGAGATGTGGGAAGGGCAGTAAAAGGGGAAGGGGAAGAAAAGAATTGTTCCAAAGTTCTCCAGCCTTTCTGTCTTTCATACGGCAGACTTTAAAGAGCTGGCTACTCGACTCAGTGGGAAAACACTGGACGGCGCAACGGTGGCACTAGCCTGGGTGCCCCGGGCTCGCGCTGTGAGGGTTGTGGGGAGAGATCAGCACCCCCGATCTTCTGCTGCTTCAGCTCTACCTGGAGAATGAAGGCTACAGTGGGGGCGGTGCCCTGGAGGGACTGCGGATATTACCTGGGGCTCTGGGAACTGTTGAGACCTTCCAACAATGGGAGGGTGAGTACCCATCCTCCACTTGCCCCTCATTTCCCAGGGTCTGGGTGGGTGCGGAAAGAGCAGATCCAGATGCCTGCTGGAGCTGGGCTTCTCTTGCAATCACAATACCCCACCTTCCCAGGCTGCTTTTTTGGCCGGGGGTCCACAAACCTCCATTAGTTCCCTAGAGGTGCTAGCTTCTGAGGAATTCTTCCCTCTCTCAGTGCTGAGTCGATATCACCACCTTAGCGGATCAGAGCTAAACATAGTGCCCCACTATGATGTTTTGGATCCTGAGCTTGACCATGAGCCTAACCCGGAGGGAAGAGTGATACCCGCCTTGGGAAAAATTATTTCCACCGAGTCACCAGGAGAGAAAGTGCTCAGAGAGACCTTTGGGGAAGTAGTGCCTGTGGAGAGACTGGAAGACACTATAATTGTGAAGGCAACAGGGGTTACAGTACCTGTGGAGAGTGTCAAAGAGACAGTTCCTTTGAAGGAGTCAGTGACTTTGGAAAGACCAAGGGTAATAGAACCCCTGGGGTGCATAGTGTCTGAGGACACCTCTCCAGTGAAGAAATCCAGAGAACCATTGGGCGACCCTGTGCCCCAGAAGGTGGTGTCCGTGGAGATCCTGGTGCCCATGGAGCCAGGCGCCCTGCGATTTTTGCAACTCTATTACCAGGAGTTTCTTGCTAGCCTTGATGAAGTGATCCTCTGCCCAGTACATGGCCCGAATGTGACTGGCTTCCGGGTGAGTTCCTCCTGATGCTGTGTGTGGACTATTCTGAGCACAGTGGTAGCCTGTGGAGAAGTGACATTTTTTAGGAGAATAGACCAAGTCAAAAGAGATCCCAGTATCTCCAATGGTCCCTGATTCTCTTATCTCCCTTCTTGGGTTTCCCAACTGTCTCTATGGCAAGCTGTGGTCTACCCACTCTCTCCCTGGCCTCTGGAAGTGGTCAGGTTGACTGATTGATCAATTCTTGTCTTTCAAAATTGTTTTTGTTGACAGAATGATCAATTCTTGTCTTTCAAAATTGTTTTTCTTGACAATGATGCTATCCTTGTATAAATTGCTCTGCCTCGTCCTCACCTCATCTCTTATAATACCTTACTACTTCAAGATACAGCTCAAATAATATTGCTTTAAAGATCCCTTTCCTGATTTCACCTGTTTATATTGTGCCACCCAATTACTTTTAATTTCTTCCATATTTATTAATTTGCTTTCTTGAAGGGCTGTTGAGAGGCTCAAATGAGATAATACAAGTAAAATGTTTTGCAAACCTGTGTCAACTGTTGTTATTATTATTTATTTATTTATTTTTATTAAAGCTTTTTATTTTCAAAACATATGCATGGATAATTTTCCAACATTGACCCCTGCAAAACCTTGTGTTCCAAACCCTCCCCCTCCTTCCTGCCACTCTCTCCCCTAGATGGCAAGTAATACAATTATATGTTACACATGTTAAAATATATGTTAAATTCATATGTATACATATTTATACAATTATTATTATTTATTAGTGAATTATCTAGGTTACCAGGAATAACCAGAGAAAGGAATCACCTTTCCATCTCAGTGCTAGATGGGGATTTCTAATCTGTTCATGTTTGGAAGCTCCATTCCAAGATGTATCCCCTACTTTCTTGTTTCCTACTTGAGAGGATCCTCCAACTTGTAGATCACTGAAAAAAGAAGGAAAATTTAGACTTAATATAAGGAAAAGTCTGACAATTGGAGCTATCCCCAAGTGGGTTGGGCTGTTTTGGGGATACCATTAAGTTCTACAAGAAAAGATTGGTTCAACACTTTTCAGGAAAGCTGTGGAGACAATTCTTATTCTAGAATGTTGAAAAGTGACAGGAGAGATTCCATTTAATTCAACAAATTACTCTATGTATAAAGCACTGTACTAGCCACTGAGATACTGAGTCAAAAATGCCAAGCCCCTGACTTCATGGAGCTTATCTTCATCCTATTGGGGGAAGCAAACAGTAATTACAAAATTATATAAAATGATAAAAAATATACATATAAAAATTACAAAATAATATACAAAATGATATAAAATTTTAAAACAGAAAGAGCATTATCAACTGGGGGATTAGAAAAAACCTCATGTAGGAAATAGAGTTGTGTTTTGAAGGAAAGTAGGGATTCTTTAAAAAGTAGGTGGAAGCCAAAGTATGACTCTACCAGACAGAATTTATACTTAATAATAGAAACAATAGTGGGTCATTGAAAATTAGCTGTGTTTACTACTTCACAAGCATAGCCTCATCAGCTCTGATAGCAGACATCCCTTACGGACAAAGAGGTAGCTTTCCTTTCCCCTAACTCAACTCAGAGGGTCTCCCTCTGAACTTTTCTTTTCTTTGTGTCCACAGCTCAGCGGGGCCCTGGAGTTGTGCCAGGCTGCCAAAGAGTTCCTACAGAGTCTTCTGGGCAGCATTGGGTCCCATACACTGCCTCTGAAACATCCAGGCAGCATCTGCTTCCTGCTGGGCAGTGAGGGCCAAGGCCTCCTCAAAGCCCTGGAAGCCCAGTTCCACTGTGCCCTCACAGTAGAGCAGCAGGTGAGGGCAGCCCTTGATGCAGACCCTGTGGAGGGACCCCCCCTTCACCCTCCACTCTGCCTCTGATATCTGAGCTGTTTGCCTTCTTTTGCCCACCTCCCCATCTCAGATCTTACTCCCATCATTCTAACCCTCCTAAACTTGGGCTGCTGTTCCCAAAAGGCATACATCAGGACTGGGTGAATAGGTAGAATCCTCACTCCATCTCTCTCCATCTGATCCTATTCCCACAGCTTGACCCCAGGGACCTTCAAGAATCACCAGCAGACTGGACCCACCACTCCCCACCCCTTAGCAGCCATGTTTTGGACACTTTGGCCATTCAGATGGGTATGAGCATCCCCCCCCCCCACAGCTCCAAACTACCCTCTCCTGTTGCTTACCTCTCCAACTCTCTCCCTCTCCCTGTGCCCTTCATAGGAGAGCAGGAAGCTTCTGGATAACCTGAAGGTTCTAGATGAAGAAAGGTTTATCCTGGAGATGGAGGAGGAGGTGGCAGCCCCTGGCAGAACTGAGGAGTTACTAAAAGAAGAGGCAGCCCTACAGATGGCCCTGCATCACCCCCTGGAGGAGAAGACAAGGACTCTAAAGCAAGTGCTGATGTTGTCCCTCCTGGATGACACAGAGACCAGTGGCAGCGGTGGCGCTGACAGTAACAGAAAACTTGTGGTACATGTCGCCTTGGATCAGGACCCCAGGGAGCTGAGCCCAGCTTTGGAGACTGCTCTCAGGGAGCAGCTACGAGAGGAGAGGGTGGCGGGTGTGGACCAGGATTTACCCCCTGCATTCTGGTCCTGCCTGGAGAGACACCATGATGTGACTATTACCCTGCAAGGAAATTGTGCCATCCTCAGTGGCTATGGCCCCCAGCCTTCCTGTGCTGCCAGTCACCTCAGAGAATTGATGGCTGTCCCTTTGAACCAGAGCCACACATTAGCACCAGACCCTGCTGGAGGTCAAGGTAAGGATGGCCCTCACCCCTTACGACCTTTACATTCTTCTGCCGTGCTTCTCCCTCTCCCTTTCCCCTATCAAACAACCACTGAGTGTCCGGACCTTGGGGAGGGAAGGGAGGAAGGTCCTGGTTCTGTGTGTCCCCCAATTCATCAGTAGTGTCACTAGAGCTGGAGTGCCTGGCAGAGAGCAGTGAGGAATTCCAGGAGACAGTCCAAGCTTTCTACAGCTCCTTGGACAACCTCTGCAACAGGTGGGCAAAAGAGGGCAACAAGATTCGCATCATCAAGGTAAGCCTAAAGTCCAGCCCTCCCTCCCTGCTCTGTCCTGGGCCCTCCTGAGCACTTCCCCTGCATGAATACCTCCCGCTTCTCTCATTATATACTCACTATGCCCTTTGTCAGCTCCCAGCAGTTCTACTCAGGCCTGGAAGATTGGAAGAGAAGCCCTCTTTCCTCTGACTACCATAGTGAGAGCTGGGGCTTATTGGAAATTATAGTCTGAGATTCTATTTTGTTTGGTTTTAAAATAGTGACCACCTTCCTCAGCATGTGTCTCCTTTCACATCTGGAAATTGCTTCTTGACTTTTTGGTCCAGATCAGTCCCAAAAGTTCT
>JAJPUD010001478.1:68090-92327 GCA_023553655.1 Myrmecobius fasciatus | reverse complement strand
AATTGCTTCTTGACTTTTTGGTCCAGATCAGTCCCAAAAGTTCTAGGTGCATTCTTGGGGTCCTTGGAATATGTTGGGGGACACAGCTTCTGTCCTGGTTGAATTTTTGCCCACTAAATGTCAGCCTCTCTTTCCCCTTAGATCGAGAGAGTGTCTCTTCCTCTGCTCCAGAGTCAGTATGAGCTCCATAAGAAGAAGCTGGCCCAGTCATGTCCCCATCACCCTGTTGAGCAAATCCTCTATCATGGGACCTCTTGGCAAGCTGTGCCTGATATCTGCAGCCATGGCTTCAATCGGAGCTTCTGTGGCCGCAATGGTGAGAAGCGAAGGGGCAATGTAAGGGGTCCATAGGAAGGTTTGGAGGAACAGTGTGAGAGAGATGGCAGATACTGGAGAGCTGGGAGTAGGACTAGGGGTTGTGAAGGATTTAAAGAAAAGGGCGAGGGATTAGGGAGTGATGGTGGGTCACTTGTGAGAGAGGAGAGCTTGGCAGTAAAAGGTTTTTGGCCTGGCTGGGGGTATGGGAAGATTCTGGGGGGCAGTGAGGACAGGGGGCTAGAGTCTTATGTTTTCCCTCCCTCTACTGCAGCTACTTTGTATGGGCAGGGGGTGTACTTTGCTGTACAAGCTAAGGTCTCCGTCGAGGACCTGTACTCACCCCCAGATACCAAGGGGCACAAAGCAGTGTTTGTGGCTCGGGTGCTGACAGGAAACTATGGGCCAGGACATCCACAGCTTTGGGTTCCACCCCAGAGGGACACCGGACAGGGCATCCAGCGTTGTGACAGTGCTGTTGACTTAACAAGCCAGCCTATAGTTTTTGTCATTTTCCACGATACTCAGGCTTTGCCCATCTTCCTCATCACTTGTCAATGGCATACTCCATAGTGACAACTGCAGTGGTACTTCCTCTCTGTCACCTCCCTGCTATTGACTGCTGAAATGGCTTCAGGACCTACTTATTTCCTTTTTGCCTGAATCATCCAGGTCTGGTTTATGCACAAGGGCCAGGTAGTGCTAGATGAAATAAGGTGGGGAGAAGAATATGGGAAGAAAGCCTGGTTCCTTGCACTGGCATCAAATATTTCCTTCTTTCTTCTCTGCTGCTACTTTCTTTTCATCCCAAAATACTGTTTCTTACTTCCTCCTCTCCTTCCATCTTACCTAACCTGCTCCCCTCAAATTTACATCTGATCTAGACAGTGAAAAGGGAGCTTACGGGATGTGGGAAGGAGAAAACTGTGTCCATAGATCTGCCAATCTTTGTACCAGAAAGCAGCAGATATGACAGAAAAATGGAGAAAATCAGCCAGTAGTTCCTTGGAGGCAGTGGCCAAAAGGCAAATCCACAATAAAAAGCATCACTTCAGATGTCTATGTCAAAAGGACAAAAATAGGTGATGAGAGCTTTTAATTTCACAAGTATCCTGACAGAAGTAACATGATGTATAATAGTTAATAAAGATTTATTTTTGTTGTCCTAAGTGCTGGGAATACAAATGAAGGTGGGGGGGGGAGGGAAGACAGTTCCCATTTTCGGCGATCTTATAGTCTTAATGGGAGAAGATAATATATGAAAGGAACTCGAGAAGAGGGGTAGAAGTCCCCCACTAGGGACTATCAGTGGGACCTAGCATGACTTTAAAACTGGGAACAGATGATGAAAATTGAAGAGTTAGGAGGAGAGTTCTCAGTCTTCTAGAAAGGAAGAGGTTGGGGAAAGTTTGTTGCTCCCCCACTCCAGCCCTCCACTCAGGGGTGAGATACAACTGAGGAGGCTGAGAAGGCTTAGAGTCTGGAGCCTTAGGAACAGGAAGACTGCTTGGACACATGCTGGCTGCTTGAACTAGGAAAATTATTTAATTCATCAGTACTCCAGGCAAATGACTAAGACCACAAATTCCAGATGTTGGGAATTTCCAATGATGAACTTTCAAGTGTGGACTATGGGAGGGGAAGGAAAGGAATGGTAGGTATCAGGTAACTGCATTGGGAGAGAATTAAATGAATGGACTGGCTTAGGAATCTGGGGGAGGAGGCATGTTCAATTCCAAATAAGATCCAACATTCTAAGCACCTACTATGTGCAAGGCAAAGTGCTATAGATACAGAAAAAAGAAATAGCCTCTGCCCACAAGAAGCTTATCTTCCAGGGGACACAAGTATACAGATAAGGAAATAAACAGAAAGTTTTTGCAAAAAAAAAAATAGTCTAGAAAAGGGAACTAACTGGCTTTAGAGTAAGAAAGACATAGATTAAAGTTCTGCTTTTGACATACTGTGTGTGACTTAAATTCTTAGTGCTCCAGACAGTGGAAGAGAATATCCACAAAGGGAATTCCCTACCCTGAAGAAACCAGAGGTCTAGATCAAGAAAACAAATAGTTTCAAGAGGGAGAGAGAACAAATAACATGTTGGAAAGGTTGTGCATGTGTGAGGATGGGGGCAGGGAGCAGGGCAGTGGGGAAGAGTAAGGCTTTGCTCAAGAGATAGCACCTGAGCCCTGCACAGAAAGATGGCAGGGGTTTAAAAAAATATATTTTGGATCCAGAGAACTATCTGGGAAAGGTATAGAGGTGGGAGATAATGTATTATGGTATATATGTGTGTGTGTGTATATATGTATGTATATGTATAGTATATACTACAGTATATACAAGGAATAGTATACAGGCCAGTTTGCCTGCAGCAAAGAGTAAATCAAGGAGAATGACATGAAATAAAACTGATAGCCAGCTTGTAGAGGGAAGTTAAAATTTTATCTAAGAAACACTCCCTGGTCCCTGAACATTGGAGTAGAGAGTGAAATAGTCAGATCTGATTCTCGGGCCAGATCGATTTTTTTTTTTCTTTTTAAATAACAGCTTTTTATTTTTCAAAATACACACCAAGATAGTTTTCAACATTCACCTTTGCAAAACTTTGTGTTCCAAATTTTTCTACTCCCAACTTCCAACTCTAGACAGTAAATAATCCAATATAGGTTATACATATGCAATTCCTCTAAACATATTTCCATATTTATCATGCTGCACGAGAAAAATCAAATCAAATGGGGGAAAATGAGAAAAAAAAAGACAAGCAAACAACTGACAACAACAAAGGTGAAAAGACTATGTTGTGATTCACATTCAGTTCCCATGGTCTGGTTACAGATGGCTCTCTCCAACAGGTCTATTGGGCTTGCCCTGAATCATCTCATTGCTGACCAAGTCCATCACAATTGATCATCACATAATCTTGTAGCTGTGTATATTGATCTCCTAGTCCTGCTCATTTCACTCATTTACATCTGATCTAGACAGTGAAAAGGGAGCTTAAGGGGTGTGGGAAAGAGAAAACTGTGTACATAAATCTGCCAGTCTTGGTACCAGAAAGCAGCAGATATGACAGAAAAATGGAGAAAGTTCCTTGGAGACAGTGGACAAAAGGCAAATCCACAATAAAAAAAACATCACTTCAGATGTCTATGTCAAAAGGACAAAATTGCAAGTCTCTCTCAGCCTCTCTGAAATCATTCTGCCGGTCGTTTCTTATAGAACAATAATATTCCATAACATTCATACACCATCACTTCTTCAGCCATTCTCCAATTGATGGTACCACTCCCAGTTTCCAGTTCCTTGCCACTACAAAAAGGGCTGCCACAAACGTTTTCACTTTTTTATGGGACCAGATCAATCTGGCAGCAACATGGAGAATGGATTTGAGAGATTAGAGACTTGGGAGAAGGGAAACTAATTGGAGACTTTTGGAATAATACTTTCATAGTTGATCATTGTTACAATATTGCTGATACTGTGTCCAATGTTCTCCTGATTCTGCTCACTTCATTTTGCATCATAAGATTCCTCAGTTTTTGCTGAAACCATCCTGCCCATCATTTCTTATAGCACAATAGTATTATCTTGGTTATATATCTCAACTTGTTCAGCCATTCCCCAATTAATGGGCATCCCCTCAATTTCCAGTTCTTGCCACCACAAAAAGACCTGCTAGAAATATTTTTATTCAAACAGGTCCTTTTCCCTTTTCTTTGATTTCTTTGGGTCACAGATCTAGCAGCAGTATTGCTACACTAAATGATATACACAATTTTATAGCCCTTTGGGCAGAGTTCCAAATTATCCTCCTGAATGCTTGGACCAGTTCTCATTTCCAGATTGTAGTATCTTCAAAACAATAGTAGCAACTGCAGCAGCAAAAACAACAATTTTGAGGAAGGTATACATTTTGCTTTTAAACCTTTCAACTCCACTAAGACTTTTGGGACATTCTATATGAGTTTCACTTGAGATATCAGTGGGACATCTAAGTAGAGATATCTGGCAGACAGGGAGTAATGGGAGACTAAAGTTCAGGACAGTGATTACAGTTGTATACACAGATTTGAAGGCTATCCTGCAGAGAGTTGACCATTGAACTCATAGGAGTTGAGATCACCAAGGGAAGGGGTATAAGAGAAAGAAGAGATGGGTACACAGGACAGAATCTTAGGGAATGCCCATCTTTAATGGATTAAGGGCATGATGATGATCTAAAAAATCAATTAAGAAGGAATGATCAGACTGAGTAGAATGACTGAATAAATTATGGCATATGAATGTAATTGAATATTATTGTTCAATAAAAAATGTTCAGCAGCCTGACTTCAGAAAGGCCTGGAGAGACTTACATGAAAAAGAATGATCAAAAAGGAAGGAAATCATGAGAGAGTACCCAATGTTATAGAGGAGAAGGGAGAGGATGACTAATAGCATAGGAGATGTGCATAGAGGTTAAATGGAATGAGGACTGAGAAATATCTATTGAAGTTAATAATTAAGAGATCAATAATAATTAAAAGAAAAACCAGATTAAAGAAATTGAGAGGTAAGCTTGAAATGAAAAGGAAATGAAAAAGTAGAAGGCATCAAATTTAATAGTAGTTAGTAATAACTAATATTTGTATAGAATTTTTGAGTTTACATATACTATCTCATTTTATCTTCACAACTTTGGGAGGCATATGCCATTATTATCTGCATGGTACAGATGAGGAAACTGAGGCTGAGTCAGTCTAGGTGACTGGATTACACAACTAATATAATAATAAATATTGAGCCAGGATTGTAATTCAGGTTTCCCTGTCTCTTAATCCAGCACTACCATATTAACTAGTTGCCTAGATATGTAGGGACTTTTATATAGCAATTTGGCTATGAAAAATGGAAATGTAGTAAACATTTATTAAGTACCTATTATGTGCCAGGCATTGTGCTAAGTACTTTACAAATATGTTCACATTTGATCATCACAACATTGCAACTCTAAGAAGTATGGGCTATTATATCCATTTTATTGTTGAGGAAACTGAGGCAGAGAGAGGGTAAGTGATTTGCTCATTAAGTTTATAAGTGCCATCTAACGACCTCAAAGAAAGAGAAAGGTGTAGGGCAATGGTTTAAGAAGATCACAGGGTCAAGTGAAAGTGTTTTGTTTTTTAAATTTCTAAATCCGCCAGTATTTTATTTTTTCAATAGCATTTTATTTTTTCTAAATACATGCAAAGATAGCTTTCAACATTCATCTTTGCAAAACCTTGTGTTCCAAATTTTTCTCCCTCCCTCCCCTTTCCCTTCACCAAGCCAACAAACAATCTGATATAGGTAAACATGTACAATTTTTCTAAACACATTTCCATATTTGTCATGCTGCACCAGAAAAATCAGATCAAAAGGGAAAAATCATAAGAAAGGCAAAAAAAAAAAAAAACCAAACAAACAACAAAAAGGTGAAAATACTATTTTTTGATCTACATTCAGTCTCAATTGTTTTCTCTCCAGATGCAAATGGTACTTTCTATCTTGAATCTTGAATCACCTCATTGTTGAAAAGAGCCAAGTCCTGAAAGTATTTGTTTTTTTAGAGGAGGGAGAGATGAGTATATTTCTAGGAAGGAGGAAGGGAAACAGTATATAGGGAGAAAATTAGAGGTGATATATAAGGAAAAAATTTAAAAGAGAAAGTAATTATTGAAAATTTTATCTTCTTTGAGGAGATGAATGGGAATGGGATCAAGGGCAAGAGTAGATGAATTGATCTATTCTTAGTTGAGTTCATTATAAAGATGAAGATTAAGTGTAAGAGCAGAAAAGATGGAAGAATGGAATTGGTGATAGGAATTTCAGAGTTCAGCACTATGGAAGAAGAGTAGTTATGGGTGACAAAATCAAGTACTATATAAGATAGAGTGAAGATGAAGCTCATGGGAATTGAGGACATTGGTTAAAAAAAAAAGGTCAGGGTTTTCAATGAGGCCATTAGGATGAATACTGAAGTCCCATTAATTTTGGATTTCCATTATTTCTAGCAGTTTTTTGGTCTGTCCTTCATAATTGGTCTTGATAATAGTCACATCCATGTCAGATAAATATAAAACTGGAGAAGGGGGGAAATCCTGGAGCGTTTACTTAAGCTCACAATCTCAGTGTCATCCTTTACACTTTCTTCTTCCTTGATCTACATATCCCATTTGCCAAGCTCTGTCAGTTTTATGCCCACAACATTTCTCACATCCATGTTCTCTTCTCCACTGGCAAAGCCATTCATCACTCTGGAGAAAGAGCCAAGATGTCAGGGTGAGAATAAGAAAGCTGGGGTTCACAACAACACAATTACCCACTCCCTAGGTAGCAAAGAAGTGGATTTTAAAATGCAAAAGAAACTAAAACTCCATCAAAATAAAAAAAAAATTAAAAAGCATCAGAGAGGAAATATATCAACGATCATTATAGAAAATGAAGACCACAAAAGCTGTTTGCAGAGATGTCCTCAAATAGATAGATGATATAAAGAAATTAAGCAAAAATTGACAATGCTAAGAAATACCAACCATCAAGTACAAGTTGAAAGAAAATTCATAAATGCCCAAGTAAATTAAGTGAGAATTAAGAAATGCAAAAAATGGCATATTTGCCGCAATTGAAACTAGAATTGCACATGCAATCACATGGGAATTTTGTTGCCTTTACTCCTCCTTTTGAATCTTCGAGAGGTCCCAGAGATCAGGAAGGGGAGTTAGGGAGCAGATTCTAAGCACTTTTCTCTGTAAAGTGCTTGTTCTTCTAATCCTTCTGCAACAAACAACTACAGGAAAAAAAAATGACTTTGATTTAGGTCCCTTTGGATCCCTTTTGGATTTTGATCCCTTTGGAACTTCTGACCAGGGTCAAGATACCAGTGATATGTGGCAGAAGGGAAAAACAACAGCTCAGGAGTAGGTGGGGACAGCTGGCAATAAAAAGAGAAGATCCATCATCACACAGTCATTGCCCAGAGCCTGAGAGACATACAGAAATGTAACCTCCCTTTGAGAGACAATGTGAGAATACTCTCTTTTACCCTTGAGGAGGGAATTTCCCCAGAAGAAAGAAGAAAAGTAAAAAAGAAGGAATAGGAGAAGGAAGAAGAGGAGAGGAGAGGAGAGGAGAGGAGAGGAGAGGAGAGGAGAGGAGAGGAGAGGAGAGGAGAGGAGAGGAGAGGAGAGGAGAGGAGAGGAGAGGAGAGGAAAAAGAAGAGAAGAGAGGAAAAAGGAGAGGAGAGGAGAGAAAAGGAAAAAGGAGAGGAGAGGAAAGGAAAAAGAAGAGAAGAGAGGAGAGGAGAGAGGGCAAAGGAAAGAGGAAAGGAAAAGGGAAAGGAAAGGGGAAAAGAAAAAGGAGAAAGGAAAGGAGAAAGGAAAGGAGGGGGGAGGGAGAGAAGAATTTACTAAGTGCTTTCTAAGTATCAGGCACTGTGATGTGTTGGGGATACAATTACAAGTAAGCAAGATGATTCCTGCTATCGAGGAGTTTCCCTTTTCCTACAGGAAGATAACATGTAATTCCACTAGAGTTGGAAAGCAGAGCCCAGGGCCCTGGGGAAGAGTCAGAGTTCCATTGAGAGGAAGAGGAGGTTCAGAATGCATACAAGGTTTGTACTTCACTGCGAATAGTGTATAATCTTGCCTCTTGTTGCAGGTAAGATAAAGTGGGGGCTCACCCCAGGGCAACCAGGGGCTGGAGCCTAAGTTTCAATAGGAAGAGAAAGATGTGCTCCCAAATGTTAGCAGCAAAGATTAGGGCTGATTGGAACATGATAAGAGTGTCCATCTCAATGAGGAGTAGGAGAGTTTGTCTGTTTTATATTTACCTTTTTAACTCTAACCCAAAGCCCATTGTTATGGGACTCCATGGAGCTAAATGTCCTGATTCTTCATGAGAGATGGAGTGACAGAACTCTTCAGTTTTGGGGGGGTCCTCTTCATTGGGAAGTCTCTTTGGGTTTTATGGTAATTTGATGTGCTTTTGGCTTCTAGCTTCAAAAGAAAAGAGGGCTTCAGACTGCTGAAAGAAAAGACTGTGGGAAGAAAACAACACAAGAACTGGGCAGTTTCCATCATGTCCATATCCCCAACTTGCTACTATACAGACTTCAGGGAACTTTCCCTTGGGTGAGATCTAGGACTCTCTCTCTTGGTTGAACTGAGTTACTTCACTCCCAAAGGGAGAGCTCTTTCACTTTGCATTGCCTAGTATAAATTCTCCTTTTTATCTTTTTTTCCGATTTCTGTTTTGTTATTGATTTGGATAAATGAATTTCTTAGTTAATTGTTACATGTATGTTCATTGTGAAATTGGTATTTAGTGGAAGTCAAGCCTTTGAATATAAATCTGGGGTTTTTCTTCCTCCAACTAAAAAAATATATATACTGATCAAAAGTTAGCCTAAACCTGAAATTTTCATCCCCTAGACTAATTTACATTTAAGGGAACAGACAGATATAATTTCATCCCAACAATCCCTATTACTAAGGAGAGCAGAATAGTTATGCTTTTGATGCCCTAACCTCTTGTATCTCCTGGCAGGAATTAAATCCTCCCTTGGAGAAGAGCAGGGGGAGAAATAAAGACTAGATATGTTTATCCTGCCTCCCTCCAAATATGTATAAATAAAATATTCACACATCATGCCACTCTCCTGATACATATGGGGGAGAAGGGCAGTCCTTGAAATAGCTTAATTTCACATATATTAAAATTTGAGTAATCCTCATATGTCCAAAGCACTGGGTACAGACAGATGAGAAGTTGAAGAAAACAAACTATTCTATGGAGTGAGAACAAGGCCAAGATTTGTAGTAATCTGTATTATTTTCCATATTTGTAATTGTAGTTTTAGATTTTAAAAATGCTACTAGAAATTAGGAGAAAGCAAAAGGGTAAAAGACATTGGATGCCTATGAGGAATAGTTAATTTGGGGGCCTTATCCTCTAATAGCCATGAAGTATATTGCAATCTAGTGAAGGTTTTGGAGTTTCTTAGCCAAGACAGGGAGATTATAGATAGATCTGAATGCCACTGATGTTTGACTCCTGTACTACATTATGAATTACTTAAAATGTCTTGAGTGAATTTTAACACAGTTGTCTTCCTAGGTATTCAAAGAAGGCAAACACAAATGTCTGTCTGTTTCTTACACACACACACACACACACACACACACACACACACACACACACACACATTTAATTATTTTGGGTGGGGGCCTACACTTTGAGTTCTAAACTGTCTCTCTTTGTTCCTTCCAAACCCAAACTAGAGAGAGCTAGCATTTGATATACAAATCTGTGGAGAACCATTCAATAGACACTTTCAAATATCAAATATCTCTGGAGGTGGATAGCATCTTTCTTCATAAGTACTTCATAAATATTCAGATTTGATTACTCAGAATAGCTTAGTCATTCACAGTTACTCTCCAAACAATATTGCTATTACTGTATACAAGGTTCTTTTAGTTCTGCTCATTTCTCTCTTTACTGTTTCTTTCCAAGTCTTGCCATGTTTTTCTAAAATCAAACTGCTAGTCATTTCTTACAACACAATAGTATTCCATTACAATCATATGCCACAACTTATTCAAGCATTCTCTAATTGATGGGCATTCCCTCAATTTCTAGTTCTTTGTCACTACAAAGAGAGCTACTATAAATATTTTAGAACATATGGGTCCTTTTCCTTTTCCTCTGATCACCTTGGGAAATAGACCTAATTAATAGTAGTATTGCTGTGTCAAAGGCTATACACAGTTTTATAAATCTTTGAACATATTTCCAAATTGTTCTCCAAAATGGTTGGATCAGTTCACAGTTCCATCAACCGTGCATTAGTCTCAATTTCCCCCCTCCTCTCCAATATTTGTTATTTCCCTTTCTATCATTTTAGCCAAGCTGATCGGTTTGAGATGGTACCTCAGAGTTGTTTTAATTTGAATATCTTTGATCAATAATGATTTGTAGCATTTTTCCATATGACTAGATTTAGCTTTGATTGCTTCTTCTGAAAACTGCCTGTTCATATCCTTTGACTATTTATCGATTGTAAAATGACTCATATTCTTACACATTTGACTCAGCTCTCTCTATATATGAGATATGAGACCTTTAACTGAGAAACTGCTTATAAAAATTTCCCTAAAATTTTCTGTTTTCCTTCTAACCTTTTTACATTGCTTTGATTTGTGCAAAACCATTTTAAATTTGATATAATCAAAATTATCTATTTTATCTCCCACAATGCTCTTCATTTCTTATTCATAAATTTTTCTTCATCGTCTTGAATTCTTTGCAGCTCCTGACACTGTCAAACATCCTTTTCTACCTCACAGTCTTTCCTTTCTGTGTTTTTAAGACACTGCTCTTTCTTTACTCTCTTCTTACTTCTCATTCTCCAATGCAGGATCTTTACCTAGGTCATGTCCTCTTAATTGGATGCCCCAAGACTCTATCCTGTGCCCTTTTCTCTTCTCTCTCTATATAGTCTCAGTTGGTGATCTCATCAGTTTACATAGATTCGATTATCATCTTTTTTTCAGATCTATTTATCCAATACTAACCTCTCTTGACCTTGAGTCTCTTATCATTGTCCATCGAACACTTGATGATATTCCACCAACATCGTGATATTCAAGATAGAATCTGTTACCTTTCCCTCATTTTCAAAACTTCCTTACCACTGTTAACAGCATTACTAGCCTCCCATCACTCATGTTTGGTGTCATCTTCAATATCTCATTTTCATTCATTTAAATGACCAATCTTTTGCCATTTTATTTTTCTATTTTTATAATATTTCTCACATTTTCTCCTCTTCTCTCCATGCATTTTGCCACCACTAGAATATAGACTTTTATTGCCTCACATGTGATTGCCTGCTGGTTGGTCTTCCTATCTCAAGCCTCTTTACACTCAGCTTACAAAGTAAGCTTCCTGAAAGGGACCCACATATGCAAAAATGTTTGTGGCAGCCCTTTCTGTAGTGGCTAGAAACTGGAAACTGAATGGATGCCCATCAGTTGGAGAATGGCTGAATAAATTATGGTATATGAATGTCATGGAATATTATTGTTCTGTAAGAAAAGGCCAGCAGGATGATTTCAGAGAAGCTTGGAGAGACTTGCATGAATTGATGCTGAGGGAAATCAGCAGAACCAGGAGATCATTAAAAAGGGCAACAACAATACTATACGATGATCAATTCTGAAGGACATGGCTCTCTTCAACAATGAGATGTTTCAAACCAGTTCAAATTGTTCAATGATGAAGAAAGCCATATACACCCAGAGAGAGGGATCTGAGTGTGGACCACAACATAACATTTTCACGCTCTTTATTGATGTTTGCTTGCATTATGTTTCCCTTCTCAGATTTTTTTTCTTGCAGATCCTATTTTTCTTGCACAGCAAGATAACTGTAAAAATATGTATATACATATTCGATTTGTCAAGTATTTTAACATAATTAACATGTAGTAGACTTCCTGCCATCTAGGGGAGGTGGGGAGGGGTAGGAGGGAAAATTTTGTAATAGAAAGCTTTTCAAGGGTCAATGTTGAAAAATTACCCATGCATATTTTTGCAAATAAAAAGTTTTAATAAAAAAAAAAAAAGTAAGCTTCCTAAAGAATAGACTTAAACATGATACCTTCCCAACCCATTAAATTCCAGTGGTGTCTCTAGGGTCAAATAAAATCTGCCTTTTAGCTTTTAAACTTTTTAAACTTCCTACATCTCTAGCCTTCTCACTTTTTATCACCTCCACTAATTCTACAATCCAGCCCCATTGAGCCTTTCATCATTCTTTGAACATGATACTCTATCCTCAGACTTTATATTTTTTTACTGCCTGTGTCTCCCATGCCTGGAATGTTCTTCCCCCATGCCTCTGCTTCCTTATATTCTTCAAGAGTCAGAACAAAACCATTTTGTGTTCTCAGTGTTCTCAGAATTACTGACATTCCAGAGAATTTACAGGGGAAAAAAAAAGAAACTTGAGCAATTAGACAGGAAGTTAATAAACAGAATTTCCCATAATTTACAAAAACAATCAGTGAAACAAAAAAATCCATAGGATCCAACAAGAAAGAAGCCAAGATTTAAAACTCCTAAATATGTCATAGAATGAGAAGTGGGAAGTACTTCAAAACCACCAGGAGTAAAAAAAACAAAAACAAAACCAACAACCTATACCAAGAAATAATATTAGAAATACAAGGCGGCTTTATAAGGAGGAAAAGGGAGGTGTGTTTGATTTGCAGAAATTGGAAATAAAACAAATTATAGTCTATGAACCCAGAATTATTTTCTTAGAAAACTCATCATGTTCTATGAAAACAGGTATAGGGATTTCAGAATTCAATAGACAATAAGTTTACAGAGAAACATAACTACTTTAATCAAGTTTTCAAACAATAACCAAGCTACCTAGCCAAGAGTATAAGAACAATCAAGATAAAACAATTGCTTGCAAAATATGAGACTCCATAGGACACTATCTTAGCTAAATCACTAAATCTTCAGAAAAACCTTTAAAAAAAAAGGAAATAAAAGAAAAAAAACAGAAGGAAGAGGGGTAGACTGGAGTCTAGTCTTCTTGCTTTTTCTAACATAGGATATTCCATCTCCTCTTGCCATGTTTTCCTTCTTCACATCTATTGGATAGAATCCCTAATTTCTTTTGAAGCATAGATGATATGTTACCTCCTAAAGAAAACCTTTCTTGATTTCCCCAATTTTTAACCCTCCTCTCTCTACCCATTACTTTTGTATTTACTCCATATATCAGTCAATGCTTATTTATTAAATAGTGAAGAGGGAAAGGAAGGGAAGAAGCCTTTACATTTTTGTTGTTTGTTGTTTCAATTGTGCCTGACACTTCATAAGTCTATTTTGGAATATTCTTGACAAAGATACTAGAATGTTGCCAGTTCCTTCTCTAGCTCATTTTACATATGAGGAAATAAAGGCAAATAGGCTTAAGTGATTTGTTCAGGGTCACACAGCTAGTAAGTGTCTGAGGCAGTATTTGAACTCATGAAGATGAATCTTTCTGACTTCAGGCCCACCACCTGGCTGCCCCCAAGTATTTATACAGGCACTATGCTAAGCACTTTTACAAATACTTCATTTGAGCTTCACTGCAATCTTTTGAGATAAATGCAATTATCCCCATTTTACAGTTGAGGAAACTGAGGTAAACAAGTTAAGAGATTTGCCCAGGATCATCCTACTAGGTACCAGACACTGTGCAAAGTACTGGAGAATAAAGTGAAAGGCAAAAAAAAATTAATAATCCTTCAGGACTCAATGGGGTTCACAGCCTAATGAGGGAGACAATGAGCAAACAAGTATATACAAATAAGATTTTTAGAGGTTAATTAGAGATAATCTTAGAGGGAAAGCAATAAGAAAGCAAAAAGAGCTGAGACATGAAGGAAGCCAGGAAATCTAGGAGGCAGAAATGAGGAAGAAGAGTTTTCTAAAGGCATAGGGGACAGTCAGTGGAAACATTCAAATTGAGACATGGGATATTGTATCTGAGCAATTAGAAGGATGCCATTTTCACTGGATCTCTTAGCATATGGAGAGAAGCCCTTTATTTTGTATGATTACATTCTGAGTTTTCTGGGGTTTGGCCAAAGGCTAACTCCCCTTCTTCAGCATGTCTTTTATGACCAAGAAAATAAATAGCTGTTCCATAATTGATCTACATTGTACATCAAGTATTTTTCTGGAAGTTATCTTTTAATCTTTTGGAGAGATCATAAAGGACAATTAAGAGTCACAGTGAATAGAAATCTGGGACTGGAGTCAGGAAGACCTCAGATACTGACTAGCTTTGTGATCTTGGGCAAGTCAATTAAGCTCTGTTTGCCTTAGTTTCCTCCACTGAAAATGGGAATAATAATAGTACCTACTCCCAAGGATAGTGTGAGGATCAAATAAAATAATATCTGCAAATCCCTTAGCATAGTGCTGGCCCAAAGTTGATGCTGTATTAATGCTATTCTTCTTCTTATTATTATGTGAACCAACCCTTAGCTTTCTTTAGAGATCAGGCTCCTTCAGGATCCAGGGTTAAACCTGTTCTCAGTGGCTCCCACCTTAGGCCTTAGTTTTTTGGTTTTTGTTTTTCCTGAAGCAATTGGAGTTAAGTGACTTGCCCAGGGTCACACAGCTAGGAAGTGTTAAGTATCTGAGACCAGATTTGAACTCATGTTGTCCTAACTGCGCCACCTAGCTGTCTATGTTTTTCAAATACAACTATATATGCTATATTTTGCCAACAACTTTGCATGCATATGTTGACAATAATCATTTTTGTTTAATTAATAATGCCAATTGCATAATTATATAATTATATATAATATATAGATATATAATAAATAATGTTTTACTCATGTTGAGGTATTTTTGCCTTCTCTGGAACAGATTTGTTCCTAGTGAATATTTTTAACTAAGGTTTCATTTAAAATTCTTTTGAAAAGTACAGGATTTCTCTTCTGCTCAGCATTACCTGAGCTATTTGGGCACTAAGAATGAACAGGCAAATAGATGGGCAGGAATTACTCAAAGTAAAATTCCTACACCGACCACCAGGGGGTGCTTCGAGCTCATTGAACAGTTTTCTTATCTGCAAAACGGAGATAATAAAAACACCTTTACAAGATTGTGGAGAGGTTCAAATAGGATTATACACAACACACACACATACACACACACACTTTTATGTTTTCTATCATTTTAAATATTTTACTTTTTACATTAAATACATATAACTTTTTGCAAGCCTTATAATGCTTTATAAATATGAGCTCTCATTGTTTATTATTATTATTATTATGTTACCAACCTTTCTGGGTCTCAGTTCCCTATTTGTAAAATTTAAGGATTGGACTAGTTGGCCCCTTTTAGGCTCTAAAACTATGATCCTATGATTCTAAGAAATGTGTCCCAAAGTCCAGAGTTAAACCTGTTCTCAGTGGCTCTCACCTTAGGCCTTAGTTGTTTTGTTGTTGTTGTTGTTGTTGTTTTGCTGAGGCAATTGGAGTTAAGTGATTTGTCCGGGGTCACACAGCTAGGAAGTGTTAAGTGTCTGAGATCCGATTTGAACTCAGGTCTCCCTGACTTCAGGGCTGGTGCTCTATCCACTCTTGATTCTATCCATCATTTCATTGCCAATTATTTCCCTTTCCCCCTCTCTGTCAGGGGTGAATGCAGAAATACAAGAAAAAGGAGGGAGTTTAAAACTAAAAACATAAAACTCATAATTATATTATTAATTTCCCCAAAGACTTTTGCCTACTACAAATATGCTGTTATACAATCTAGACTATTAAAGGAATTTTCAAGTGATATTATCTTTGATGTGGGCTTATTGACAATAATTTGTTGGAAATACCATTGAATAATTTGCTTCAAAAAAAGCCAGAAGTGAAGGATTATAAATTGACTTTGTACTTCACCTCTTGTTTTCATTATTTAACAAGAATTAGAGGTCAGCAAGGTCACATTCCTTTTGGAAGACACAACTTCTTATCCAAGCAGATTACAGATCCTGTAAAAATCAAAACAATGAAGCTATTAGTATACTCACTGTTTTATTGCCTTTATCCCTTTGTGCTCTGAGGGAGTTAATTCCAACTTCTCCATGCACATGACTTTTTTTTTTTTTTCAAATTTCTGGAAATAAAACTTCCCTTTCAAAAATTATTCTTAGCCTTGATGCAGACATAGAAACCCATATTTAATAAGACAATGCCTGAAAATGAGTTCTAATCAATAAAAACCAAAATAAAAGGAAATAAAAAAATTTAGAATCAAGAGTCAGACATCCTTTGATTTTCTACATATAAAATATTCTTTGCATAAACAAATTTATCCCATGGAACACATTCAATCCTCTATTGTAATAAATTTAGGTAGTCTTGTGCCAGTAGTCTTGAGTCCATTGAAACTTTTTTATTATGGGATTTGCAAATTTTCAGTTCCAAATTACAAAACCACTTAAGTCATTCCCCTCTTCTCCATTTTCACTCCAACTCTATAGTGCTCTTCTGTCTGATATTTTTTGACAAAATCAAAAACTGATACTTCCAGCTTTTTTAGAGACATGGTAACCAAACCAAATTAACCTTAGTTCACATATATACAAACAGATGGGGATAAAAATGAGTATGTGCAAACATACCTATCTATCCATACAAAAAAATATGTAAACATTAGATGTTGAAACATAAAACCAGTAGAGCAATCATTTGTCTGTCAGTTTTCCAGATACTGTTTAAGATAAAATTTAGCTCACTTTGACAGAATTACAGAATCTCAAAGTTGAAAGAAATCTCAGAGGTTATCTAGTTCAACCCATATATAAACAAACAAAAAAAAATATCCTCTACAATTTACCTGACAAGTTTTAAAGTCTTTTTAGACAGCTCTTGAATAGTTCTCATTATTAGAAAGTTTTTCTTTTCATCAAGTCTCTCTGTCTCTTTGGAAATTCCATTCATTTATTCTAATTATGCCCACTGGGTTCAAGCAGATATTTCTTCTTCCATGTGACAGTCTTTTAAAAAACCATTTTAAGATCCCTTTAAGTCTTTTCTGCAGGCAAAATATCCTGTTTCTCCAACGGATCCTCTTAGAATATGACCACAAGGCCCTTCACTATTTCTTTCTTTGGATTTTTTACAATTGCTCAATGGACTTCCTAAAATGTAGCATCCCAAACTAAATACCATATTACAGATAACAGACTATACTGAACAGAATATTGCTGCACTATCACCTCCCCAGCTTTTGAATGCTAAGCTTCTCTTGCTGCAGCTTAAGACTTTTTTTTTTTTTTTTGCTGAGGCAATTGGGGTGAAGTGACTTGCCCAGGGTCACACAGCTGTTACTTGTCTGAGACCAGATTTGAACTCAGGTCCTCCTGACTTCAGGGCTGGTGCTCTATCCACTGCGCCACCTAGCTGCCCCCTGCAGCTTAAGACTTTAATAACTTTCTTTGGCTACCCCTGACTCACATAGAACTTCATATCCCCCCAAATCCTTAGATTTTATTCAGAATATTGTGACCTAGCCATAATTCTTCAATCTTTCTACTCCATAATTAGTTATTATTGTTTAATATCCTCAGAGCAGCAACTTATTTTCTTATCTAATTCTTATATTTTCCTCAATATATATAAAATTCTCTTTGTTAGTTTTTCTCACCCATCTCAGCTTATTCTGAACTCAAGCACTCCTGACACTATTTTTATAATGAATACTTTTTGATTAATTGAAGACCATGATATAATTTAATTTTCATCCTTCATAACCTTTTAATGTAAAGAAATATCTTCCCTGGTTGACTTACTAACTTATACTCAGAGTTTTCAACTTGAGTCCTTAGAGGGATATCCACTACCTCAGTTTCTAGGGGATAATCATGAGTCTAGGGGTAATCATATACAAAATTGAGATAATTGTCAATTATTTAGTGTGACATATAATAGGTACTTAATGAACATTTGCTCTCCTTCCCTGATAACACAGTAGCTCAAGAGCCCCTACTAGTGTGCTTCTCACTAACAAACTAGGGCATTTACCTGAGAGTTTGGAATAATATAACACTCAATTCTCTTAAAATAAAAAAATTTTAAAAAAAAAGAGCAGCAGGAGAAACCCAGATATTTCCTCCAGAGATATACAGAGTCCATTCCAAAAATAAAATCCATAGTCAGGAAATAAATTGGAATAATGGATAAACCAAAAGAAGATCCCTCAATAAAGACCTATTATTGGGGCAGGAATCTGCAAGATGGAAAGTCACATAAAGAGAATAATATCTTAATATCTACAAACAAAACTTCAGAAAAAACATTGGTTGAACACAAAATCAAGTAAAATTCCTAGAAGAGATGATGCAAGAGTTTTAAAATGTTTTTATAAATGAACTAATAAATAAATGAACCCAGAGTGCTTGAAGAAAAAAATGGAAATGAAATATAAGCTAAGGCAGAAAGAATTGGGAAAGACGTTAATAGCTTGGTACAAAAGGTACAAAACCTGTCCAAGCAACAAACTCTTTGAAAACTAGAGTGAACTAAATAGAATTCAATGACTCCATGAGGAAATGGGACTAAAACGAAGTCAAAACATTGAGAGGAGAGCATGGAGGAAAGAAGATATAAATTCTCAGTTTTCAAAATTTTTTTGAGGTAGTCAGGGTTAAGTAATTTGCTCTGGGTCACACAGCTAGTAAGTGTCTGAGGTTGGATTTGAACTCAGGTCACCCTGATTTCAGAACCAGTGCTCCACTTAGCTGCCCCAAATATTAGCTATCTCATTGCAAAAACATCTGACCTAGAAAACAGATCAAGGAGAAAAAATGGAACATTGGACTGCCTGAAAATCATGACCAAAAATAAACAAATGAATGAAAGAACCTAGACAACCTATTTCAAGAAATTATAAAAACAAAACAAAAAACAACTGCCTAGATGTCTTAGAACTAGAGACTAAAGTAAAAATATACAGTATCAACCAGATATCTCTTATAATTAAATTTAATTTACAAAACCTCAAAAGGAAAATTCTCAGCATCATCATAGCTAAGATGCAGAGCTTCTTGGTCAAAGGAAAAGACACTGCAAGTAGCCAGGAAGAAAAATTCAAGTAGAGGGATCACAATTAGGATCACACACAATCTAGTATCCACTGTAAATGACTGGATAGCTTAGAATATGGTATTCCAAAAGACAAAGAATATAATCTTAAAGCCCAAAATAACTTTTTCAAAAAACAAAACAAAACAAAAAAACAAAAAAACTGAAGCATAATTCTACAGGGGAAAAATAGATTATTAATGAAATAGAAACTTCCAAACACTCATTATAATAAAAAGACCAGAACTATGTAGAAATTTTGAAGTCTAAACATGAGTTAAGAGAAACATTAAAAAAAAAAAGTAAAGGACTAAACAAAGATAAACTACTTACATTAAAATATAAGAAGATCACACATATGCCCCTTTTGAATCCCATCATAATCAGAGGCATAGAAGAGTCTAATTAGACGGGAGGCCTGGGAGTGCTTCTGTTATATCTTGATGATCATAGAAGGCTGGAAAGGAAGGGTAAGAGAAATATACTAGATGGGGAAGCATATCATCAGGATGCTCATATAAACATCTATACTAACAAAGGAGGAATGGAGGAGGAGGGGAAAGGCTAATACCTGAACCTCAACTCTCATCTGAAATGATCCAAGGGAAGAATACACACACACACACACACACACACACACACACACACACAATACACGAACACAAACACACACTCTACATGAACACGCAAAGTTGGTTACAGGAAAACATTTCACTCAACAGGAAAATATAAAGACAACAGGGCATCTGAACTTTCCCCAGGGATCCCTGAAATATGTAGGAATTCCAATTGGCAGTCCCAATTCATCCTTCACTAAAACACACAAACTAAACTTTAAAAGGAAAATTAATTCAAAAACGAACTAAGAAATTAGATTTTTTTTTTAAAGTCCCAAAGAGATTTGGAGCTTGCACTTAAGCACTTGGAGTTGTTTACTCAGGGTTTATGTGCCATTAGTCAATGCTTATTTTGTGGACCTGAAATCCACAAGGATCTCATATAAGCTTCTACACTCATATCATAATAAGGCATGCAGACTACTTCTGCTTAAAAGTTTTGGTTTTTTGTTTTTGTTTTTGTTTTTTTTTTAAACCCAACAACAACCCATAACTATAGATGAGTTTCCCCAGTGTGCTCTAGACAAATGGTCAGATAGTTTTGCAGGGGTGCAAAATCCTAATACTCCATCACAATTATATACCACAGTAAAATTAAACAAAAATAAAACATAGAGATGCATAATCCCTATTCATATTATCTTTCAAACTCTTAGGTACAACAGATAAGAATATATGAGTTGTCTGTATCAGCAATAAAGAAGTTATTTAAAATATACTATTCTTACTTGTAAGGGAAATACATTAAAAAACTGACTTCAGTTGCAGTTTGAAGCAAAGAAGAAAAACAATATGTACTATAACTCTAACAATGTAAATAGAACAATGACACATCACAAAAAAATCAAAAGCAAAGTAACAAAATTATAAAGTGAGACTTGAATGAAGAAATATGGGAAGACACCCCCAAACTACCCCTTTGTAGAGGTGGGAAGGCCATAGGTAATAAATTTTGCACATTTTTCAGACTTTCTCGAGGTGTTGATTAATTATGCTGGGGGAGGTTTATCTTTTTAAAAAAAACACACCCCACAAATGACTACTTGTTACATGAGATGGCTCTCTGGGAGGGGTAAAGGTCCATAGGATACCATAGTGATGTAAGAAAAAGAAAATATGAATAAAAAATATTTTTTAAAAAAAGATTATGTTTCCCTTCTCAGATTTTTTTTCTTGTAGATCTGACTTTTCTTGTACAGCAAGATAACTGTATAAATATGTATACACATATTCGATTTGTCAAGTATTTTAACATAATTAACATTTATTAGACTTCCTGCCAACTTGGGGGGGGGAGGGAAAAATTTGTAACAGAAAGCTTTGCAAGGGTCAATGATGAAAAATTACCCATGCATATGTTTTGCAAATAAAAATAATAAAAAAAAGAAAAAATGCCCCCCCTTTTTGTTTTGCTTTTATACTTTCATTGGATTTCTGAAATTCTAGGAGAAAAGAATTCCTTATGGAGTCTTTCTTTCATGGGTCATGGCAAATGCATAAGATGCCCGAATATATTCTGGACAAACTCCAGAAATTTAAGTAATAATACCTTTGGGATTCTCCCCAATTTATGGGTTGGACTGCCAGAGGTTATCTGCTAATTTGTTTGCTCAGCCAATTATCTCCCTTCTTTTAATTCCAGAAGAGAAAAGAATTCAAGTAGACACTCATTTAGTTTAATACTCCCTTAACTTTGTGATTATATTCTGTAACCATAACGGTTACAATACGATAAGTCGTTCCTTACTTATCAGTTATTGTAAAAGTCTCTTGCTGTGTAGACAATATATATTTTCCCTCTTGCATTTTCTATTTGGTACCACAAAGAACAGAAAAATGTGGGTAGGTTAGGGTCACAATAGGTCACAAAGAAGTTGAAATTTTAAAAGTGCTGTATCTCTGCCTCTCTGTGTATCTCTCTTTCTGTCTCTGTCTCTTCTTTAGATGATTTTGCTTCCACAAATTCTTTCAGATCCAAACTGCCCATGTGTATTATGGGCATTATCTCATCCTGACCTGAAATTGTGATTTACAATTTGGCTGTGATTTACAAGCAGGAGTATGTTAAAACCAACTCTAACCATCTTTCTAATAGCCATCCTTAGATCTTCTGTGATCATTTATATCTCAGAAATAGGCAATCACTCCAAATCAGGACTTGATTTATTGTTTGGTTGATCATCCATAGATGATAAAATGTTAATAATGCAGATCAAGCTTTAAAGCCAAAGTGTATATATACTCCTTCCCCTACCATAGTCTAGCTATTAAGTATCCACTAGCATAATGTAGTCAGGAAGCAAGAAACATTTGTATCTCCTGGAGAAGACAAGGAAAAGGAATCAGACAAACCAGCAGGTAGATTTTTGAGAGGGTAGTCATTTTGGGAGCAGCCAAATGGTAGAAGGTGAATATGATTCACCTCACCCCTTCACCCTTGTAAAATGGCTCTAGTCTGTGTTCGTACTAGGTGGATTTCTCATATGACAACAGAGTAAATGTCTAGCAAATTCTACTAGGTGTGGTTGAAATCTGAAAATACGAGATAGTGAGCTAGTAGCCCAGAACTGGGATTTCTAAGTGCCCTCACAAAAGCAGTCATTTAACCTGGTAGCTTAACTTCTCTAAGAGAGATACCTCCTAGCATGTGCATTTAAATAGACTCACTTTACATTAAAGTAGGTGTGTTTCATTCTTTGGTTAGCAAATCCCCAATGTTTTCTATGAGACTTTCCCTTTTCAAGGGAAACTTGGAGAGAGTGCTGGAACTAAAGCCAGGAAGACCTAAATTTAAATCCTGCCTCTTGACTTATTAACTTTTCAATCCTATTCACTTCCTTGAATCTGTTTCCCCATCTGTAAAAAAAGGATACAAGGGTTTTCACGAAAATAAAATGAGACAGAATTTGTAAAGTGTTTCCCAAACCTTAAATGCTTGCTATTATTTTTATTTTCCTCATAAATAAGAATGGCGGAGTTGAAGGCTGGTCTGAATTGAGCATGGAAACAAGGATTCGGTTGCTGGTATATATACATAATAAAGGCAGGAATGTGGAAAAGGCTGGGAAGGATTCGGGTCTTGCTTTCTTCCCTTAGCTTTCCTTCAGGCTCCTTGACTCATTTGCATGCTAATCAAAGAGGATCTTGAAAGGGAGGCTCCACTAAGTGCCCCAGCCTACACACACAGCAACCAAAGATTTTTGGGGGAGGAGGTAGGGTGGGACAAAAATTCCATCGTTTCTACACCCCACACTGTATTTCTCCTTCTTGGTGAGACTCAGATCCAGACTAGAAAGTCCCCTTACAAGCTGTGGTTTGGTTTGGTTTTGTCTCATTTTTTAAATAAAAATTACCATTAAACTGAATCAAGAAATCTTTAACTGCATTGCTCTGCTCTGGGCAGAGATCTAGATGGCAGAAGTGTCCCATCGCTACTATAGCCAATAAACATTTATTGAATCCCTACTATGTGTCAGTATGGTGCTAAGGTGGGGGTGAGGAGAAGCAGGGCGGGAGGTGGGGAATAAGCAAAGGTAAAAAAATAGCATTTGCATTTAGAGACCTCCTGATCTAATTGGGGAGATAACTATGTACAGATAAATTGAAAATAATCAACTGAGGGAAAGCACCAGAACTAAGATGGGGAGAGGAGGGAAATCAAGAAATTTTCCCTAAAGAAAGTGAAATTATAGCTGTGACTAGGAGGAAGCTGGAGATGTCAAGGGGCAGAGATGAGGAGAGAGAGCATTGTAGGTATGAGAGATAGTCAGTGAAAATGACCAGAAAAACAGCAAGGAGGTCAGCTTCACTGCATGGCATAATATGGTGCTCAGGACAAGGTGTAAAAAAAAAAAAAAAATGGAAAGGGGAATCAGGTTGTAAAGGGCTTTGAACCCCAAAGGGAAGATTTTATATTTGATTCTGGAAAGAGTTTATTGACTCAGAGGTATTAGTGGGATATGACAAGGATATTTGTTGTTGTTAGGTCTTTTTAGTCATGTTGGATTCATTGTGACCCCATTTGGGGTTTTCTTGGCAAATCACTGGAGTGGTTTGTCATTTTCTTCCCCAGCTTATTTTACAGAAAAGGAAACTGAGGCAGAGTTGACTGACTTGCCCAGGATCACCCAGCTGGGAAGTATTTGAGGTCAACTTTGAACTCAGGAAGATCTTGACTCCAAACTCATTCTATCCACTGTACCACCTAGGTGCTCTGACATGACCATACCCATCCTTCAGTAAAATCACTTTGATAGCTGAGTGGAAGATGAATTAGAATAGGGAGAGAGTTGAAGCAGAGAGACCAACCAGCAGGCTTTTGTAATAGCCCCAGATGTAAAATGTTGGCATCTGGATGTTGATTGTGACAGAGGAGAAAATGGGGTATGTGTGAGAGATGCTATAAAGGTAAAATTGACAGACCATAGCATCAAACTAGGTTTGGTAGGGGAAGAGGTGATATGAGAGAGTGAGGGTTTGAATTCATGCCAGGGACCGCAATTTATTTTGCGTTTGCCCTTCTAGATTCAGCCTTGGGAGCAGGGATTATGATCTTGTCATTTTTCTCCTTTCTGATCTGCCTGCTTTTGTATTGAACTGTCTTTTGAGATC
>JAJPUD010001478.1:0-68080 GCA_023553655.1 Myrmecobius fasciatus | reverse complement strand
CAATTTGAACTCTACTGTGAGCTTTACAGCTCCTGTAAAAGCAGCCACTCCCATTCCTGATATTCTGTATCTCTCCCATCCTTGTTTCTATCCTAGTCAGAGGGGAATAGGTATGAGGCAAAACTATTATATATCAAGAAAATATACTCATGGGAAGAAATCCAGGGACTAAAATGAGGAAATTATGGGGAAGAACAGTTGAAACTGCTAAGTGGAGGAAGAAACGGAACTGATTTTGTCAGCAGAGTATACTAGAAACTACTTGACCAGAAAAAGGAAAACAGCTGGCTTCAAAAAACAGATTACAAACCAGGCTCAGAGACATAATTTAGTTAGGGTTGGGGAAGGGAGGGGGGAAACAAGAGGGTAAGATGGAGAGGAAGAGGGAGGGGGAACCTCAGCTACTCAGATATATGCAGGAGTACTCCCTCCTTGCTAAAAGCAGGGCAGCAAATAGCTTTTTGACTTGCCTAATGATCATTTCATCCTTCAAAAAGGGGAGAAATTGAGGAAGTTGTGTGTAAACCATTCTGTAAAGTAATTGGGGACTAGTACCAAAACTTTATTAAACTGTGCATACTCTTTGACTCAGAAATATCACTACTAGGTTATATCCCAAAGAAATCAGAGAAAAAGGAAATGATCCCATGTGTACAAAAATATGTATAGGAGACAAAAATATGTATAGGAGCTCTTTTTTGTGGTAGCAAAGAATTGGAAACTGAGGAGAAACCCATCAACTAAGGAAAGGCTGAAGAAGTGATGGGATATAAATGTGATGGAATTACTATTGTGCTGTAAGAAACGATGGAGGTTTCAGAAAAACCTGGAAAGACTTGTATGAACTCAGAGTGAAGTGAGCAAAATTAGAACAATCAATTCATTAACAACAATATTATAAAGATAATCAGCTGTGAAAGACTTAACTATTCCAAAGGACTTAAATGAAACATAACCATGTTTTTTTTCTTTTTTCCCTCCTTTCTTCCTTTCCTCCCTCCTTCTTTCCTTCCTCCCTCCCTCCCTTTCTCCCTCTCTTCTTTTCTTTTCTCCTTTCTTTCCATCCTTCTCTCCCTCCTTCCTCTTCCTTTCTTTCTTCTTTCCTTCTTTTTTATGTTTTTGTTTTTCTGAGGCAATTGGGATCCTTGCCTAGGATCACACAGCTAAGAAATGTTAAGTGTCTGAGATCAGATTGGAACTCAGGTCCTCCTGACTTCAGAGCTGGTGCTCTATCCACTATACCAACTAGCTGCCTCTCTTTCTTTCTTTCTGAACATGACTAATGAAATCTTTTGTATTATTGTGTTATGTATTTTGTATATAGATATTTGTGTATATGTGTGTATGTGTATAAATAACGAATTCTATCTCTTCCCCCCTCCCTCCCTTCTCATTGGATGGGGCAAAGGAAGAGGAAGGGAGAGAGTTTGGAACTGAAAAATAAAAAAAATAAAAAGTCTGTGCTTTAAAAATAAATAATTATTTTTAAAAGGGTGGAGGAAGAAATATACAAGGGGAAATTCTATTCTGTATATGATTTTCATTCACATAGAGGAACTGGTTACCTTGGTGGAAATAAGAGTCATAGGAGAAAGTGCCCACTACCTCTTAGTTTAAAAAAGAAGAAGAATTGGACATAGTTTGAAATGCAGCCTAGATTTTGGGAGAGAAATTTTCAAAGGTTCAAAATAAAAATAAGTAGGATTCCATGAACTAAAACTTTACAAGGGAAATAAGCCCAAGAGGAAAGAAGCTCTCGACATTGAAATCTTGGAGACACAAATAATTCTGATGGGGAGAGGAAAACAACCAGGAATTGTTTGAAGACCTAGGTGTGGATTCACAGAGAGCTTCCTAACCAATTCATATTTGTAAAAGACACATGCAGAAGATGGAAACAAAGATGTTCAGGAGCAGGATAGAGATTAGACCTATGAAATCATTTATACAGGGGACTTCCAAGTGAGGAAACTCCCTTTACCATTGTGGGTTGGCACCTCTCAAACTAATAGTGTTACAGTTTCATAGACTAGAGGTTAGGGTGACATGCCCAGCATGTCTCAGAGATAAGACTTGTTTCCTATTATGTCACCATAAGGCAGCAGTGAATTTAAAAAACAAACAAACAAAAACACAGAGTTTGTTTTTATCTTGTATTATGTGGCGTGTATGGGGTGTTCAACGAGGACTAACTTCTGGGTTTGCTGAGCCCTTTTTGGGGCTGCTTACCCACCTCTGGTGCCTACCTGGCATTCAACTGTCCCCTATGACTCCAAAAACCTGTAGTTAGCCCAGTAATCACACCCCAAGAAAACTTTCTTGGCAGAGAGGATAAACCAGACTGAGGGTAACCAACAAGTCTCAAACCCATTGGTGAGTTAGGGGAATATTTACACCAACCATTCAAAGGCTCCCCCATGGCAGGATGGGCAAATGAGAACAATTTGTACCTGTGACCAGAAAGGCAGCTGGAGCTCTGGTAAGATCATCATGCACTGCATCCTAGGTGATTCTCAGTCCTCCTGACTTTTTCCTGCCACTGGATTGATGACTCTGGAAGAGAGAGTGAGGCTGGCAACTTTGTGCAACTCTGCCTCATTTAAATCCAATTCCCATGCAAGTCAAGATATCATATCATGATTTCATTGATCCTCTTAGAAAATGAAGAACAAACAACAATGAATCAACTCACACAGGGCAAATGCTCATGAGGTGGTCAAAAAAAAAAAGTGATACAAGGACACTTTCAAGGTCTCTCTTAAGAACTTTAGTATCAATTGTATGACATGGGAGACACTGGCACTGGACCACCCAGCCACAGGACCTTCAAAAGAGAAGGTTCTCTGCTCTATGAGCAAAGCCGAATTGAATTGGCCCAAAAGAAACACAAGATACACAAAATCAGAGAAGCGAGCCCAAATGTTCACATGGACTATTTGTGTCTGACCTGTGTTAGAGCATTGCTAATTTGTGTTGGTCTGATCAGCCACAGTTGGACGCACTGTAACTGGACTCTAACATAATGATGTTGTTTTGGTGCTCTTCGAGAACAAAGGACAACAACCAACTAACAGAATATACAGACATGCATGCATGAGGGATCAAAGAAGGAATAAGCTCACTCCTCACAGTGAATGAGGCAATTAAAACTGACAACAGAGAGAAGGCAGAGACTCAATTCTTATTTTGCTTTTTTTTTTTTCCCTCCCCAAACTGATCTTTTTCTCTTGTCAAAACTGAAATCATTATCTCTCCCCCTACGTCCACCTCCCCTTCCAAATTTCCCTATTGTTAATGAGGGCACCATAATCCTTCCAGTATCTCAGGCTTATAACCTGGGTGTCAACTTCAACTTCTCATTCTCAATCCTGTTCCTATATCTAATTTGTTGCTAAAGCCTATTGAACTTACCATTCTAAGATCTTTCCCAAGTTTCCCCTTTCCTCCTCTGATACCTCTACCACCCTGGTGCAGATCCTTATTTCCTCATGTCTAGACTATTGCAATAGCTTGCTGGTGGGTCTCCCCACTCCTGATCTGTATTATCTCACTCCCAGTGGGAGACTTCATTTACTATATGTATTGTCTGTTATATATTTTCCTGTGTAAAAAAAAAAAAAAGACAAAAAAAAAAACTTTCTTGGTTATTGATTTGCATAAATGAGTTTATTCACATTCTCTATGTATGTTCATTATGGAAATGGCATTTGGTAAAGGGAGGTCAAACCTTGGGGCACTCTTTCCCCATTAAAAGAGGACATTCAGGAGCACAATTTGAACCCTCAAATTATTTCTTCTAGACTACCAAGATGTAAGGAAACAGAAATATATAATTCTAATCTGGTACTCTGTGAGGAGAGTTGAATAATCAACCTTCAGTCCCAAATTCCTGCTTTTTCTCCTGATAGACTTTCACATAATTAATTAATTGGTACTGATGGGTAGGGAATATTGTAGTATATAATTTGATTACAACAAGTAGTTCCAACTACACAAATAACCTACTTCCTCTCTTGTCAGTACCCTCTTCTCCAGAGTTTGAAATCCACTGCAGTTGGCCCTAGGTTCTATATAAATTTGAGGATATTACCTGAAATATGCTCCAAAAAAATTACCCAAAATAGGAAATTTCCAACATATTTGCTTCAAGTTTAAGTTCTCACATTTATCAACTTCTCATTCACATCCCCTCATAGGATTTGATAATGTATTCTTTTCCCCTTAATGGTCATATGATTTATTGAAATCATAAGTTAATAAAAAGTAGTAGACTAACAATTAAAAGAAAATTGGAGAGGATGCATTCAAACAACAAACTATATCAGAATTTAGGTTCTGAATTTCCTTCTATTATCCACCCACTTCCCTGGCCCCAATGGCAAGGGAGAAAAAAAAAAAAAAAAAAAAAAAAAAAAAAAAAAAGAGAGAAAGTATTTGGCAAGGCCTACTACTTACTGAGGCTTGCCTCAGCAAGCACTCTGAGGTAAAAGGAGGGGAAGTGCCGATGGATGTTGCCACATCTTCATGGTCCATGATATGTCTGTCTCACTAGTTTCAAAACTACTCTAGTCTGTTTTGCCTCTATTGTACTTATTCCTATCCCTTCTAGGCCTACAGGTCTCTAGATTCCACATTTCTTTAGAATCAGTACCTAGTTTTTGCTTTGTTTTACCCAACTTCAGTGGTATGACCCTGCTGCTGGTGCTCTTCTGCTCTAAATGTTCAGAAGAAAATTTCAAAATGGCATGAAGTTCAAAAAGATGGCACTTTTATGCTCCAAACTGAGAAACTCATAAAAAAAGAAAGGGAGACTTGATGACTCTGTCAAATGTCTGTTAATACACATTTTTTACCTTCTCCATGACTTAACTGATCCATTATTTCCACACATTCCTAGGAATAATAACATTAGGAAAGCCTTCTTACAAAATGATTAGTCATTCTAGCTATTTATTTCTCTCTAAATGCCTTCTTCCCTACTCTCCCCTTCCTCTTTCTCAGGAAAGGGATTTGACTTATCAGACTACTTCAAACATATTTTTTTTCATCCCATGAGAATCTTTAATAAAAGCACATATAAAATTTATCACAGCAGTTATAACACTACCCTGTTTGTCGGCATTGCCTTTATGAGCTCCTTTCTCTTCTCTTTTATGTATCTTCTTGAGTTTCACTACCCCTCCCTCATAACTCTATTCCTTCATTAAAAATTAAAAGCAAAAAACAAATGAGCATAGTTAAGCAATACATGCCCACACACTGGACATGTCTGAAAATGCATTAATCTGTACCTCGAATCCATCATTTCTCTGCCAAGAGTTGAGAAGGAAAAATAATTTTTAAAAAAAATTTTGTATTAAATATCTTGGATAAATATCTGATATCCAAAATACATAAGACAACTAGTGGCAATGTACAAGACCAAAAGCCATTCTCCAATAGAAAAATAATAAGATTATGAACAAATAGTTTCCAAAAGAGTTAACAACCATATGAAAGAATATCCCAAAATACTACTAATAAAAGAAACAAGAATCAAAATAACCCTAAGCAAATAGGCAGAGATGTCAAAAGATAGGTATTATCAATGCTAGAAGTGAGATAAACATATTAATGCATTGTGGGTGGAGCTGTGAATTGCTCTGAACATTCTGGAAAACAATTTGGAATTATGTAAAGAGAATGACAAAAATGCCCATATCCTTTGACAGTGAGGATATATTCCCATATATCCCAAAGAGGTCAGTGGCAAAAAGAAGGTCCTGTAATATACTAAAATATTTATAACAGCTTTTTTCATCGTAGCAAACCGAAAACAGATGCCTGACAATTTTGTAATAGGGAAACAAATTATGGTAACTGAATAGAATATGACTGTGCTATAAGAAATAATGAAAATGATTAATACAGAGAAGCATTGAAATACTTTCGTGAACTGATGCAAAATACAATATACAAGATGACAACAATGTAAATTACAAGAACAATAACAACTATTTCCCTTCTAATTCTAACTATATTGTTTGCACAAAACCTTAAATTTTATATTTTCAGAAATTTTTTGGTCAAGTGCTCTTCCCCCATACATAATTGTGATTAATATATCTTTTGTTTATAGTATGACTTTTTATGACATGGTTATTTATCCATTTGGAGCTTATCTTGCAAGATGTATGGTGTTGTCTAAGCTTAATTTTTTCCAAACTGCTTCCAGTTTTCCCAGCAGCTTTTGCTGAGTACTGAGTTCTTGCCCCAATAATTGGAATTTCTGGGTTTTTTGAACAATTATATTTGATTGCTTTTGAGTCTTATGTACCTAAAATGTTATCCTGCTTGACTTAAAAAGAAAACAACCAATAGGTCACATAGTTTCGATGATCATAGCTGTGTAGTATAATTTTATATCTAGTATTGGTAGATCTCTTTTTTTCCCCTTTCCCACTTTTCCCCCTTTTACCTATAGTTATTAATCTTAAGATAATTGATTTTTTGTTCCTTCAAATTAATTTTATTATTTTGTCTAGTTCTATAAAATGACCTTTTGGTAGTTTGACTGGTATTGAATCTGAAAATTAATTTATGTAGGAATATAGTTTTTATGATATTTGCATGACCTGATCATGAGCAATTAATATCTTTCTAATTATTTTTCTATTTTATTCTTTTGTACTTGCATTCCTATAATGCCTGTGTGTCTTGCAAAATGTATTTCCAGATATTTTGCACGTTATCATCTAGTTACTTTGAAAGGAATTTCTTATACTTTCTGTTGGTGATAAACGGAAAGGCTAAATCTTGGCCTATGCTTATTCCTTTAATTTTATTTCTTGATTTATTTAACATTGCTAGTATTTCTAGAACAATATAAAATAATAGTGATAAAAATGGGCATTCTTACTTTACCTCTGATTCTATTAGAATAATTTCTAATGTTCTATATGAATAAGAATGTTACTAGATAATAGTTCTAGTACTATATAGTACTAGATAGCTATATGAACATTCTCACATCTAGTCATATTCTATACATCCCAGTGATTCTGAACTCCTGTAGGTCAACATTCTCTGTCTCTAATATCCCCTTTTGTTATTCCCATCCATCTTAACTCTCCCACCCTAAAGTCCCAATCAAAAGCCACACACCCCTTCTGCTATGCCCTTTGGAGCATCTTTCCATGGTCAACAAACTTCCCTTCAATCTAAACCTTTTTCTCTCCCACTCCTTCCATCTTTTTGTAATTACTGAAATCCCTCCCCCCCCCTTAATGACATAGCCTCCACAGCTACCCTTTTCAATTCAAGTTGCACCTTCACTCATTCCCTCAGTTCATTAGTAAAGGTGAAGTAGTTAAATTACTCTTTGCTCCCCATTGCCACTTACAAGTTCTCCTCCTATTTCCATCACTAATAATCTCTCTGCCTATGAGATCCGTGCTATTCATATCTAATCAAAATCCTGATAATTATTGTCTACAAACTTCCAGATCACTCCTGTTCCTTCCTCATTGAGTCTGTCATCTGGGTCTCAGGCCATCTCATCTGCACTAGCCATTTTCTTTTCCTTTCACTATATTAACTCCTTGGCAGATCAGTTCAACTCTACCTTATCTTCTTCTCTGGGTTCCCTCTTCCTCTTATATTTATGATTGTGTCCTGTCAAGCTTCAACCTTGGATAATTCCTACCATCCATAATTTTCTTTCCTACAGCATGCTGGGGGAGAAAATTATGAAGTCATTCTGACAAGGTCCACTCTAAATTTTAGTTATATAACCTCCTACTGGGCAACCCTTCTACACTTGCCTTATAAACTCATCATCCTACTCTACACAGCAGCACTTTTCACACCTCCTCAAATCTCCTATGGTTTTTCCCACCTTCTTAGTTGAGGACCTTGTCTCTTATTTTATAGAAAAAAAAAATAGTCCATTCCAAGGAATTGAGTGAATGCCCATCAAATATGGAAGAGCTAAATAAGTTATGGTATATAAATGTAATAAAATATTGTTCTATAAGAAATGATAAGCAGTTTGATTTTAGAAAAACTAACACTTACATAAACTGATGCTCAGTAAAGTGAGAAGAATCAGGAGAACATTGTTAATAGTAACAGCAACACTGTTTTGATCAACTATGATGGACTTGGCTTTTCTCAATAATGTGGTAATTCAAGGCAATCCCAATATAGACTTGGGATGGAAAAATGCTATCTGCAACAAGAGAGAAAACTTTGGAAACTGAATATGGATCAAAGCATAGTATTTTCATCTTTTTAAAAAATTTTGTTTGTTTTCTCTTTTTTATTAAAGCTTTTTAATTGCAAAATGTATGTATAGGTAATTCTTCAACAATGCCCCTTACAAAGCTTTCTGTTACAAATTTTTCCCCCCTAGTCCCCACCCCTCCCCTAGATGGCAGGAAGTCTACTACATGTTAATTATGTTAAAATACTTGAAAAATTGAATATATGTATGTATATTTCCACACTTATCTTGCTGTGCAAGAAAAATCTTGTCTACAAAAAAAAATCTGAGAAAGGAAACACAATGCAAGCAAACATCAATAGAGAGCATGAAAATGTTATGTTGTGGTTATTTTCTCCCTTGTGTTTTTTTTTCTTTTGATCTAAATACAACATGACAAATATGGAAAAACATTTAAAATGATTGCACCTATATCAGATTGCTTTGTGGTCTTCGGGAGAGGGGAGGTAAGGGAGAGAGTGAAAAAAATTTGGTACACAAAATTTTACAAAAATGAATGTTGGAAACCATTTTTATGTGTATTTGGAAAAATAAAATACTATTGAGAAAAAAAAAAGAAAAAAGAGGCCATTCACTATGAGCTCCCCTCTTTCTTCTTATATTATTCATGTCCTTTGCTACTATCTCCTCCTTTACCCCCTCTCACATTATAATGAAACTTTATTCCTTAACAAGACTCAGTCCTCTACCTGCATAAGTAATCTCATTTCATCCCATTTCCTCCAACCGATTACCCCTTTTATTATTTCCACTATCACTTATGTTCAATCTCTCCCTGTCTATTGGCTCCTTCCCTACTAACTATGAACATGCTCAAATCTCCTCAATCCTCAGGAATCCTTATATGATTCTTCAATTCTTGTTAACTATTATTCTATATCTCTTCTGACCTTTGTATACAAACTCCTTGAAAAGTCTATATATAATAGACACCCTCCACTTCCTTTTCACTTTCTCCCTTTTTCACTCTGCAGACTAGCTTCCAACTTTGTCTTTCAACTGTCTCCAAAGTTACCAATCATCTCTTAATTGCCAAATCCAATGGCCTTTTTCAGTCTTTATTCTTCGTGATCCCTCTGTAATATTTGGTACTCTTGATCACCCTCTTTTCTTTGATCCTTTGTTCTCTCTAGGTTTATAGGATATCACTCTCATCTGTTCTCCTCTTACCTATCATATTATTTCTTCTAAGGCTTTCTTGCTCATCCAAATCACATCCTTTAAACTGCAGGTATTCCTCAGGATTCTATCCCATACTGTCTTCTCAAATCTATTTATCCTGCTCTGGCCTCTCTGCTGACTTCAGATCTTGCATTTTCAATTGCCTTTCAGACATCTTGAACTGGATGTCCAGTAGATATCTTTAATGCAACATGTGCAAAACTAAATTCATTATCTTTCCTTCTAGACCCTTCCCCCCACCTCCAACTTTCTATTATCATCAAGAACAAAACCATCCTCCTAGTCCCTCGATCTCAAAACCTAGGTGAAATCCTCAACTTTTCACTATTTATTAACCCCACCCTCACTATATCAAATCTATTGCCAAGGTTTATCACCTTTGCAACATCTCAACACATCCTCTCTTCTGATATTGCTACCAGACTGATGCAGTCCCTCATCACCTCATATGTGGACTACAAAAATAGTCTACTGGTGCCTCAAGTCTTTTCCCCCTCCAATCCATGCTCCATTCAGCCAACAAAGTGATTTTCATAAAGCATAGATCCAACCCTGTCACCATCCCATTCTACCCCACCTCATACCCTGTATGAATCATGCTTATTGACTTAACTTATTTTCCTTGGAAGCTCAGATTTTGGCAATTTCTGGATATTTTCCTTTGGGGTCTTCCATGAGGTTATTGGTACAGTCTCTATTTTCATTTTGCCTTCTGAATCAAAGAGATCTGGGCAATTTTCTTTTATGGTTTCTTGAAATGTGGAGTTTAGTTTTTCTGTTTTGGTCTTGGTTTTCAGGAAGTTCAATGCTTCTTACATTATGTTTTCTCAATCTGTTTTCCAAGACAGTTGATAGCTCATATTCTCTGCTATTTTTTTTAATATTTTGACTTTGTTTTGCTATTTCTTGTTGCCTGATAGGTTTGTTTGGCTTTCATTGTTTCTTTCAATTTTAAAGGAATTCTAGTACTTCAGTGACTTTACCACCTTATGTTCTAAACTATTTATTCTTACTCCAGTGTTTTCCTGCATAACTCTTAAAGTCTAATTTAATTTTCAATCTTTTGTTTAATTTCTTCAGCCATTCTGATAGCACTCCCAACATGATTCATAAGGAAATATGTAAAAAAATTAATGTACATGTATAACAAAAAATGTTATTTTTACATATAATTGAGGAAAAGAAAAAACAAAACAAAACAAAACAAACATGAGCCCACTGCCCCAAAAGATTTCTAAGATTCCTAATACCTTTCAGTGGTTTGTGAAAAAATACCTGGTAACATGAACCACTAGTAGGTGTCAGTGTTTTAAGATGATTTTATCTTATTCAGAAAGATAAAAGAAACAACTAAAGGTATTAGATCAGTGAGAAGATGCTGCCCTAAAACTGTGAATTGATAATTGCCATTTCTATTGAGCTTTTCTCATATACATATACAAAGTGGTTACTAATCAAAGATTGAGCACTATCCCAAGAAGATAGAGTGCTAATCACCTGGACTCAAAGATTATCATGAGGACATGGGGACATAGGGACATGGTTTCAAGCTATCCTTGAGGAAATTATAAGAAGGATCTTACAAATGACAGCATCTTCACAAGCATATAATTCCTTCAACTAATTGCTTAATCAAGAAGCATTTATTAAGCACCTACTATGTACCAGGTATAATGCTAGATATATGAAATGAAACAGTGCCTGCCTTAAAGAAACTTACATTCCATAGGGGAAGACAATAGGGTCACATGTTAAGTGTAATGAGCTCCCACTTTTATTGGGACTCATGTATAGTTATAATAGTCCTGGGTATATTAATGATACATATATAATCCCATATGTAAGATTTGGTAGGGAATTGAGTTGGATGCTGGAAATCCTTCCCTAATTGATGAGCTACAATAACCCAAATTCAAACAGTTTCCATGTTTGTTAGTAGCAGCAGTCCCTGTCTCAGTTCTCACCCTTAAAGAAATCTTTCTGTAACTCACAGAAACTCTTGGGTTTCAAGAGTTTCTTTTACTAGTCTAAAAGATAATTGTACACATATACGTGTGTATGTGTAAGTGTGTGTGTGTGTGTGTGTATGTGTGTGTGTAGAATAGATGTTAGATTCATTTTCCCAATCCCCACTTGCAGAACGAGGTTTCTGGTCCCTAAAGGGTGGCTACCCCTCAAAGTTCTGGGGAAGTATTAGTGGTTGAGGAATGGAGAGGTATAGTTTTTGTAGTATGATAAATCACAAGTCCCCACTAATGAGATTCTCCCAATGCAATGCTCCCAATGCAATGATATCAACTGATATCAATTAGCTAGCCACGAATTAGTTAGTTAGTTAACTCTAGTTACCTTAATTGGAAAAACATATTTACTGAGGTGGTATAGTAAGAATGGATTGGTATACAACTACACAATGGCATGCAGAATATATGGGAAAGTGAGCTCAAGCTTAGATTAGTTACAAAGGGAGTAACTCACAGCTACTGAAGGTCATTTTGTTGGAAATAATTTTCCTCCCCTTTGTGTGGCCCTTACGATGTTCTTCTTAAGTATGATGTAGAGTTCTTTTGGGATCCTTATGGAGTCCTGAAAACATCATTCTTCACTGTGTCTGGCTTGTTCTCATGTTCCAATGCCATTGGTCAGTTGTTACAGGGACAGTGCTAAGACACCAATGAAAAAGCCAAATCCTCAGACCTTTCAAAATTCTGAAGCTCTTCCTCTGATCCAAATAAAGAGAGGAAACAGATTTTTCTCATCTCCTTTTCCCCAAATTATCTACCATTTAGGAAGGTAGCTGGAATTTCTTTTCTGGCTCATTACTAGAATACTTGACTGGGTACTAGTTTGTATTTTTTTTATCCAAAACCCACAGGACAAGATTGATTTTCCTCAACAAATCTCAACACAATTCCTGTATTGCATCATCTCATTTCATCCATGGATGGAAATATTGTACTCCTTTCCAATCTGATTAACTAGATTGTTCAAACTGAATTGAAAGGCCTTTGACTGAGTCATTGATTTGGGTGATGCCCAGGGCTAGTTCATATATAGTTCATACTGCTGAATGGTTGGCTTAATAGAGAAGTCCTAGCCTTTTGTAATTATTGGTAGGAACACCCCTCTTACACATGTACTCTTCTGTGGGGATAGGGGAGCTTCTCCTCACCCCTAGTTTCTGTTGAGAGTGACATTGTCTCCCATCTCTTAAAGGAAAGATTTTTTTCTCATTCCTGACTCAAGCCACTGCCATCAAACATACCAGTCAGGCCACATACCAGGGCTACCATCTTCTTTTATATTAATGGGAATAAAGTTATTTATTATTAAGCAACAAAAATAATCAATAATTGGGGAACAGTTTCATTGGGAAACTAGCATCCTATTCTGTCTGACAAATAGAGAAAATAGTAATAGGTCTTAATACCTTCCCCTCTCCATGATAGAGGAGAACCAAGAAGTGGATAGTTAAATAAGTAACAGAAGATAGATCCCCCTTCAGGAATGAAGGAAGGGAAAAAGGAGGTTCCAAGGACTCCATGTGTAAGTGATTCACCAGACTACTCCACAATTAGCTGCTTCTATTGCTGCCACTTACAGTGTCTGATCTGCAACAGCAATCCACAAAGTTCCAAGTTAAAGAGTGAAAAAACCCCAAAACAGGGAACTTCCCTCACAATCCCTATTCCCCCTGGTCTGGCCTTGCTCCTCCTCATGGCTTAGCTAGGTAGATTCTCTGCATTCTTTTTCTTCCCAATGCCATATTTCAATCCCAATTTCAAAATATCCATCATCCTGTGAATTCTATGTAAAAATCTGATAAGTTGCCATGGTTACTTCAGGTATTTTAGATCTCCTTTGCAATTATCACTGAACTGGCAAAGTTGGAGGGCCTGCATTCATAGGTATGCATCAGTGATTACTCATCTCCACAACTCTGGTATCCTAATGGGTCATGGGGTATCTAGTCTCTGACATTGGTTCAAGCTACCAGAAGGAAGGAGAGAATGAGGAGGAGGAGGAGAGAGAGAAAGAGAGTGCCCCAGTTTGATAGATTTAAAGGTAAATCCAGTTCTGGCTATGTAGCCAATAGGAAGAGGCTCCTCTCACCCTCGTGGCAAGGGAACACAGAATGTCTTTGCTGAGAAGCAAATCCTGACATTTCCCACATGGTTGCCTCTATAACAGGTGATGTAGACATGCACAAAGCCCCATTACAGATACATGTAACAGGAGGCTGTCCAGGGAGAACCCAGCTCCTATGGTCATATGCAGTATGTTTGATCTGATGCAATTCCCCCACAGGCCCAATGTTACCTGGTTAAAGAGAACTGGGTTGGTAGAAAGTATTGGCTAAGAGTGGAAGGAACACACTAAGAATGGTATTAGAAAATTAGAAAAGAGACATCCTTACACCCACAGAGTACTCCTAGAACATGGAAGGAGAAATGTAGTATATTGGATTTTGGGAATAAGGGACCAGAGCATACTTACTACATATATAGATGGGTGGTGATCTGTCCAGATAAAAGGGATAATCACATTTATGAGTTCACATTTGAGTATTATGAGCATTTAGAAAGGAAAGCATGTCTTCAAGAACAAGTCATGTCAGATTAACCTCATTTCCTTTTCTGATAAGAGACACAGACTGGTAGAACAAGATAATGTTTTAGACATTTGTGTACTTGGTTTTCAGCAAAATATGTTACAAATCTTTTGGGCTATCTAAATAGACAAAATAGAGACATGACCTAGATAATAACTAATTTAGATGGATTTAAAATTGTTTATTAAAGCAGCTGACTGTTCTCTTTCCCACCCTTACCTCCCAACACATGGAGTGTGTGAAACTTTGTCAAACTAAGACCTGTAGCTGAGATTGCTACTCAAAAGTGTTATATCTATGAGTACCACTAGGTGGTAATCTAAACTGCAGCTGAATCAACTCAACTTCCTCTGAGTCTGCACAAATCTAAACTAGCAATCTCCTCTCCAGACATTTCCTCCTTTTATTCTTGGATTAAAATTTAGACACAAAGAAATTACATTTATTATTATATTTATTTGTAATTTGCTTGATTATTTTAGCTTTTCTTCCATGTCTTACTTTCCTTATTCAGCGTGTAGCCCATATGAACTAAAACTTTGCTTACTCACATTAAATGGAGTCTATTGCATTGAAAACAATTGTAGAAATGTAGGTTTTGAATGCTCAAGCAGTTGAACTTTACCACTCCTAGTAGGATCTGTAATCTAAACTCTCTACCTTTCTGCTCTCTGCCTCTTTCTGTCATCATAGAGCAACCACATTCAAAGATTGAGCTAGTAGGAGATGATCCCTTTTAACATATTTCTTTTGGTCTTAAAGGTATAGAAGGAAGTTAGTATCTTTCAGCTCACAACTAATCTCCCACCATCTGGTTGCTCCTATAATGATTACCACTAAAATTCCTGGCTTCCAGTTAGATGAAGTCACTGCTGAATTCTTGAGAAACTGGTCAGCTTCTTTCTCATCGTTTCTTCTAGACATGGGCAAACACATGTAATCCCCAGAACTTCTAAGAGTCTCAGTCAATGCCCAGAGTAACAGTTGCCAATTCAAATACTAGGAGAGCCAAGGGAATAAAGTGTGACTTTTTGCCCCTTAAAAAAAATCCTCAATAGTAAGTCATCTTTTTTTTTTTTTTTTTTTTTTTACTATTTATTGTAATCTCCTGAGGCCATTCAACACTACACTTCCTAACTCTTCAGTGCCCCAAGATATGTAATACTGGAAGAAACCGGTACAGTGGGAAGCTATTACATCACATGTTACAGTTGAATGACTGGACACAATGAGTATTCATTAACGGATTGAAGGCAACTTCATTTAACCCCTCTGAGTTTTAGTGTATTCATCTGTAAAATGGAAATAATAACACCTATAATACTTATAGGATTGTTGTGAGGATCAAATAAGATAATGTTTGTAAAGGACTTTGACAACATAATTACTATTAGCAACATTATTATTGTCAATACTGTTGTTGGTGATAATGTTATTTTTAATAACATTAATATTATTATTGTCAGAGAGGCAATGTGGCTTAGTGGACAGACTGCTGGTTTCATTGTCAGGAAGACTCAGATTCAAGGAAAGCCTCTGATATAGACTAAACATGTGACCTAGTCACCCAACTGCTCATTGTCTGGAGGTAATTTTTTAAAAAGAACTAGATGGAGAAGAGGTGTTGATTGCATTGGATGATGGCATTCCTCCATGGAGCTTTATATATTGATGAAATTACAAATATGCTATTGCTATTGACATGTCATGTCAACTTTCCATGATCATTTTGAGGAGTATAATTTGACAAAGATATTGGAGTGGTTTGCCATTTCCTTCTCCAGCTTATTTTACAGTTAAAGGAACTGAGGCAAATAGGGTGAAGTGATTTGTCTGGGGTCACACAACTAATAAGTATGTGAAGACAGATTTGAACTCAGGAAGTTGAGTTTTCCAGATTCCAAGTCCAGCATTCTATCCACTGTACAGTCTGTGGCTTTTTCCCCAATCCTCATCCATCATGATCTGTCTTCAGCATTTGATCCTATTGGCTATTTTCTCCATCAAGATTCTCTCTCTTTTAAAAAATTGTTTTAATTTTTTCTGGTTATACATGTTTTTAACTTTTTAAATACACATTTCTTTATGAATCATGTTCAGAGAGAAAAATCAGAACAAAAGGGGAAAATCACAAGTGAAAAAAAAAAGGAAAAAAAAGTGACTATAGTGTTGATTTACATTCAATCTCCCTAGTTCTGTTTTCTATTCAAAGTTTATTAGGATTACCTTGGATAACCAAACCACTGAAAAGAAGCAAGTCTTTCATAGTTGATCATCACATAGTCTTGTTGTTACTGTGTGCAATGTATTCCTGGTTCTGCTTGTTTTACTCAGCATTAGTTCATGTAAATCTTTCCAGGTCTTTCTAAAATCGGCTTGTTCATCATTTTTATAGAACAATAATATTCTATTACGTTCATATACTATAACTTATTCAACCATTCCCCAATTGTTTATCAGAATTCTCTAGAGGTTTTCATGATAACTGCCCTTTCTCAGTTCTATCAGTTCTTTTTCAATCTCCTTTCTTGCTTCTTCATCCATGTCATGCTCTCGAGACTCTGTCCTGTGCCCTCTTCTCTTCTCCCATCATTATATTTCATTTGGTGATCTTATCAGTTCTCATGGGTTCAGTTATCCATAAGCTGATCACTCTCCGAGATCTATGTATTCTGTTGTTGTTTGTCATTGACTCACCTGTTGTTTCTTAAACACAAGACTATCTCTCATCACTTTTGACTTGCCCTGATTGTTTCTGATACCTAGAATATTCTGCCCCTTCTGTTCCAGCTCTTAGTTTCTCTGTCTAAGTTTAAGACTCAGTTCATATTCTACCTTCTGCTTGTCTGTTCCTCCTCCCCTCCACTAGCTACCAATGCTTTCTGCTCCAAAATTACTTCCCATTTGCTATATCTACATCTTATATGTATCTAGTTATTTACATACCAATTTCCCCTTGTCTCCATTAGAATGTGAGCATCATGAAAGCAGGAGCTGTGAGTTTTTCCCCCTTTCTTTGTAATTAGCATATTGTCTTGTACATAGTAAGTGCTTAATAAATGTTAGTTGATGAACCATAAGTAAAAAAGATGGACTGGCTAAGGGAATGGACAAAGAATAAGCAATAGATATCTTGCCTATGTGCTCTATCGGTATCCTCTAATTTTTAGAGAAATCAAGAAAGTCCTCTAAGCATATTGGGGAACTGTGAGTCACTCATACCTGACAAACAAAGATGGTTTCAATCAGCATCAATGGAAGAAATATTAATATTGAAAAGATCACAGATCCATTTTTGAGTATATGTGTAGTAACTTGTTTGTATATATATTCTTACTCTCCAGCAGAGTGTAAATGCTTTGAGAGCAAGGACTTTTTTTTTTAAAGTATTGTTTATGCCTTTTGTGTTTATCTCACAGTTTCTTCTAAATATCTTTCCACTCTGCTATGCCTGAGGAGCAACTCATAGAATTCACCTTAATGTCTCCAGATTGTTCTGGGAACAATCTGAGAAGATCTTATTAGCGGCAATAAATGATCTTAGAAGCTATTTGCAGCAATTCTTAGTCAATGGAATCATCAGAGAGTCCAAGAGTCTATATGGAACACCTATTGTAGTGACATTGGAGAAAAATGGAAAAGATATAAAAATGTATAGACTACCAATCTTTGAACAAGAAAATGCAAATGGACCATTACATGTCAAGAATTTAAGATGCCCTGGAATATCTATTAGGTATCCAGTGGTTTTCAATGTTTGATTTTCATCACTTTACAAATTTTTACATGTAATTGGAAAAAATAAAATATTATCTAAATTTAAAAAATACTTCTTAACTGACTAGTCACATGCCAATGGCTGAAAACAAAGGTAACAGGAGGCATAAATTATCTGAAAGTGTTAATATACTTTCATGATCTCATTGTGTTTGGAAAGAACATGAGGAGAGACTAATGAAAGAATTAGATCAGCTAGACAAAGCTGGTCTGGAGCTATCAATTAACAAATGCAGATTTTGCAGTGCCTCTATCAAGTATGTAGGTCACTCACTTAGCATCACAGCAAGGCATGAGCGCCAACCAAGAGGAGAGAGACCTGCCTCTTAATTGGCCACATCTAAAGAACCTGTGAGACTTTGCTAGGGTTTGATGTCTACAACCACAGTTTTGTAAAGAATCACATTGCTATTGCTAAGCCAGGTTTATGATTCAAAATATCCCGGAGCAAAAGAATAAAAAAAAGTGAGCTTATTTTAAACTCTATGAAACCATTTGGAAATTGTTGAATACATGAATTGTGAATGAAATTTCAAAGACATGGACTAGTGCTGACTTATATGGATCCAAGCAAACCATTTCTCTGTGTGTGTGTGGGGGGGGAGAAGGAATGGGAAGCGGGGAGGGAGAGGAAAAGAGACAGAGACCGAGACAGAGAGGAAAGGGCAAGGGGTAGAGGAAGAAAGGGAAGGGAAAGAGAAGGAAAAGAGAGGGAGGAGGCAGAGTCACCAAAAACTGATTGAACTTGATAGCAGATGAATTAGTAACAGCAAATCTCACTATTATTGGTTTTGAAGTGGGCTGTCATTAAAAATTCACATATTATACATATGGAGTTAAATTTCTTTTCTTTTTTTAATTTTATTTTATTTGCAAAACATATGTATAGGTAATTCTTCAACATTAACCCTTACATAGCTTTCTGTTACAGATTTTTCCCCCCAACTCCCCACCCTTCCCCTAGATGGCAGGATATCCACTACATGTTAATTATGTTAAAATACTTGGCAAATCGAATATATGTATACATATTTCCAAACTTATCATTGTTGTGCAAGAAAAATCATATCTACACAAAAGACATATCAGATAAAGGAAACATAATGTAAGCAAACATCAATTGAGAGCATGAAAATGTTATGTTGTGGTCCACATTTCACATCCCTCTCTCTGGGTGTATATGGCTTTCTTCAGTGAACAATTGGAAGTGGTTTGAAACATTTCATTGTTGAAGAGAGCCATGTCCTTCAGAATTGATCGTCATATAGTATTGTTGTTGCTGTGTATAATGATCTCCTGGTTCTGCTCATTTCACTCAGCATCAGTTCATGCAAGTCTCTCCAGGCCTCTCTGAAATTGTCCTGCTGGTCATTTCTTACAGAACAATAATATTCCATAATATTCATACACCATAATTTATTCAGCCATTCTCCAATTGAAGGGCATCTATTCAGTTTCCAGTTTCTAGCCACTACAAAAAGGGCTGCCACAAACATTCTTGCACATGTGGGGCCCTTTCTTCCTTTATGATTTTTTTGGGATATAAGCCCAATAGAAACACTGCTGGGTCAAAGGGTATGCACAGTTTGATAACTTTTTGAGCATAGTTCCAAATTGCTCTCTAGAATGGCTGTATCCGTTCACAGCTCCACCAACAATGCATCAGTGTCCCAGCCTTTATGGAGTTAAATTTCAAGTGTAAACTAACAAGAATCTCCTAACACACTTCAATCAATGCCAGGTTTGATACTGTTTGTCTGACCATGAGTTCAAAACATACTGATAGCCAATTAAAACTAGCATGGGCGCAGATGCTCTGCCCTAAAAAGCCGCATGATACCAAAGCTATAGTGAAACCTAAAGAAGAAGTAAAGGCTATATGTGATACCCAGGTAGTTGGGCCACAATTAATTGGAAGTGCAGCTGAGGGTATGGGAGGGACTTCTACTAAGACATCATGTCGATAATGTAGGTAAATCCTCTTTGCCTACTTGTCCAGGAATGGCTAGTAATGAGAACAGATGAAGCACTGTGAGAAGTGCTATAAACAAACAAAAAAAAAAAAAAAAACAAGGAAAAAGACAGTAAAAGACTCAAGTTCCATTCCTTGGAAAGTATCCATCTATTGAGACAATGACAGAAATTGGAGCTGTGTAACGAAGTGCTGTACCACACTGTAACTGATCTGACTCATGGTACCAGAAAGGAGTTGGTATCATCTAGGGCATGTTGTCCTGTAAGTATGAAAGCACTAAATGATGACTCTGGACACATGGATCAGAAGAGAACACTAGCAGAGGTAACAAACAATTCTTACTAACCCAAAGTGGTACCAGAGGGCACTAAGAACTGATATATCATTAAGAAATGTACTCAGTGGGTTCAAAAACAATGTTATCAACTCATTCTTGGAGACAATAAATACTAGCAAACCTTTAGAACTTGTCTACATTGATTTTTTTTTTTAATTTCAAGAAGGAAATAGGAAAAAATGTCTTATCTTGGTGATGGCTGATTAAGTCACTAGGTATGCACCAGGCATAACTAAGCACGAACCAGAAGGCTTCCAAGGTTGCTGATGTGTAGTAGGAGAAATATTTCTCACACTAAAGCTGGTCTACTAGGATCCATTCAGACTCAGGAAGAGATGTTAAGAACAAGTTATTCAAGAAATATTAGTTTGGACGAATGCAGACAAGATAAGAAGGGAAACAAACTGGGAAAACATTTTTACATTCAAAGGTTCTGATAAAGGCCTCATTTCCAAAATATATAGAGAATTAACTTAAATTTATAAGAAGTCAAGCCATTCTCCAATTGATAAATGGTCAAAGGATATGAGCAGACAATTTTCAGATGAAGAAATTGAAACCATCTCTAGTCACATGAAAAGGTGCTCCAAATCACTGTTGATCAGAGAAATGCAAATTAAAACAACTCTGAGATACCACTACACACCTGTCATATTGGCTAAGATGACAGGAAAAGATAATGACGAATGTTGGAGAGGATGTGGGAAAACTGGGACACTGATACATTGTTGGTGGAACTGTGAATGGATCCAACCATTCTGGAGAGCAATTTGGAACTATGCTCAAAAAGTTATCAAACTGTACATACCCTTTGACCCAGCAGTGTTTCTACTGGGCTTATATCCCAAAGAGATCTTAAAGGAGGGAAAGAGACCCACATGTGCAAAAATGTTGTGGCAGTCCTTTTTGTAGTGGCAAGAAACTGGAAACTGAATGGATGCCCATCAATTGGAGAATGGCTGAATAAATTATGGTCTATGAATGTTATGGAATATTATTGTTCTGTAAGAAATGACCAACAAGATGATTTCAGAGAGGCTTGGAGAGACTTACATGAACTGATGCTAAGTGAAATGAGCATAACCAGGAGATCATTATACATGGCAACAACAAGACTATACGATGATCAATTCTGAAGGATGTGGACCACAACATAGCATTTTAATGCTTTCTGTGAATATTTGCTTGCATTTTGTTTTCTTTCTTAGTTTTTTTTTTTCTCTTTCTAGTTCTGATTTTTCTTGTGCAGCAAGATAACTGTATAGATAGGTATACATATATTGGATTTGTCATATATTTTAACATTTAACATCTATTAGACTACTTGCCATCTAGGGGAGGAGGTGGGGTGAAGGAAGGAAAAATTTGAAACAAAAAATTTTGCAAAGGTCAATATAGAAAAATTATTCAGATGTTTTATAAATAAAAAGCTTTAATAAACAAAAAAAGAAATATTAGTTTGGGCAAGCATAAAGTTAGCTTTAACTTCATTTTATCATCTCCAAGGAGATCCACAGCTTAAGGATTTCAACTACACCTTGATGATTAGGTAAACTGAGAACCAAATAAAAATAACAATGGAATCATTGTAATATTTCTAGTGCATGCAATTCGACCTAGAATCAAGCTTCTGGCTTTACATTCTATTCATTGATGTTTGGGCAAGATTTATGGCTACATTTGTGCATCAGTTTCTCTGAGGATGGAAAGGATATGTATACTTCTAACCAGTATACTTCTCTGCTGAGAGAGAGAGGCTAAAGGAAGCCTGCCATCTAGATCATATTTGTAACATGCCTTGTGCAAACCTTAAAAGCACTATATAAATGTTGTTGTTACCATCTATATATGATCTTAGCTCAGAAGAATTATGACAGAAACAAACAAGAGGGTGATATGCTGTCAAAAAAAAAAAACTTTAAGTGAGCTTTTCCTGACAAATATTACTGTTTAAGTTGCACACAAGTTAACTGTTTTATGAAAAGTTGTTAAAAAAAAAAAAAGGATAATCGCCTATTTACAGAATAGTTCTGGGAAGAGGGTGGGAGTGGGACAGTGTTCTAAAGATGTCTCAGCATAACCACCTATTGCCTACAGGAGAGTCTGCTGAATTCTTTGCTGAGTAGGAGGAATAAAAAGATGAGCAATTAGCTAAGCCGACTGTAAGGGGATAATCACAGAAAGACTCTTTGAACCAAATAGATCAGAAGTGAAATTTCAAGTAAAAACATGATATGCTGAATACACTTAGACCAACTATTTTACTTTAGGCTGAGGAAAACCTCAGTTTGGGGGTGGTGATGGTAGATGTAGGGCTAAACTTGGAAGTACTACCTTTCCTACCCAGAATTTCAGCCATAGAAACCCCCTAGGCAACAAAGACAATCTATAGAATTTAGAAACACCATTTGCCAATCTGAATCCTCAAAAAGTTTGAGAAGGCAGAATTATGGACCTAATGGTGATGATAATAATTAGCCTACACCATCATCATCACCAATAATAGTATAACTTCATAATAATATAATGAATATACTGTATAACAATAATTATTATTAGAATTATATATGTACACACAGCTAGGGAATGTTTGAGGCAGGATTTGAAATCAGTTTTTCCTGATTCCAAGTTTTCCATTCTATCTACTCCATCATGTAGCTTCCAACTAAAGTATAGATAGGGACAGAAAGATCTTTCATGGGTCTCAAAAGAGCTATTGTCATCTGACTTTTGACCAGGCTAACTTATAATGTTGCAGGAGGAAAAGGAGAGTTAATTATGTATGTGTAATCAAGTGATAATAGCAATACCTGCCCATGTAATATGTCTTGCAATACAATTACACAGGCTGTTATATGCATCATGTGTTAATGATTATCTGTTTTTGAGTCATTTTTCTGTTTTATTATTTCACTGTTTATGATTATTTGTGCTTGTGTTAGTATCATGCATGTGAAAATTTAACTATATATTGAAATCAGCTATGCACTGTTTTGCTGTTTATTTGTATATACACTAACAATTATGCATACATTATTATAGGCGCCTATTAATATTGTTGCTACTTGTTTTGCTTCCCTCCTCCCATTTAACTATTTGTATATTAGATTAGTATACTTGAGATAGCTGGTGACACAGTGGATAGAGCACTGGGCCTGGAATCAGAAAGACCTGAGTTTGAATCCAGCCTCAGATTCTAACTAGCTGCGTTATGCAGAACAAGTCTTTTTGTCTCCCATTCCTCAACTGTAAAATGAAGATAATAATAGCATATCAATCACAGGGATATTGTGAGGATCAAGAGATAATATTAATAAAAATATTAGCAGAGTTTATGTAAAAAAAAACCAGCAGAAATCTAGAAAATAGTAGATACTAAGTGCACCTTCTCTTACCCCCAACTATAGATATGGATACATAATCGTAATGTGTGTTTACAGTATTTCCTACATGAAATTTCAAAATTTAAACATGAAGGCAGTCTGTCAAGTAGTGCTTTGCATAGTACTATGTCTCTGGCATTTAAAATTAATGAGGGGGGCATCTTAATGGTGCACTGACCCTGGAATCAGGAGACCCTGAGTTCAAACCTGGCCTCAGACACTTAATACTAGCTGTGCAACTCTAAAAAAATCACCTAATCCCAATTACCATGCCAAAAAAAAGAAAGAATGTTAAAATTAATGAGGATTTGATATAAGCAGTTTCATCAGTACTTGTGATGTTGAGATAATTATTCTTATTGTTTGAGATGGATATTTATCATAAAACTTATGATGCATATTTACAGATGCCAAGTGTACTTCCAACCCTTCCCCTAGACAGCAAGTAATCCAATGTATGTTAAACCCGTGCACTTCTACATATATTTCCACAATTATCACGCTGCACAAGAAAATCAGATCAAAAGGGGGAAAAATGAGAAAGAAAACAAAAAGCAAGCAAACAACAAAAAGGTGAAAATACTATGAGGTGAACCACATTCACTGCTCATAGTCCTCTCTCTGGGTATAGATGGCTGTGGCCATATACAATGTTCTCTTGGCTCTACTCACTTCACTTAAGATCAGTTCATGTAAGTCTCTCTAAGCCTCTCTGAAATCATCCTGGTGATCATTTCTTATAGAATAATAATATTCCATATCATTCATATCCTATAACTTATTCAGCCATTCCCCAACTGATGGTCTCTACTTAGTTTCCAATTTCTTGCTACTAGGAAAAAGGGCTGCTACAAACATTTTTGCACATGTGGGTCTTTTCCCCTTTTTTATGATCCCTTTGAAATACCCAGTAGAGACACTGCTGGATCAAAGGGTATGTAGTTTGATAGCCCTTTGGCCATAGTTCCATATTGCTCTCCATAATGGTTGGACCAGTTCATGACTCCACTAACAATATATTAGTGTCCTACTTTTCCCATATCCTTTCCAACATTCATCATTATCTTTTCCTGCCATCTTAGCCAATTTGAGGGGTATGTAGTGGTACCTCAGAGTTGTCTTAATTTGTATTTCTCTGATCAATAGTGATTTAGGGCCTTTTTTCATATGACTAGAAATGGTTTCACTTTCTTCATCTGAAAATTGTCTGTTCATATCTTTTGACCATTTACCAATTGGAGAATGGATTGTATTCTTATAAATTTGAATCAATTTTCTCTATATTTTAGAAATGAGGCTTTTATCAGAACTCTTAAGTGTAATTTTTCCCCCAGTTTTCTGCTTCCCTTCTAATCTTATCTGCATTGGTTTTAAACATTTAAAATTAATATAATCAAAATTATTCATTTTGCATTTGGGAAGTTGATTTTTTAAAAACTCTGTAGGAGTGTAGGATTTTGTTTTTATCCCTATAACATTTCAGCTTATTAGACAGGACTCATCATGCTAGTGTGTTCTTTTTGAAGTCTGTCTCCATCATCCATTGTTAGCTATCTCTGGACATTTCATGTCATTGACAAATTCACCAATGAATTCTATGACTTCATTCAAGTAAATGAAGAAAAATATTGAATAGCACAGTGCCAAGGGCATATCCCCACGGCATTCCACTAGAGATTTTCTTATTGAGTCAATCCCAAACCACCTGTACATGGCCACAGCAAAATTATACGATGATCAATTCTGATGGACGTGCTTTTCAACAGTGAGGTGATCCAGGCCAGTTCCAGTGGTCTTGTGATGGAGAGAGCTATCTATACCCAGAGAGAGGACTATGAGAAGTAAATATGGTTCATCTCATAGTATTTTCACCTTTTTGTTGTTGTTTGCTTGCTTTTTGTTTTCTTTCTCATTTTCCCCCCTTTTGATCTGATTTTCTTGTGCAGCATGATAATTGTGGAAATATATGTAGAAGTGCACGGGTTTAACATATATTGGATTACTTGCTGTCTAGGGGAAGGGTTGGAAGTAAATGGAGGGAGAAAAAATTTGAAACATAAGGTTTTGCAAGGGTGAATGCTGAAAACTATATTTGTATATATTTTGAAAATAAACTTTAAAAAAATCAACTTCCCAAATAAAAAAAAATGACACAGACACAGTTAACTATACAACTGTTTGCTTGAAAATAAGCTGTTTTAGTGCCCTGAAAGTTTGAAATGAGTCAATAGCCTATAACAAGATTATTTTATCTATGCCTGAGAGAGTTTCTGTAATTTTGGTGATTTTTGAGAATATTTCAGAACATACCCATTAGACAGCATTTGAATCCAGACAGAAATATTAAACAGATAAGCCTGTATCTAGAGTAATGGAAATGAAAGCCCTGTTGTCCTCTGCCCTAGTCAGAGCATATTTAGAATGATGTTACTATTCAGTTGCATCCACCTCTTCATGACCCCATTTGGAGTTTTTCTGGCAGAGATAATAAAGCAATTTGCCATTTCCTTCTCCAAATAATTTTCAGATGGAGAAACTGAAGCAAGTACAGTTAAGTGACTCACCCAAGGTCCACAGCTAGTAAATATCTGAGACCAGATTTGAACACAGGTTCTCTGATTTCAGGCACTGGGCCTCCCAGCTGCCACATATTTGGAGTAACTTCTGCACATTTGTGTTAGGTCTCTGTTATCCAAAGAAGAAGAACCAGAATGGTAAGATGAAGTCATAGGACATATGGTGTTTGACCTGAAGAAGTTTAGATTAGGGGTAATATTTTATTTGTCTTCAAGTATCGGAAGTGGAAAAGAGATTATAGTGACTTAACTTTGGAAGTTGCCAAGATAAAATTGCTGTAAAGCAAATCTTCCTAATTATTAAGGCCATCTAGAAACAGAATGGGCTGTTTCAAAACTGGGTGTGAGTGGGAAAGGATGATGTTTCCTCTTAGGAGAGGAAGTAGAGCTTAGAGGTTTGTTCTGAGTATGTACTGAACATACAGAGAGGGGATTTGTTCAAGTATGTACTGGTTTATATGGGCTTGGAGGTCCCTTTTAATTCTTAGAATATGGAACTCTGTGAGATGGATTTTGGGGAGGCCAGGATGGAGTCCACAGAGAGGTTTATAGGGCTTTAGGGAGAATAGAAGGGGGGATATTTAGAATCTGGAATGAGGAGTTTGGGGAAGTCAAGGATGGGGGATTTGGGAAGGCAGGAAAAAAAAAAGACTTTAGAAGCCTGGGAAAGAGGGTTTGGGGGAAGTTGGGTTTAGGGGGAGTTGGAGGAAGCAGTCAGGTCTGGGAATGTGGAAATGGGGATTTGGAGAGGCTGGGATCATAATTTGAAGTAGCTGGAATACAAAACTTGAGAAAGTTGGAATGGGGGTTTTGGGGAACTAGTTATTGAGGGCGAGGTGGTTGCTTTCTTATTCTTTCACAGAATTTCTCTTAGGCTGACATTCATGATTTGATCACAAGACGGCAGCAGAGACCAGAGGCCTGGAGTCCACTTCAGCAGAGAAAGGATATTGACTGTCTTATCCAACCCAGCTCACCCCTTACCTGTGCCCTAGAGGGCTCCATTTTACACTCCTCCCCTGCCCAAGCTCCCACAATACCCTTCTGCTCTATTTAGGTTTCTCCTGGAATACTTTCCTAATTGAAACCCTCAGGGTGCTTCATATGTATTGTGGGACCTGCTTTAACATAGTTTTCCCATTTTCCCTCTCTTTCTCCCCAGTTCCTGGATAGGAGTTGGAAATCCAATATGGTAGTTGTAGTTTATGAAGAACAGAACAACTCCTGGTTTGGGAGTGAGGTGGGACTGGGAGAAAATTAAATTACATTAAGTATAATTATAGAGAATAAGATGTCCCTGAGTATATGAGACCCTCATGACAAATTGCCACTGTCACTGAATGTTTTTGAGACTAAGGCATTGTGGGGTAATAGGACAAGGAAACCACCACTACCAAAATCTGATTGAGTGCTGAGGTGTGATTCTCCTGGTGTTGAGCAACTGCATCAGCCTATGTGTACCCCCGTTGTTGCTGGGTGTGTATGACTGTGTCAAGCTTTGTTGGTCACTCTGGGGGGTAGAGAAGGGGATGAAGCAGAGCTCAGAGAAAGGCTGAAGGTACAGAGGCTGCCCCCCTCTCCCTTCATCATTTCTATCCCTCTCCCAGGGACCATTCCAGTTAGTCATTGAGCAGGAAAGGAGGAAAAAAGGAGAAAATGGACCAAGGAGAGAGAGATTTACTTATACATAGGATGAAACCATCACAGACAGAGTCTCATTTCCAAGAGACACAACATCAACTCAAGGAACCCTTGTCACACACAGAGACATTTCTACAGACACCAGGCACACACCCAGGAAACACTATCACACCAAAAAGACACAGGGACAGAAATTCACAGATCTACTGTGAAGAAACACACAGAGACACACACCCAGGAATACACTATCACCTACAAAGGACATGCAACTTAGTATACACTGGCTCACACAGACATACCTTGGGGACGTGTCCCACACAGGGACACAGTGACAAACAGCCCCATGACCCAGGAGTTACTGTCACTCCAAAGAAATACGGGCATCCACTGAGGGATTCAGACAAAAGACCCACTGCAACCGAAGCACTGCCTCACACACAATCGGTGACACCCGGACCTAGTGACAGGCGCACACACAGTGACACTTTCACTTCCTGGCACACACAGGCCCTGGCGCGCACACACACGGACAGTCGGGAGCATCCAGACACTGACTCCCCTCAATGATTGCCCCCACCCCCAACACACACATAGTCACAGACACATACACCCGCCCCACGCACCCCCAGGGGCGGGGCTCCGGCCTCACTCACACCCTGCGGCGCGTCCTCTGGCCCCCCCCCCCCCGCCCTTGCTCCCTGCTCCGGGCTCACCCGCCCCGAGACTGGGGCTGCAGAACCCGCTCTGAGCAGAGCCGTGACAGACCCGGCTGAGCCCAGGGGCTGAGCCGAGCCGAGCTAAGCCAGCTAGAGTTAAGAGCATCGGCAGCAGCCGCAGCAGGAGCGGCCACGGCGGCAGCAGAGGTAGCGACGAGCCAGGTGCGTAAGTGCTCTACTGCAGGAGGCCAGCTGCAGAAGGAGAGAAGAGGGAAGGGGGCTACCGGGGCTACAGAAGCATCCTTACGAGGGGGACAGACTATTTAGAATCCGAGACCTGGGAGACCCCTTCCCCTCCTTTGCATCTTCCCCCTCTTGCTCCTGCAGACCCTGGAAGGAGGACCCCACCCCCACCCTGCTCCTTTTCACTCAGGCCTTTGGGGTACATTCGCTCCCCCTTCTCTAAGGCCCCCGTCTCCGATCTCCCCCTTCCTTCCCAGACTGTGTTCCTCATTGTCCTTCCCCCCTCCCTAACCCCATCTCTGGCCAGCCGGGCTTCTGCTACTGCTGCCCCCTTTCCTCCCTCTCACCCTCCCTCCTTCCCTTCCTGGCTCCTGCTCCTGCTCCTCCCAGTGCAGCGGAGACTGCAGGGGCCGGGGGCGGGCCTGGGGGGCGGGACAGGGGCGGGGAGGAGGGACCCTCCAACTGACCTGGACCGAGGGGCAGCACCTAGGGGATCCCTACATAGTGACAGAGTTCCTTCAGGCCTACTCAGGGCTTGGGGTGGAAACTGGGGGAGGGACAATCGGATAGTCCCAGATTCTGCCTCTTGTCCCCCTTCTCCCCACTAGCGCTGGGGCTGGCAGTCACATAACACCCATTGTGCCTGCAGAGGTGACCCCGCCCCTGGGTTTGAGCCCGGGGTCTCAGAAAGAGCTCCATTCACCCCCTTCTTTCTAAGCCTCCCCCTTCCTAACAACTACTCCGCCTTTGGGGAGCAAAATAAGCTTTTGCCACAACCCAGGCAGCATTAGCCTAGCAAGTGATTTGTGGGTCCATGAGGGTATATGTATAGGTATGCTTGTGTCTAATATCTGCATGCATTCTATTGTGTGAGAATGGGTTTGTGAGGAAAATAGGGTTGACTTTGTAATGGTGTCTGTGTACTTGTGTACATATGCTGTGTACATGTAGTCGTGCGCCTGTATGTATTGGGGGGGGATACCTTCCATCCCACATTGCACTGAAGGGTGTTGGGGGACAGGGTTTGCTAACAGGGGGTGGGGCTAAGGGCCTCACGTGGTGATGCTAATGCAGGCTGTGGGGCTCCCACTCCTGCTCAGAACACTATTTTTAGGACTTTACTGCAGTCAGAGGCTGATTACAAAGCCCCTCGTTCCTCCTCTACCCCCCATCTCTCCACATCCAGGTGATGGGGCAGGGTAAATTAGTCAATATCTTGCAGACAGGTCAGTTTACAACTGAGAGAATTGATGTTTAGGTAACAAGGTTGGAGAGTAGGGCTCCAGTATCTGATGAGAGCCAAAGGGTAAGTCCGAATGTTTAGGTGGTGGTAGTAAGGGAAGGGCTGTAGTCTCTGGGTGAGAGAGTAAGGATAATCATCCATTTGGTGTGGAGATTGAGTATCGTGTCTAGATGGGGTTTGGGAAAGAAAGGATTAGGGATAAGGATGTTTCTGGGTGATTGGTTTAGTGTTATTCCCCTCAACAACCCTTCGTTTCCACCTTTCTGCAGGTGGCCATGTCTGGGGAAGGCCCAGAACCTCGAGGTTCTGGGGATGACAGCTCCAGTGGGGGCAGCAGCTCCCCCAGCCCAGGAGACACTCTGCCTTGGAACCTTGGGAAAACTCAAAGGAGCCGACGAAGTGGAGGAGGTTCTGCTGGTAATGGTGGTGTCCTGGACCCTGCTGAGAGGGCAGTCATCAGAATCGCAGGTATAGAAAGCTGGGGACATTATTGTATTTCTGCTACAGGGATGTCTGCAGTTACCCCATCATTGGTGTTGGTCTAAGGATCATTTTATTACAGATATGAGAATTTTGGGGGAGTTGTTTTTGGGTTGTCTCTTAAAAAATACTTGATATTGGGTTATCCTTTCAGAAGTAGAAGGAAATCATTTTGTCACAGGCATATGGGTGCCATCAGAGTGTATGGGGAAATCTGGGAGATCATGTCATCATAGGTTTAGGGATCCTTGAAGTCATCTCATCATAGTTTTGAGTGTATCTGATGCTGGTCTATAACAGGTAGTAATGTGAAAAAGTAAGATGGATGATGGCAGGTATCAGCTTCTTTATTAAAGATATGGATGCATTCAGAGGATAGAAGTAGAAAGGCTTCATCTCCTTGATAGATATAATTAGGGGAAGTGGCATTGTTTATAGAACAGAGTCCTAGATTTTAAATCAGGACATTCTAGCTCTGACACTTATTAGCTATTGTAAGCTTTAGCAAATGGATTCATTCCTTAGCCTCCATTTCTTATCTGAAAAATGGGAATGTTTTGTTAAATGTAAAATAGGGGTAATACTTGTATTAACTTGTCATTCATTCAATGCAACATGCATTTATTAAGTGCCTAATGTATACAAGGTCCCGTCTCTTAGGCATCCCAAATTGAACATGTCTAAAATAGAACTTATTCTCTTTATCCTCAAACCTACCCCTCTTTTGATCTTCTCTGTTACTATCAAGTGATATTATCATCAACCTTCAAGTCACCCATGTTTGGATCTTCTATTAATCTTGGTTTCTCACTCTCACTCACCTCCTATATCCATTCAGATGACAAATAATATAATTTCTACATTTGTAGCATCTTTCACATGTATTCCCACTCCATTTTGAGTCTTCATCCCTTCTCCTCTGGACTATTTCAATAGCTTCCTATTTGATCTTCCCGCCTCAAGCATCTCTACATTCCAAACTGTCCTCCATACAGTCATCAGGGTTTGATTATGTTACTCCCCTGTTCAATTGTCTTCTTATTGTCTTAGGAGCAAATATAAGATCCTCTATTTGACATTTAAATCTTTTCATCACCTAGCACTTGCTTGTCTAACCAATTTTCTTAACATTCTCCTCATATTCTGAAATCCAGCCATATTGGCCTACTATATTCCATGTTTTTGAACTGACTGTCCTTCTTGGGTAAAATGTTCTTGGTTTCCTTTAAAACTCAGCTCAGACACCCCCTTCTATCTTTCCTGTTCTTTACAGCTGTATATTCCCTCCATCTTAAATTCATTATATGTGTGCATTCAACACACACACACACACACACACACACACACACACACAATCTGGGAGGTCATGCCATCATAGGTTTAAGGATCCTTGAAATCATTCCATCACAGTTTTGAGTGTGTCTGGGGCTGTCCTATCACAGATAGTGATGTGAGAAAGTTGATGCAATGGATAAAGCACTGGACGGAGTCAAGAAAGACCTGAGTTTAAATCTAGCCTTAAGGCACTAACTTTGTGAACATAGGCAAGTCACTTTACTTTTGTTTGACTCAATTTCTTCATTTGTAAATGTAGATAATAATAGCAATCTATCTCCTAGGGTTATTGTGAGGATGAGATATTTGTAAAACGCTTTGGAAAATTTAAAGTACTATGCCTCTATACAAGCTGTCCCATTAAAAGGTAAGGTCCTTGAGAACAGATAGTATTGTCCTTTTGTCTTTCTATTTACCTCACAAAGCCATCATCTGCCATGTACCAATCCATTCTTTATTGATTAATTGGGCTGGGAGACAGAGGTCAAAGACAGAAGAATTTCAGCCCTGAAGAAACACATGTATCTTACTCTTTGTGATCCTATTTTAGGGTTTCTTGGCAAAGATATGAGTAGTTTGCCATTTCCTTCTCCAGCTCATTTTTACAGATGAGGAATTGAGGCAAACAGGGTCACACAATTAGTGAGTATCTGAGGTCAGATTTGAACTCAAAGAAGATGATCTTCCTGACTTCAGGTCCAGCATTTTATCCACCTAAGATTCAACATACAAACACACATACATATAATTAAATACAAAATACATATAAAGTAAATACAAAGGCATTTCCCAGGAGTAAAAAAAAAAAAAGCATTAACAACTTGGGCTGGATCAGGGAAGGCCTCCACTAGGAGTTGACATCTAAGCTGAGACATTGTGGGAGCTAGGGGTTCTAAGAAAAGGGGGGTATTTCTGTAAGAAAAACACCTAGGTAAAATTTTCTAGAGAAATGAATTATTATAAAGGTGTGAATATGTAGGAGGAATAGTTAGGAATTCTTTTTGAGGGATCTGGAGCCGAAATTTTCACTGGATTTGTGGAGCTAGAGTTTACTCTTGAGATAAGTGCCTCATGATCTTGGATTTCATTGGTCTAGTAGTAGGTCACCTGGTATCAGGGATCATTTAATCAGTTAGTTTACCTAGTAAGGGAGAGGAGAAATGGGAAAAGCTCGGTCCTAAAAAGAAGCGAGGCTGGGGTACAGTCTTAATCTTGGCTCAGGCCGGCCCTATTTCCCCAGAGACTGCAGAACATATATACAGAAGCTCAGATCCTGGCTATATGAGTGGTGAGGGGTCTCACATGGTTAGTGAGAATAAAGGAGGGGAGGTCAGGGGGGGGAGGAGTCAGCAGGGGAAGGACTGCCAGGAAGTCTGGAAGTCCCCAGACTTCTCTCCCCGCCTTCCCCCATCCCCTCCAGGGAGAAGAGAAGAAATCAGTCCTTCACCCTTTCCTTTCTGGAACTTAGGAGTCCTGACCCAACTCAGTCACTCCTGGGCAATGGGACTAAGGAATTGGAGCAAGGTGGGCAGAAGTCTCTGTCTAGGGGCTCTGTCGCTTTCAGGGGCCTGGGTCAGCTTGTTTGGTGTCCGGTATCTGCCCCGCCCCCAGGCTCTCCTCCCTTCTCCCCCACCTCCAACTCGTGGGGCATCCTGGGTGCCGGGGGCGGAGCTCGGGGGCGGAATCCCCCCCCCCCCACTGGTGACACTGAGTCCCCTCCCTCGCTGTCTCCGGCGGCTCCTTTAAGAGACTAAACGGGCTGAACTAAGAGGACAGAGCCGGGCTGGGTTGGGGCCGAGCTGTTCAGGACAACAAGATCGTCCTCCTCCTCTACCTCACTTAGTCCTATCTCGCCATGGCGGACTACGGCTTGCCCCCCCCAGCCAGAGGAGCAGGATTTCATCCAGGCCTATGAGGAGGTGCGGGAGAGGTACAAAGGTAGGGCTGGACACTCGGACCCTTCCAGACACGCCCCTACAAACAGTCTCACTAGCCTAACACACTGACCCTCCTAAACCAACCTGACATCCTGACCCTTCCCGACACTGACCACTCTGACCCTTCTGGACAGAATGATCACCCTGGCATGCTGAACTTTTAGGATAAAACTGATCCCGCTGATCCAACTGGACTCCTTGCTACCCTGACCCTTCTGGATAGATTGACTACCCTGGCACACTGACCCTCGTGGACCACACCAAGAGACCTTCAGTCACAGGCAGAGCTGACTGAGAAGGCTGGAATTAGTTCTGTGCACTAACCTTCAGGGCAGTTTGGCTCCTTGGTCCATACTGATCAGGAAGGCCACTCAGGGCACACTGACCATATAGGAAGGGTCACCTTCACGGACATAAGGATCAGCCCGGACACATTGATCCTAATACTGGACAGTGATCAGTGAGGGCACTCAGAATAGGCTCACCCTCATGGACGGTTAGCCTTCTCCCCAGGCACAGGAACTGTCCTAGACTTGCTCACTGCTTGGCGACACTGCTTAGCCTCCTTTGCCCCTAGAAGTTCCCAGCTTCAGCCAAGAAACCAAGAGCTCGGGGCATGGCGGCCTTGCACGCAAGGGGAGGGAAAGCAGAGGACTAGAGAGGGCTTGGCTCCGCGCAGCAGGTCATTCCCATAATAGGACATGGGAGCGCCGCAGCAGGAAGGGTGGGGAGGGGGTGCAGTCTGAGCGTGGAGGGACGGGGAGGACGAATCGGGGTCCAGACTTGGCAGCCAGAACCTCCTGCGGGCCCAACCGGGGACCCCGGGCCCGGAGTTCAGTACTTGTCCTGCCTGTCCAGTCACTGACACGTGGGACAGGAGCTGGGGGGCGGGGTCACGGCCGGACCAAGCCGGGAGCTGGGGGAGGGGATGGCGGGGGCGGCACCTCTTGCTGGAAACTGGGGGAGTTCCGGGACCCTTAGTCACTTTGGGGCTAGAGGCTGGGGGAACATTGGTGGGAGGAGGGGGGTGGAGGTCTTTGAACTGTCCAGTTGCCTGTCTTCTTGGGGCTAGCACCCTGGCGGCGATCCATCCTCCTCCTTCTCTCCCTCCTACTTTCCCACCCTCCGGGTGTGTGCGCGTAACTCACATAGTTACTGTCTCTGCTCACCTCCCAAACTAGCTCCTGTCCTTCCCGCCCACGGCCTGGCCTTGCTCGGCACCCCTGACCCCCTTCCCCCACTTCGTGATGACTACCCCCGGCCTCCCCCGCACCTGCTTCCTCTTGCAATTCTCCCTTCTTCTCTGGGGCTTAATACACATTTATTGAATTTCATTGGCTCTTCCCCCCCCACCTCGCATACGCTCTCCAACGCTACCACCCGATCTCCCAAAAACTGGTCTCCCCCACCAACTCAACCCACTGGAAGTCCTCCGATATTTGCCTCCTCCTGACTTCTCCAAACTCTTCATATTTTATTCCAGCTCTAGTTCATTCCCTGAGGTAAGGATCCTTGTTTTAAATCAGTTTGGGGCAAAAAGCACTTACTAAGCTCTAACTGTGTACAAGGCGCCTTGTCCGATTCTGGGGATGCCAGGATAAAAAGGAAACGATTCTTTATCTCATAGAGCCCACATTCCACTAGAGTGCATAGACATTGCTGGGTACAGGAGCTGGCCTTGGAATCAGAAAAACCTGCTTTGAATTTTACCTCTGATACTTAGCTACCTTGAAGGGCAAATCATTTAATTTCTCAGTGCCCCAGAAAACTCTTTAAGACCATAAATGATAAGATCTCAAGTTTAAACTTAATACAAAGTCATAAATCTGAGAGTTTGAAATGCTCTGGATGTAGTACAGTAGATAGAGCATTGGGCTTGCAATCATTGTCATGGATCCAAATTCTCCTTCAGACATTTACCAGCTGTGTGACCCTGGCTGAGTCACTTAACCCTGTTTGTCTCAATTTCTTCATCTATAAAATGATCTGAAGAAGGAAAGGGCAAACCACTCTAATATTTTTGCCAAGAAAACCCTAAACGGGGTCATAAAGAATTGGATAGGACTGAACAAAACAGATCATCTGGTTTGAGTAGTTCTAGACCTCTTCAAGTATGCATTCCCCCTTTTAAAGTAAAAGTTTCACAGATCCACCTTCATATGATCATAGTATTATTAGCATTTGTTGCCTAAGGAAATCTATGAGGAAAAGCTACTATGAATTTAAATGTTATTAAATGAATTTATATTATTCATTGCCACAATAACATATATAAGAAAGGGAGTAACACATATTCAGGATTTTAGGAACAGCAAGGTGGTTCAGTGGAGAGAGTACTAGGGCCTGGAAGACTTGAATTCAAGTTCAGCTTCAGATATTGACTAGTTGTGTGATCCTGGGTAAGTCTTTAATTACTGTTTGCCTTATTTTCCTCAACTGTAAAATGGGGACAATAACAGCACCTCCATCACAGGGTTGTTGTGAGAATGAAATGAAATAATAAGTGTAACATGCTTAGCATGGTACTATTTCAATTCTAGCTATTATTGTTATATATTTAGTCTATAAAAGGTATGTTTATCATGCTGAATGACTTAAGGAGATAGGTCCCTACAGTTGCTCCATCTGAAAGGCCCACAAGACAGAAATCAGTTGATCAAGTTAAAACTCCTCAATTTTTACAGTTGAGGAAACCAAAATTCAGAAAGATTAGGGACGAACATAGCTAGTTGAAAAGGCTGCACTTAAAATCCACATCTCTTGAATTCCTGCTCAAGTGTTCTACTGAAAGTGCTGTCTCAAAGGTCACAAATGACCTTTTATTAATTGCCCAATGAAATGACCTTTTCTCACTCCTTATCCTCCTTGACCTTTCTATGTTGACCACCCCCTCCTAGTTAAGATTTCGTCTCATTCCTTTTTGAAATGCCACACTCTTCTGGATTCGGTTCATTCACTGTTTTCTCCCTCTTCTTTCTCCTGCTCCCCACAAGTGAAAGCATTCCCCCAAGATTTGTTGCTTTGTCCTTTTCCCTTTTATAATACTCCCTCACAGATCTCATTCTTTTCCATAGTTTCAACTATCTACCACCTCTCTAGATGACATTAAACTTCTCCAGCCTCCATGGCTCTTCTGAGCTCTGGAAACAAATTTTCAACTCCTTGTTGAGTTGAGCATGTCTATTAGTTTCTCAAACTCAACATGTCCCAAACCGAGTCAGTATCTTTCTTCCTATATCTACTCCTCTCCTTGATTTCACTGCCATTGTCTGTAATAACACCATCATTCATCCAGTCTTTCATATTCCAAATTGTGGAGCTATTTAAGATTTTTTTTTCTCTCCCTCACTACTCCTATCAAATGATGACTAAATTTTGCCAGTTCTACCTTTGCAGCATCTCCCATTCCATCCCCTTCTTATTCCCACTGATAATAGTCTAGAATTCTTGACATCTTATTTGAATGATTCCTATAGCCTCTTGATGGGCCTTTTGGCCTCCACTTTCTGCATTTTCCAAACCACCCTTCATATTGCCACCAGACTAACTAAACTTAGCATCAAGGGACTTAGAACTAACTAAAATTTTGGAGATTTAGTTTTCACATAAGAGGAAACAGAAGTCCAAGGATGTTAAATGTCTTGCTAAGGATTGTGCTTTCGACTCCAACTCCCATGCTATTTCCACTATACCATTCTGCAACCTAAATTTGATTCACTCACTAGATTTCAAGCTCTTCTTCAGTGGCTCCCTAATATTCAAGCTTTTCTGCCTGGTATTCAAAATCCAACCTGACCTGGAATCTGCTCTGTATTAATTGTTTAGCTAAACCTAACAACTCTTTGTCCTTCTCCTCTGTTCCTCCTCGACCCCCCCCCCTCCCCGCCCAGAGCTTTGCTGCTTCTGCCTTTATTTGTATGATTCCTTGAGCCTGGAATGTCCTCCCTCCTCCTCTGTGCCCGGGATTCCAACCTAGCCTTTAAAGGCCAACTCAAGTGCACCTTCTCCTTGAAGTCTTCCCCAAACCTCCCAGTTGGTAATGATCTTCCATCCATGAACCTCCCATAGTCCTTTGCTAGTGGTATCTTTCTAATGCCCTTTATCAGGCAATATTGTGCCTCATACCACTGAGTCTGGGCAGGGCATGAACCCTGGCTCACTGAAACTTTGTAACCTTCCCAGTGCTCAGCTGTACACAGGAAGCATTTAATAAATGTTTGTTGAATTGAATTGACTAGAATTCACAGTCTAATGAAGGGGTCCCAAGAGGTATACTAATATATATTATTACACTAATATATATAATATACTCTAATAAATGCAGTACATCAGAGGCACAGTGTGCCGTGGTTGTTGCAGAGTTTGAAACTCCAGTGAGTATTTGCTATGGGCAAATCACTGTCTCAGAGCCCCAAGAAAACTAAGACTTTAGGCTGTAGAACAGGTGAAGAGTTGTGTTGGTGGAGTTCTGGATTCTGACAAAATCACAGGTCTGGTTCACCACCCCCTCTCCCAAGAAAAAGGTGCAGTGTGGAGAAGGACACAAGCGTGAGAAGGAGCTTAATGTTTGAGGAGACTCATTACTTGTACTGGATCCTCCCTAGGCCAAGCCTGCCAGCACTAAGATTCTTGTACTCAGCTCTGGGTCTCTAAGGTTTTCTGGCTTTGAGGATGATGGTGTTACTGACAACAGAAGTGAGGCAAGGTCCCTGAGTGACCCCCAAGTCCTTGAGCATTTCTTGCTCAGGCACCTTATTATTTCCAGAAGCCTGTGCAGTGTCTGCTTGGGCTAGAGGAAAAGGGAGGGAGGGGCCTCATTCCCAGTCTAGCCTGAGTGTTCCAGGGATTCTCTCTCCCAAATGCTACTCTAAACTTCAAAATCCATATTTGGTACCTATCTCTTGATTCTCCTTGGATGTACCGACCATTCCCCAATTGGTCTTCAACCACCTGCCCCTCAGATAGGGCTGGAACTCAGATAATGAAATGTGAATGGCTCCTGGTCCCTGGTCTCCAGGTAATGATGATAATAAGCATGTGTAGTTCTGCAAAGCCCTTTACAGATATTATCTCATTTAATCCTCATAGAAACCCCAGGATGAGAGAGCTATTATAAGCTCCATTTTGTAGATGAAGAAACTGAGGTAGGATGACTTGACTAAGATCATATAGTGAGGAACTATCTGGGATTGGGTTTGAATTCAGGACTCCCTGAACCCAGGGAGCTCTATCCATTGTGCACCAAAGATAAGTAGAACTGGAAAAACTTAGATGAGTCCTCAACTAAACAACAAATCAATGGAAACTCCCCTTGATGTGTTCAATCAATCAATGAAGCACTTATTAAACACTTACTGTTTGCCAAGCACTTATTTAGGGGCAAGGGTATACAAAATAAAAGTGGGCTAGTTTTTGTATGCTAGAAGTTTAAGTACTCTGGTGTTGGGGAGACAGGATATGACAGTATATATGAGCATATACAAAATATATGCAGAATAAATTCAAGATAATTTGATGGGGAAGGTACTAATAACAAGTGGGGGTGAGGAGGGGGGAATAGATCATGAAAGACTAAAGGCAGAAGGTGATCTTTGAGCAGGGCTTTAAAGGATAAGGGGGAGGATGAAGAGAGAGTGTATTCAAGACATCAGGAACAGCTGATGCAAAGGCCAGAGAAGCTAACTGAGCTCATGCCCGGGGAGGGGAAAGAACAAAAGATCAGGCTCCTGCTCTGCCTTGCCCTCCAGAGTTCACTGTGAAGTTAGGAAATCTCCATTCAGTTCAATTCACTCATTATTAAAGAAGTTACTTAGAGCCAAGATGGACTTTAGGGATCATCTGGGTCAACCCCTTTATTTTCCACATTGGAAAACTGAGGTCTAGAGGCAGGCAGAAGTGACTGGCACAGAGTGCCAGTCAGGAAGACCTGAGTTCAAATGCAGCCTCAGGCTTCACTTACTATGTTACCTTGGGGCAAGCATTTAACCTGTGCCTCAGTTTCCTTAACTGTAAAATGGGAATAATAATAGCTCTCACCCAGGATTCCTGATAATATTGGTTTAGCATAATTCCTGGCATGTAACTTAATAAATGCTTCTTGCTTGTTTCCTTGAGTCAAGGTTACAGAAATAGGAAGTAACAGAAAGTGGATTTATACCCCTGTACGGGGTTTTTTCCCCACTGTATTTCATAACTTGTTCATTTCAGGTACCCACAATATTCGAGGCAGTGTGTTTGACACTGGGGATATAAATATAAAATGTACCATAAACTGTCCTCAAGGAGGTTACAGTCTAACAGGGAGATAAGACATGGATACAAATAACTATAAGTTTGAAGCTATTAAATGTATCAAATGAGATAGTGTTTGTAAAGGGCTTAGCACAGTGCCTTATAATAATGCTTGTTCCCTTCTCCTCCATCCCCCACCCCCCCGTGGCTCAAAGAATAGTGCTGAATTTGGAGTCAGGAAGACCTCATTCCTTAACCTCTGACTGACTCAGTTTCCTCATCTGTAAAATGGAAGCAATAATAGCACTACTTCTCAGCATTGTTGTGAAAATCAGATGAGACATTTGTAAGGCCCTCTACAAATATTAAGGTGCTACTATGTAAATACTAGCTATTATTATTAGACTTTTCCTGGATACTAGCTATTATTATTAGACTTTTCCTGCTTGACCTTGCTATTATAGGAAGAGTACTATATTTGGAGCCAGGAATGGGTTTCAGATCTGGATTGTACTTGATTTCTATTGCTGTGACCATGGGCAAGCCCTTTCTTGCTGTGGAAGGTTGAGGGAAAGAAAGCATCAGGGAATAAATAACACCTGAGCTGATCTCACTTTCTTTATAGGAAGAGAAGTTTTTTTCCTAGTCAGAAATAAGGAAGAAGTGCATTTCAGATCCAGGTGAATGCCCTGGGGTAAGGGGCGGGTAGTACTGATCAGAGATCACAAGGAGAGATTGGAGTTGGAAGGCACCTTAATGGTCATCTAATGTACTCTTCCTTCTCATTTTCTAAATGAAGAAATTAAGTCCCAAGGGCAAATAAATTGCTTGGGATCACATAGTTAATAAGTGTCTAAAACCAGATTTGAACTCAGCTTTTCCTGACTCCAAGCCTGGCATTCGCTCCACTGGGCTACCTAATTGCCCCTTCCCTTATACAATGAGTAGTAGTAATAGTAGCCAATATTTATATAGCCCTTGAAAGTTTACCAATCACTTAACGTGTTAACTTATTTAATCCTTATAGAAACCTTGGGAGATAGATACTATTGTTGTTCAGTCATTTCAGTCACATCCAATTCTTTGTGACCTCATTTGGCATTTTCTTGGGAAAGATACTACCGAGCTTTGCTATTTCTCCAGCTCATTTTACAGATGAGGAAACTGAGGCAAACAAGGTTAAATAATTTGCCCAAGTTCACACAGCTAGTTAGTGTTTGAGGCCAGCTTTGAATTCAGGCTCAGGCCCAAAGCTCTATCCACCTAGCTGCCCTTAGGTGCTATTATCAATTTTACAAATGAGGAAACTAAGGCTGAGAGATGTTAAGTGACTCTCTAGTAAGTATCTGAGAGAAGGTTTAAATTCAGGTCTTACTGATTTCAAGCACAATGCTCTTGCCACTATAGAAATATCACTTAAGGTGGCTAGAAGGGTATTTTGAGGCAGATTGTGGAGGAATCTAAATGCAGGGTTGAAGAGTGCATTTTATCTACGTTAGGCAACAGAGAGCCACTGCCAGTATTTGAGTACATCAGTGCCTTAGAATCTGCACACAAGGCAGAATGAAAGGAGAGATTTAGAGTGAGGGAGATCAGTTAGAAGAGTGGTTCAGGCTCAAGAAAGAAGTGCTTGAAGTAGACAGATTGTTGTAGAAATTGAGAGAGAGGGAACAAATGACATTATGGAGATAAGATCTATAGAACATGGCTGGTGGGTCAAGAAGATGAGGTGAAGAAGGAAGAATCAAGCGGACCGAAAGGCTCTGAGTCTGAACGACTGGATAGTGAAGAGAAAAAATGAAGTTGGCAGAAGACTCAGGTTTAGGAAAGAAATTGAGGAGTTCATTTGGGAGCAGACTGAATTTGAGGTACAGATAGGACATTCAAGGAGGAGATTAAGCAAGCTCTTGGAGATAAAGGACAAGAGCTCAGGTGAAGAATTTGGATCTGGAGAAATAGATTTTGATTCAATTCTGTAATCATTTATTAAGCACCTACAGCATACAGAGTGCTAGATAAGGTAGTGGGAGAGATGCAAAGTTTTAGATACACAAATATAGATAACAACCATCCAAAAAATGACAGAACAAGAAGTAGATTTCAGAATTGCAAAACTAAATATATACAAAATCCTTGAGGAGTCATCAGTTATTACCATCTGGGGCCATCTGGAAAGGCTCTTTGAAGAAAGCTGTAATTGAATTGGATTTTAAAAGAATAGATAGAAACTTGACAGGTTTAGAGGGGAGGAGGAAGGACACTTTTTGGATTTTACTACCTTTGGGGTAGGGCCTCTGTACTATTTAACTTTGTATCTCTAGTGCATAGATTAGTGCCCTGCATATACAGATTTTTTTTTTTAAACAAATATTGCTGGAATTTGAATTTAGTTGAATTCCATCCCAGAAAATTGCCTAAAGGTGTGGAAGTGAGAAGGCCTGGCATTTGTGTGAACAATTGAGATTTGTTCATAGGTTGAAGGGCTTTGTCAAATCTTTTGTGTCATGAGCTTTTTTAAGCAAGCAATCTGGTGAAGTCTGGGGACCTCTTCTCAAAATCACATTTTTAAATGCATAAAATATATAGGATTATAAAAGAAGTCAATTATGTCAAAATATATCCATCAGTATATACATACATATATATATATATATATATATATATATATATGTATGTATGTATACACACACACACACACATTAGAAATAAGTCCACAGATCCCTGGTTACAAACCACTGGATTAAGGGAAACATTATGGGATAGGGTTAGAAAGGATATTGACGCTGAGATCAGAAAGGGGGATATTCACTGGATGATTTCACAGATATAAAGAACTCTCAAGTAAGGAAACTCCCTTTACAAATGTGAGGCTGCAATTTCTCTGTAGCTTATAGTCTTAGAGAATTGCCAAGAGCAATAGGTTTTTTTTTTTTTTTTTTTTGGAGGGGGGAAGAGGGGAGGAGGACATTGTACTTAATGGTATTTTATTTATTCCAATTACATATAAAGATAGTTTTCAATATTCATTTTTAAAAGATTTTGAGTTCCAAATTTTTCTCTCTCTCCCTTCCCTCCCATCTTCCCAATACAGCAAGCAATCTCATAAAGATTATACATGTACAATCATGTTGAATGTATTTCCATATTAGTCATGTTGTGAAAGAAGAAGCAGAAATTGTATATGTATAACCCATATCATATTGCTTGCTGTCTTGGGAAGGTGGGAGGGGGAAGAGGATGGGAGAAAAATTTGGAACTCGAAATCTTACAAAAATGAATGTTGAAAATTATCTTTACATTTAATTAGAAAAATAAAATACTATTGAGGAAGAAAAAGGAAAAATCAGAACAAAAGGGTAAAACCACAAGAAAGAAAAAACAAAAAACAAATAAAAAAAGTAAAAATCGTATGCTTCCATCTACATTCAGACTCAATAGTTCTGGAGCAGCTAGGTGGCACAGTGGATAGAGCATCAGCCCTGAAGTCAGGAGGACCTGAGTTCAAATATGGTCTTAGACACTTAACATTCCCTAGCTGTGTGACCCTGGGCAAGTCACTTAACCTCAACTGCCTCAGCAAAAGAAAAAAAAAAAAAACAGACTCAATAGTTCTTTCTCTGAATGTGGAGAGCATTTTTCATCACAAGTCTTTTGAAATTGTCTTGGAATTGTCATTGTATTACGAAAAGAATTAATTCTATTATTGTTGATACACAATGTTGCTGTTACTGTGTGCAATATTCTTCTGGTTCTGCTCACTTCACTCAGTCTCAATCAGTTCATATAATTCTTTCTAGGTTTTTCTGAAATCTTATCATTTTATTTATTATTATTATTATTATTATTTTGCTTTTTACTAACACAATTGAGGTTAAGTGACTTGCCCAAGGTCACACAGCTAGGGAATGTTAAGTGTCTGAGATCAAATTTGAACTCAGGTCCTCCTGACTTCAGGGCTGGTGCTCTATCCACTTCTTATCATTTCTTATAGCACAATAGTATTCCATTACATTCATGTACCACAACTTGTTCAGCTGTTCCCCAATTGATGGGCATCCCTTCAATTTCCAATTCTTTGCCCCCATAAAGAAAGATGCTATAAACATTTTTATTTATGTGGGTCTTTCCCCCCTTTTTATGCTCTCTCTGCGATACAGACTAGTAGTGGTATTGCTGGATCAAAGGGTATGCACAATTTAAAAAAAAAAAAAAAAAACCTTTAGGCATAGCTCCAAATTGTAGAGCAGTAGTTTTAAATCAAATAGAAATAGGGGCTACTAAACTATACATAAAAATCTCTGGTAGCCACCTATTGATATAGTTTTAAAGTATAATACTATATATGTTTTATTACAATTTTATTTATTTTATTAAATATTTTCCAGTCACATTTTAATCTGGTTTGGGCAGTCAGTATTATTCGTCATAGGTAGCTGTGGGTGCTTGGTACCTTTAACCTAGTATACTGAGAAACTAAATGACTTGCCCAGAGCTAATTTGCCTAGAGTATGCCTGGTTCTTCATTCACTTTACTGGCAAGATCTACTTTACTATGTTTTTACCTCTATTATCCTAATTATGACCATAAGGCAAATCACTTACCTTTTCAGTTTCCTCATTTGTAAGGTAAGGTTCCTTCCAGCTCTAGATCCATGATCCTATAAAAGGTAGAAAGGTGTCAGATTATAGAAGGCCTTGAATACTGAATAAAGACATTTGTACCTGGGTCTGACTATGTAATAAAGGGTGGAGATTCATATTCTGTAACTTATGAAACATCCAATTAATGGAGAATTAGGTTAGGGCTTCAGGATAGGAAATAAAACACTGCCTTTGTGGTTTCAAAAACGTGTCTAGCCTAGGCACTCATTCTTGTAGGAATGTAAATAAAATCTTTCCTAAAAAAAAAAAAAAAAAGACATTTGTATCTTTAGGAAATTTTTGAGTGTAGGAGGGATGTGATGAAGTCTTGCATAAAGAAAATTTATCTGATGGGGGTAAAAAAGAATAGATTTGAGGGAAGAAGACCTATAAGGAAGCCTATTGCAACAGTCCAGGGACATGGAACTATGGACTTATCCTACAGTGGTGGCAGCAGAAATAAAGAGGAAGACACAGATGTAAGAAATGTCATAGAAGTGGAGCAAGCTAGATGTAGTAATGGATGTATTAAGTTGGAAAAGTGAGAGAGAAGATTAAAGACGAAACCCAAGGTAACAAACATGAGATGGCTGAATGGGACTGCCGTTGGCACTTACATAAAGTTAAAAGAAAATACTAGTTTTGGGGAACGATAATTAATTTGGTTTGGAACATGCTGAATTTGGGGTGATAGTGGGTGAGATGTCCAGATAGAAATACCTCATGGGGAGTTGGAAATGTGGGTCTGAAGCTACAAAAAGGAGTCATTTGTTAGGGGAAAGACTAGGTAATCATCTGGATAGGGGTAATAGCTGGAGCTGTGGATATGCCATAAAGTATCTGAAGTAGAGAGAGAGTAGGAACAGGTAGAGTGGTTTGCCATTTCCTTCTTCAGCCCATTTTACAGATGAGAAAACTGAGGCAAACAGGGTTAAATGGCTTGCCCAGGGTCACCCAACTAGTAAGTATCTGAGATTAGATTTGGACTCAGATCTTCTTGAATCTAGGATCAGCGATCTAACTATTATAACACCTAGCTGCTCAGTTTTTTTGGGAGCTTATATATTAAAGGATTAGGAAAAGGGAAGCTGATCAAAGAAGCAATTAGTGACATAAAGGAGGAATAGCAAAATGAGGCATCTCTGAAGTGCCTGGAAAAGGGAGAATACAGAAGAAAGGGGAGAGTCCTACAAAAAGGTCAAAGAGGATGAGAACTGGAAAAAAGCCATTGGGAAAGTTCAATAACAATAGGAGGCTGTGTATGCCAAGGGCTTAATATCCTGGTTCATATGAAGCTTTTTTTGCATCCAAGTTCATTCTTTCTATCTGACTTTGAGAGCCTGAGGGCAGGGCCCCTGGATATGTCTCCTGTTTTCCCCAAAAATTTTTGAAAGAAAGAACACAGTACATCCAAGACTCTCAGAGTTATAAAAGATGTCAAAGGTCACTTGATACCACTAAACTCAGGACATCATGACATGTAGCCTTTGCCTGTAAATGCTCGGTGATAAAGTTCAGTTCTGTTCAAGACTCTATGTGATACATGGGCCATTGTCCTTGGATCCTTGTTATTCACTCATGGCCGACTCTTTGGCACTCCATTTGAGTTTTTTTTTTGGGGGGGGGCAAAGATAGTGGAATGATTTGCCATTTCCTTCTTTAGCTATTTTACAGTTAAGGAAACTGAGGCAAACAGGATTAAGTGATTTGCCCAGGATCACACAGCTAGAAAGTAGGAAGATAAAACATGGACATAAATAACTCTAGTACAAGTTAAAATATGGTAAATGTGTGCTTGACTTTGGAAAAAGGGCAGAATAGTGAGAAAAGGAACTGCCCTATAAAAGCAGCCCATACTCTTTTTCCCCTTCCTTTTTCTTTCTTTCTTTTTTTAAGCTTTTTATTTTCAAAACATATGCATAGTTTTCAACATTCATTCTTGCAAAACCTTATGTTCCAAATTTTTTTCTCCCTCCTTTCACCCCCAACACCTCCTCTAGACAGCTTCTAATCCAATATATGCAATTCTTCTACATATATTTCCACAATTATGCTGCACAAGAAAAATCAGATCAAAAAGGAAAAAAATTAAAAAGAAAACAAAATGCAAGCAAACAACAACAAAAAGAGTGAAAATACTATGCTGTTCTCCACACTCAGTCCCCATAGTCCTCTCTCTGGATGCAGATGGCTTTCTTCATCACAAGATCATTGGAATTGGCTTGAATCACCCTGCTATTGAAAAGAACCAAGTCCATCAGAATTGATCATCATATAATCTTGTGTACAATGTTCTCTAGGTTCTACTCACTTGACTTAGCATCAGTTGTAGAATAATAATATTCCATAATATTCATATACCATAACTTGTTCAGCCATTTCCCAATGGTCATCCACTCAGTTTCCAGTTCCTTGTCATTACAAAAAAGGCTGCCACAAACATTTTTGTACATGTGGATCCCTTTCCTTTTTTTATGATATCCTTGGGATACAGGCCCAATAGAGACACTGAGCAACCCATATTATTAAAAAAAGTTTTATTGTTATCTTTTTCTTTTAACATCAACTGTTCTAGATCTTCTCTTTACCTTTTAGCATTGTCTCTCCTTTGTGCATTAAGTTTTGGAGAGCTTTAACTATTATGAAGTTTCATTTTATGCTGAACTGAAATTTGCCTCATATAACTTACATATGCCTATTACTCAATAATAATAACAATGATAAACAAAAATTCCCCAAAAGGCCAATTTGAGGGTAGGGGAACCAGAGAAGTGAAGGAAAGTCAGTTAGGGTGATGTACTTTGGTGACTTTGTACATCATCATCATCATCATTTTCTTCTTCATCATCATTATCAGTCATTAACATCATCTTAAAAATATTGATATTTTCATCATCATCATTTTCATACTTTACATTATTATAATAATTACAGATAAGCCTTCATCCCAATACTTTTCATCAGCTAGTGGCTAGAGAGCTACACTTGACATCAGAAAAACTTGAATTCAAATCCTACCTCAGACATTTATTACTTTTGTGATCTAGGCAAGTCACTTAATTTCCTTCAGCCTAATTTTTTTCATCTATAAAATGGGTATGATAATTCTATCTACTTCAGTGTTATGAAGGTAAAGCAAATTAGTATTTGTAAAGCATTTTGCAAACTTTAGTGTGCTGTGTAAGTGCTAGTTCTTGTGAATAAGGCACTCAGTACAAAAAGCAGTCATTTTGCTTAGCTGCAAAATAGTCCACAGGTCATTAAACATAAAAGAATTATAGCAGGAGAGGAATTTGTCCCAGGACTAGTTCTCTCTAAACTTTGCTCAAAAGATAAGAAGAATGATATTAAATATAACAGTGGCAACAATAATATCTTATATGTATGTAGTATTTTTTGTACATTATCTCAGTTCTGCCCTCTAGAGCTAAGCAGTCAACTGTAATCCATCTTCTACTGGACAGCTCTTGAGGAAACTGTTGTGTCCTCAGCAGATGTATCCATTTCCTTCAACATCTCTAAACATCCTCTCTGTCTTCATATATCTTGTCTTAGTCTCTGGGCTTCTCAACATCCTGGCTGCCATCCTGTGGGTGTGTCTCAATTTGTCAGTGTCCTGGTTTTGCTTTTTCTCTCTTTGAATCTCTAGTACTAAGGTACTTAGTACATAGTAGGTGCTTAATAAATGCTCATTGACTGTTTTACCCAAATATGATGCTCAGAGATGAATGCAAAACTACAAATATGGTATGGGTCCACCTAGAAAATGGAATTATTGATTTCCTTCATGGAACTATTGATTTCCTTCCTTCTGAAATACATGTTTCTGTCAAAACAACCTAAATTGGAATGAGCATGTTTGTTGGCCATATTATGCTTTTGTCTTATTGGGCTTGTTTGTGCAGTTTATTTCTTTAAATCTAATGGAAGGACTTGTTTCCTGAATTGCCATGGTCAAAGGCTTACTCACCTATTATTAAGTCAACTGAACACACACGGGATTAATATCCAAATCACATGGCCCCAAACAAAAGGACATAGGGCTTTTTACAGGGTTGACAGAAATCAGCAACAGGTTAGCACCTGCTTCTTTATCTGACATATTTGTAATTGTTTGTTAAGGAGATACATCAATGACAGGAGCAGGGAGACAACCTCTTGGGGATAGGGGTCTTCTTTGTCAGGCTAGTCCTTGTCAGCTCACACAGTTCATCACCAACCCCATTCTCTGGTGTGGTAAAATCAACTCAAGCTTGTGCTTTGCTGGTTTTGCCTTTGATAATCCATAGGTCATATCCATGAGACATCAAGGTAAGACCTTTATGGAAGACATGGGCTGGAAGAGCACAAGATGAGGAAAATATAGATGGATTATGATTTACCTCTTTGTAAGGAGTATCCCTTATCAACTGGGTAATGAATTTATGGAAACATCAAAGTGAAGGAGTTTATATAGCTTATTCTTTGTTTTTGTGTTATACCCAGCCTGAAGTTCTCTCCTACCAGGATCTTTTGTTTCATCTACAAATAAGTATACCATCTTATGACAGGAGGCAGCTAGGTGGTACAGTGAATAGAGGACTAAACCTGACTACAAGTCTGGAGACAGACTTGAGTTCAAATATGACCATTAATTAGCTGTGTTACTCTGGGCAAGTCACCTAATTTTTATCTGCCTTAGTTTCTTCAACTGTAAATATAGCCTCAGTTTACTTTTTTAGCTATATTACTTTGGGCAAGCCACTTCACCTTTGTCTGTCTTAGTTTCAACTATAAAATGCAGATAATGATAGCACTTATCTTACAGGGTTTTGTGATGATTAAATGAGATATGTGTAAAGTGCTTAACACAGCATCTGGCACAGAGTATGTGCTTAATAAATGCTTATTCTCTTCATTTTCCTCCTTTTCTCTTCACATTTATGTGTTCATCCAACTCAGGGATGAAAATATTGAACAGGTCATAACCATAGATAGAGAAGTCCTCCAGGAGAGATATTCTTTTCTTTTTTTTAAAAAAAAAATAAGAGATCTCCCCATGTTGTCCAGGTTGGAAATATAGGAGCTACTAATGAATCCTATCATGTGCTCCATTTCTGACAGCACCAGTTCACTCTTCCTTAGGTGACTATTGATGATCTCTGACTCTGAAGGGCTCACCAATATTAAGACTGAACCATCAGAAGTCCTGAGCCCAAAAGATATACCAGTCTCAGCCTCCCCAGTAGCTGGGATTACACCATGCCCAGGGTATTAGAAACATCTTTCCAGGATGACATCAATTATTTAGTCACAGAGCTGTGGGTTCAGTCATTCAACCAATTCCAAATTTAGCTAACTGTACTACCATCCAGCCTAAATCCTTTCATCTTGTTTCCGAGGATGTCAAGAGACTGTCCAAAGTGTTGCAGAAATCCAGTTATAACCTTGCCTATAGCAATCTCCCCTGATCTAACTAGCCTAATAATAACTCAGTTAAAAAAGGAAATCAGGTTATTCTAACAAGACTTATCCATGATAAATCTATGCTCTTAGTGATTGTTGCTTCCCTTTCTAAATGTAAAGAACTATGCCTTCAAGAATACGTCCTCCATATTACAATATGGCATAATAATATCATAAGCATTTCTAATGTTCCTGGGTATATAAAACATGCAGGGAAAATACCCTAACCAAATGGACGAAGAATGGTTGATGTGTAAATCATAATGTGCAGTTGAACAGATACAGCACTGAGTTAGTCCATAGTCAGAGATTCATAAGCATTTATTAAGCACCTGCCATATGCCAGGAACTGTGTTAAGTGCAGGGGACATGAAAAAAAAAAAAAAGCAAAAATTCTTAAGGTACTTACAATTTAATGGAGGAGATAACATACAAATAACAAATTATATATAAGACAAGTAGGAAATATTCAACAGAGGGAAGGTACTAGAATTAAAAGGGATTGGGAAAGGCTTCCTGTAGAAGGTAGGATTTGAAGAAAGTCAGGGAAAGCAAGAAGCAGGGATGAGGAGAGAGAGCATTCCAGATTATGGGGACAGTCATCCTGGTGCTGGGAGACAGAGGTTATTATTTTTTTTTTTTTTGAGATCAGCAAGGAGGTAGGTGTCACTGAAACTGAATATGTAGTGGGTGTAAAGTGTAAGAAGAATGGACATGGGAAGAGCTTTGGATGCCAGGTGATTTTTTGTTTATTTCTATAGGTGTTAAGGAGCCACTAGAGTTTATTGAGTAGAGTGATGATATGGTTAGACCTGCACTTAGAGAAAACAACTTTGGTTTCTGAAAGGCAATTGGAGATGTGAGACTGAAGGTCAGCAGAGAAGATAAGTAGATCTGAAATTCATAAGCATAGAGATGATAATTGAATCCATAGGAGTAGAGGAGAATACCAAGTGAAGGAGTATTGAGGGAGAAAAAATGTCAAATAGTTGAAGATGCAAGACTGGAGATCAGGAAGCCTGGATAAATAGATTTGAAAACAGATATGTCCTAAGGATATATACACTTCAAAGGGACACTGCAGATGGATTATGAACTGGGTCCAGAATTGAAATAGAAAGAGATTTGAGATACTATGTGATGTTTTCAATGATAACCAGCTGCCCCTGGCACAAAATACTTCCTTTTTCATACCATTATTCTTCTGGTCCTGCTATATGACTATGAATCAAAGGAGTTATGAATAAAACATAGAGGATTTCAAGGGATTGTATATTATAGTGTGATATGGCAACCAAAAGACTATGTAAATTTAGACTACATTAAAAGAGAAATAGTCAGGAGGACCTGAGTTCAAATCTGGTCTCAGACACTTAACACTTCCTAGCTGTGTGACCCTGAGCAAATCACTTAACCCCAATTGCCTCAACAAAAAAGAAGAAAGAGAGAGAGAGAGAGAGAGAGAGAGAGAAGGAGGTTCACAAATTAAAAAAAAAAAAACTGGCCAGAATAGAATGAAGGTCCCCAGATGAAAAAACTGTGGCCAGAAAGGTTTTGCTTTACCTATATTTTGCATATGTCTTTCATCGAATTTCATTGAATAAACTTTTATTCAACAATTTCTGTACTAAGGGATACAAAAGATAAACAGCTTAGATAAAATAAGTGCCTTGCTTTGATAGTGCTAAAAGACTAACAGGGAACTATTACATAACACAGATACCTAAAATAGACAATATTTCATGTATAGTTCTTGGAATGAGGCAATCCAACAATGTAGTGGGTAGTGGTCTAATCCTTTCTAACACTTCCCTCCCCTCATTCTTTTCTCCTTTTGTGGCTCATTTCCGTTCAACCTTCCTCCATGTTAGCAAGTTGAAGTTTCTCAGAGGGAAAGTGGCTATTATACTAGATATACCCAGAATCCTAGGGTAACTTTTGTTGGCAACTATTCTTACTAACACAGTAGCTCATGAGCCCCCATCAGTGTGTTTTTCATGAATAAACCAGACACTGATTATTGATATTAACCAAAATATTTTCTGAAAATGCAAAACAAATAGATAATATTTACATATTATGGCATCCCTGAATTTGTATCACATTCTCGCATCAATGCACATGAGAAGTGAATACAAATTAAAAGTCCCAAGGTATAAGGCAAAAATACAAGAAATAAATGTGGTCAGAACAACTCACAAGTCTAGAAACATAGATTTTGGTATTCTCTTTCTGTCTTAGGGCAGAAATACATACCTATATATGTGTGTGTGTGTGTGTATATATATATATATGTATATATATATATTTCTTGATGAACATAGCTTCTTTTTGAACAAGTGCTTCCATTACCAATATAAGCTGATTCATTCTTTTATGAGCTAAGGCTTCAATCCGCATGACATCTCAGCTAGCCAAATGCTTTGCTGGGCTACTTTTATGATTCATTGCTTCTAAGATGTTCCTCTATTTATCTAGGGTTGCTATTCAATAGCAACAATAGTGTCCATCACTTCTAGCTTCAGTTTTAGGTGACGCTAAAGTAGTATTATACTCTTCTAGGAAAAGGTAACAATCCTCATCCTAAGATTGGCAAAAATCTCCACAACTCTGCTTTCCTCCATTTCTCAGCAAAAACAGGTAGCAATACATAGAAGTATTTTCTGTCTTCTTCTTCTCTTCTTCCTCTTAACAACAGTTGACAGTAGAGAGCAAAAGATGCTTTATCTACACTCCACATCAAGTGATAATAGGAAACTGAGTATATAAACTTTCAGCTCTTTCTTTCCTCCTATTCTTCCTTCTGCTCCTTTCAGCAGCAAGTGGCAATAGAAAACAAAGTTATTTCCTTTCCCCTCCTTTTTAGCAGCTAGGGCAGAGGAGAGAGCAAAGTATATCCTCTCCAGCCTGTCATATGCAAATCAACAAAAGCAGTCTGCAGACCTTCAGCAGTGCCTTTCTTCATAACACTGAAGGAGCCTTATGCCCCAGACAAGTAAACTGTCAATGACCACCCTCCTTTTTACATGATAAGTGGTTCAGAACAGTACAAAATAAAGTGTTATATGAGACCTGAGGGAAGAAAAGACTTTATTAACTGGAAGAGATAGGTCCTTATTATGTGCACTTGTGAAGATAGAAAGTTGTCTTCATGGAATGCGGAGTCTAGCAACAGCTTACATTTCTATAGTTCATCAAAGCTTTCCAAAGCACTTGTATCATCTCGATTTTACAAATGAAACAATTTTATATTCAGAGTTGGGCTTGTCTTATTTTTATTTTTCAGATGAGGAAACTCAAGGCCTCAAGAGGTGGTCACATAGCTAGTAGTTAATTAAGTGCTGAACCTAAGATTAGAACTCAGATTTCCTAATTCTAAATCTAGTTTTCTTTTTGTTATAACAGTCTTATGGAGTGTGTGATAAGGGTATCAATGAAGTGCAAGAAAGTGCTATGTGAGATTCTAGGGTGAAGGTTGATACTAATAAAAGAAATCAGAGAAAACTTCCTGGAGGAAGTGGCATTTCAGGTGAGCCTAGAAGGAAAGGGTAGACTTCAGCAAGGTGATTGGGAGGAACTATGGAGAACATTCAAGGAAGACATAAGGAATGATATGGAAGCAGGAAAGCAGAGTTCTAGAGAAAGAAAATGGTGACGGAATTTACACAGATGGTAAACAGCAGAGCCACACAACAGTCTTAAGATTCCAAATGTAGGGCTTCTTCTACCATGTCACTCATCTCATTATCCTGCATCCTATCACCCTTCCTTCCCAAAAAGTATAGTAGAATTTCCCTATGGGCCAATTGAAAAGTCAGAATGCTATTCCATCTTCCTTCTTTGGACCTAGCAGTACAATAGGGTTTTGAATAATGCCTACGAATGGCTATAGTCCTATTTTTATGCCCTAAGAAAACCCAGTGTATCAGAAGACATGTATTTTAGTTTGAGCTCTTCATTTACATGAACTTAGAAAAATTATTTTACTTCTTTGCCTCTCAGTTTCCTCATCTGTAAAATGGGTGTAATAGCAACTAGTACTGCCTACCTCCCGTTGTTATAATGATCAAATGAGAAAATGGATTCTATTGTAAATTTTAAAGTACTCTATAAATATACAAAATTAATAGTATTCACTTTTATAGAACATAGAGTTCACAGGATAATAGGATCCAAATTTGGAAAGGACCTTAGAAATCATATAGTTTAAACCCCTCATTTTCAGTTAAAAATAGAGGCCCAGGGACATTAAATGATTTGTTAGTTTGTACACAGAGTATTAGCATGAGAAACAGAATTTGAATCTGGGTCTTCTGACTCCATAACATGTTCTTTTCTGTTTTGACTAAGTTTTATTTTTAAAACATAGGGACATCCTTGTGGGGTTACAGTACCTTAGGCTCCTAGGAGAGGGAATATTTCAAACACGTTGTGTGATGGGGAAAAAAGTCCATCAATAAGCATTTTTAGGCTTACAATACAATGTATGAAGGGACTCAGAATCTAAAGAAAGGCAAACACAGCCTTTACCTCAAGAAGCTTCTGTTCAGGGGCAGCTAGGTGGTGCAGTGCATAGTGCACCAGCCCTGAAGTCAGGAAAACCTGAGTTCAAATCTGGTCTCAGACACTTAACACTTCCTAGCTGTGGGACCCTGGGCAAGTCACTTAACCCCAATTACCTCAGCAAAAAAAAAAAAAAAAAAAGCTTCCCTTCTAAAGGGAGAGAAAATATGTAAATATCTAGGGCACACAAAATGTATATTTATCAAATGGAAGGTAATCTCAGAGGACTCAGCAACTAACCATTAAGGCTTCCTTAGTTTGAGCTGGGTCTTGAAAGAAGCCTGAGCAACTAAGAGGCAAAAGTGAGGAGGGAGAACATTGCCAGCATGCTTCTAAGGAAGAGAAACGTTAAGGACCACACCCTCCTCCCCAGGACCCTGACTTCTTGGGGACATGGGGCAGGTGTCTGTGCCAGGGCAAACATTTCCCTGTGCCTACTTTTGTGAGGCTTTGATCACGGCTTCCTTATCCCACGAAACCTGGCCAGACTGGAGAACCTAGTCCACAGAGGGTTCTGAAGAGTTCTAGGAGGACTAGGGAAGAACTGGGGGAATATGAGAGAGAGACGGATCATGGGACACGTCGGGTACTGGGAGAAATTGGGTCTCATCCCTCCCTTCTCAGCATCTGGGCCGAGCTATGCAGTACGTCTGGGAAGAAGGTTGGTAGTATGAGGTGGGTAAGGTCTAGGGTATGAGGTGGAAGGAGGGACAGTGCGTTTTCCTTCCGCCCCAGTCTCCTAAACATTAAGGGTCAAAGGAGTCTAGGACTTTGGTGGGATGCGGGGGTGGAGTGTGAAAGACCGGGATGGCCCTGGTCTTGGAGCATGCGCCTAGGATTGTCTGCCTGCAAACCTGCCCCCCTCCCCCCTTTTCCCGCATTGATCCTCCGAAGCTCCGCCCTCTGCCTAGGGTCCTGGCCCCGATGCCCCTCCCCTCCCTGATGTTCTCCTCCCCCTGAGGCTGCGGCTCTCAGACTGAGCCCTTGCGGGCTGGTTGCGTGTATGTGTGAGGGGGGTGGGATCGTGAGCCTCCTGCGCTCGAGACCAGCCGCCACCACAGTCCCCTACCCCCCCCAGCCCAGTGGGGCCATGGACCCTTCCCGCGCTATCCAGCATGAGATCAGCTCTCTCAAAGGTGCGGGTCAGGGCCAGAGGAGGGGGTTTGGGGGTGGAGGGACATGTCATATGGAAGGGGTGAGGAGGGTCTGGGGGAGACCTTGGAGGGCGGTGGCGAAAGGGAGGAATGGGGGGAGTTTGGGGGAGGCCGAGAGATAACTTTATGGAGGGAGTCGAGGACCGGTGGTCTGGGAGGGGGCTCTGTGGATCAAGGGAAGACTAGAGGGGACTCTATGGGACCTGAGAGGCTGGTGGGTTAGAGACGGTCCCATAGTGTTTTGCTTTGTCCGAGTTCTGAGTAAGCTGACCTCGCCTGGAAAGAAAATTGTGGGTCGAGGACCCCACGTGGAGCCCTTACTTTGTAGGGGCGGCTCCACTGCGCAGTGACCCCAGGTAACCCCTAAACTCCTCCCCCCTCTCCTCTGCTCCGCCCCTTTACCCGCTGTGTGCCTGCAGGTAGTCCCGGGGACCTGTGCATCTGGGGAGCGCCGGGGGCAAGGCTTTACTGCCGAGGAGACCCTTACTTTTGCTGCGGGATGCAGTATTTGAGGTCTCAGCTTACTTTCCTGGGAGACAGGTTGCCTGGGAGGCGGCAAAGACACCCCAACTTCTCTCCCCTGCCTCGTTTAGGAGTCCTTTGCAGTTTTACCCTCTGCTAAGGAGCCTGTGTGAGAAAGAATGGAGTACATCCTCCCTCTCTGTCCACAGGGGATATGAGCTAAGTCGATCTTACTGCAGAGTGGTGACTGTCCCCACCCAGGCAGAGAGGGGGAGGGGATGACTGAGTCAAGTCCGGTAGGAAAAGAGATGGAGAGGAGGATGTAGGAGCGGTCCCCTAATGGATGGGCAAATGGACTGAGGAAGACTCCCTTTTCTTTTGCTTCCCTCCCCTGAGCATTCCTTTGGGCCGCAGCTGAAGTCAGGCGCTCTATTCTGCATCACACATAAAACTCTCCCTGCTCACACCAGTACGTAGGGGTTCTGAATGAGAGGGCTGGAAAGAGCTCCTCCCATCCTTTAGTCTCTCAAGGGCTCCCTGTGGCTTTGATGGAGAGGGGTCTCTTTGCTCCTCTGCAGCAGGGACCAGAGCCAAGCCTGGCAATCCAGCTGTCTGTGACATATTGCCCCCCTCCCTTCTCCTTTCTGGGCGCCTCTCCCCCTCCTCCCCACCCCATCCCCCAGCCTGGAGATCCTAGTATACTGGAGGTCATGACAGACCTCCCTTAACGGAGGGTCCCTGAGGGAATGAGTGTCTGAGGCGCCAGTTGGACTGGGGAAAGGCCCCCCCGATGGGTGACTCTACACAGTGGCTTCTTGTCTAGCTGGGGATGGGGGGGAGCTGCCCCATCAGCCTGAGTAGTCACCCTGGAGACCTGGTTGCCAATCCCCTATACCCTCCCTGAAGGTTGGGCAGGCCTATTCATTGTGCTCTGGGTGGGTGGTGGTGGGGGTTGGGGTGAGGCCAGGTCTGGCCCAAGGCTGGGGGAATTTGTGCTGTTCCTGGAACTGATTCTTGTTCCCAGCTTTGGCTTCCATCGCTGAGTCAGCAGAGGTGCCTGCTGTCTGCAGTGACCTGGTTTTGGATTGGGGGGGAGGGAAGAGGGGGAACCCTCAGTGCAAGACTCGCCTCCCTGCCAAGCATCCATATCGCCCCCCTTCTCTTCACCTGAGCTCCCCTGCACCCTAAGAACAAGCTCAGGGGTTCTCCATTTGGAGGAAGGGGACTAACAGGATTGGGGGCTCAGGTACTTCCACCCTCCTGTCTCTTTAGGCAGTTGCTGCCCTCTGCTGTGCACTGGAAGCACTACATCATATCCAAGGTGTACCAAGGGCCTACACTTTGGGTGGAGGAACTGAATGGAAGAAGTGTGTGTGTGTGGGGGAATAATGTTATATACCATTGTCTCAGTAGTAGGACCTTGTGTTGGGGGTTAGTTTGGAGGATATGTCTGGGAGAGAGAAATTGAATTTGGGGAATGACCAAGAAAATTGGGAGACAGCAAATAAAATTGCATTTGTAAAGTGCTTTGCAAACGTTAGAGCACTATAAATGCTAGCTATTGTCATCATCATCATCAGGGAGTTTTTAAGGGAATTAATGGATGACCCACCAAGGATGGGGGGAGGGAGTGTTGTGCAGAGACATCTTGTATTAATGGACAATAAGGGAAGGGCTGTAAAAGACTGTGTGGAAATTTTCCTTTGGGAAAGACAGAGTGACATGACAGTAGAATACTGGGGAATGATCTATGGGAATATATGTGTATCATCCAGGATGTTTTTAGACAAAGGATAGGTTCAGAAGGTGTACCAATGAGGGTACACATATATGTCAAGAGATTTGGATTTTAGCTGTCTAGGGGTGGGGTAGTCCATTTTCCTTTATCTCTGTTAAATCACATCTGAAATTTTGTGTCCAGTTTTGGGGACCTTGATAAGCTAAGGTGGGTCTAGAAGAAGACATTCAAACTGATGGAAATACTGGACATTGTCATATGAATTGAAGGAATTGTTGAAGAATATTTGACTTGGATAAGAGAAAACATTGGGCACAGTTCATTGATTGTTAGAACTAGAAGGAATCTGGACTAGCCCAACTCTCTAATTTTTTGGATTAGGAAAATGAAGTCTATTGAGGCTGTGCTTTGCCTGAGGCCATACAGCTGTTTAGAGATAGAGCTGAGACTAGAGCCCTGGTCTCCTAAATCCTGGGCCAATATTCTTTCTTCTACCCTGAGTGACATGATTTCTGTCTTCAAATATCTTGGGTGCCCTCATTCAGAAGAGGGACAGGGTGTGGTCCAATGGGAAAGCTGTTGGATTGGGAGCCAGAGAGCTAGGTTCAAATCCTAACTCTGATACTTACCACCTGGCTTTGAACAATTCACTTATTCCTGGACCTCATCTATAAAATGAAGATGTTAGAGTAGGATCCTTTCAGCTTTAAATCCATGCTTCTGTGATTAAAAGTGTTCTATCTGACCCCAGAAAGTAGAGCTGGTAGTGGGACCAAGACCCATTTCAAGCAATAAAAAGCAGCACTTTCCAATAGATAGAGGTATACAAAAATGGAATGGAGATAGTGGGCTTCCCATTCAGTGGTAATGAGCAAAGCTTGAATATTGCAGTCAGACTTATTTTGGAGAGGTCATCAGATGATTTTTTGAAATTCCCTCATTCTAACTCTCCTACTATCTCATATCTCCTTATATCTTATATCCACTAGTAAAACATTTGTTCTTTCTGAGTGTTTGTATCCCTACGTCAAATGGTGAGAATTTGTAGAGGGACAGATTTAGAAAAACAGAGTCATCTAAACATTAAATGGACTGCCTCTGGAAGTATTGGATTTCCTCTTTACAAAAGGACTTTGAGCATAAATCTAGATAGGTAGATGGATTTCATTGGTGATTTATTTCTTCAATATTTCTCCCTTTACTTTTAGTAAATATGAATCAACACCTTAGATATGACAGCCAAAAAAGCTATTTTTTTTTGCAGACATAATCAAATTTATCTAAATTTCATGCATTATGTCGTAGATACAAGTGTAGTCATATAAAGATAAAGGACAATAATTTTGCTCTGTTCATACAATGTAGCCTAAATTAAATGAATGGGAGTTCTATAATTACAAAGAAACACTAAGGGTTAAAATGTTTTAAGTTTTAAATTTTGTGAATGGAAATACAGTCCTTGACTGTTCTAAAAAAAAAGCTAATGATCTTAGGCTGCCATTAGAGAAGGTGTCCAGACTTAGATCTGAGAGTTTTGGTATCCTCTGTCCTGTTCAATCTACATCTGGAATACGGTGTTCAGGTCTGAAAGTTACATTTTAGAAAGGATGTTGATAAATTGGAGAGCATGGTGGTGGTGGTGGGGATGAGGATAGTGAAGGACCATTTGAAGTTGATTGAAGGAACTGGGAATATTTCATTTGGAGAAGAGAAAACTTGAGGATGACTGATAGCTGTCTTCATGTATTTAAGAAGTTGTCAAATTGTATTTCCATCAGGTGTGATGTAAGCATTTGGTGGGAGGAACTGTTTTGGTTTTTTGTCTTTGTATCCCTAGTCAATGCCTTATATATATATATATATATATATATATATATATATATATATATATATATATATATATATATATAAATGTGGATGAATTATTGTTGAACTGAATAAAATCAAATTGAAGAGAGATTAGATTTAAAGTTTTGCTAGACATGTTCTCTCTCATTTGAGACTCCCAACAACCCTATGAAATAGGTGCTAAAGGCATTCATTAACCTTGTTTTGTTAATAGAGAAACTGAGATTTAGAGAAGTTGAGGGACCTGCCATGCTTGTTCACACAGATTGTAGGTATGGGAGGCTGAAGTGAGCTCAAATGTGGTCTTCCTTCCTTTTATTAACCCTCAGAAATAAAAGAGTGAATTGGTGAATTTGCCTTTGTTGAAATCCACAGACCTTGAACCATCTGGAATGGGGAAGAGATGATTCTTGGGGAACTTGATAGCTGTCTTTAAGTGTTTGAAGCTCTGTCACATGGGGAGGGATTAGGTGTGTTCTATTTGGCCCCAGAGGGCAGAATTAGCAACACTGGGTGGGGAAACTCGGAGACAAATTTAGGATTGATGTAAAGAAAAACTTCCTCACAATTAGAGCTGTCCAAAAGTGGAATGAGTGGCTCAGCAGAGCCCTCGACCACTTGTTGGATTTGTCATAGTGGGGATTCCTTAATGGGTGGGGGTTAGAACAGTTCTTTCCCAACCCTATCGTTCTGTGGTTTCCTGCTTCTTGTAGGACTCAGAGAACTGAATAAGAAGCATGAAGTCCAAGTTTCAGAGAACTTTGGCTCAATCTCCTATTTAATTAGAATACTTTCTAACGATTAGAGCTTCCTCAATGTCGAAAGAGCTGATTCTAGAAGCAGGCAGAGACTAGATCCAATTGTTGGGCATGCTAGAGTTTCCAATACTGACATTCTGAGATTCTCTGACTGGGTCTTGGTGGGGGCTCTAGAACAGGGGTTCTTAATCTTGGTTCCAGAGAGACTGGATAGATTTTGGGTCTATGAACTTGGAACTTTTAGTATTTTGGTAACTGCATTTCACTCTGATTATATTTGTCTTTTATTGTATGCATTTAAAAGCACTAGTCTGACGGGAGGGGTCCACATTTTTTTTTTACCAGCCTGCCAGGGGGTTCATGACACAGAAAAAAGACTTGTCTTTTATGGTATGCATTTAAAAGCACTAGTCTGACAGGATGAGTCCACATTTTTTTTTTTTTTTACCAGCCTGCCAAAGGGTCCATGACAGAAAAAGATTACGCACAAGATTAAGCACCTTTGTAGAGAGTTTTGAGAGAAATGGGGCGGAGGGAGAGTTCTGAGTCCCTGAACCTTACTTATCATGGTTTCATTGACCAGTTATTCTGGGATCTGTTTGATTCTCTCAGGGATAGATCTTTTCTGCAACCCCTGTCCTCTGATTGGACACTGGGGGGAAGGACGTCAATAGCCAAGATGGTTTAGAACATGTTCCCCCAGACTGTGCCTCCCCCTGTGCCCCGAGGTACCAGGGCCTCTCTCTCCCTTCCCTCCCTCCTTCTCTCCTATTCCTCTGTGGTCTGTGGGAACTGGCCAGACCCAGCTCTGACTTCAAAGTTTCCACGTCAGGGGGGTGGGGGATGCTCTGTTTGCCTGTGTGCTCCCTGCTGCCATGGTGACCGCCCCATTAAACCCGCCCCCCACGCCTACAGCCTACTCCTCCCTCCCATTCCGGATCTGCCCCACTCCCCTTTCTCCCAGCTGCCCTATTTATCACTGGGCTCTGAGGTTCTGAGTGTGTGAATGAATGAGAGGGTGTTGGATTGGGGGTGAGGAAGCATGTCTGCCCACACCTGTCTCCCTCAGTTATTTCTTTCCCTCCCCCCACCTTGTTCCTTACACCTATCTTACCTGCCCTGGGTATCTCCCATTCATCCTTACCTCCCATCTCCACTTTGTCCCTCCACTTCCAGATCTGACTCTTTCTGTCCTGAGTCATTCATTTAGCCATCTCCCCCCAGATCCTTTCACTGACCCCTCCAACACACACCTGTCTCCTTCCTTTCTTCCACTTACCCATCTCTCTATTCCTCTTCCCAGCTCCTTTCGACCCTCCTTCACTGCCCACTTTCCCGACGTTCTTCCCCTTCCCCTCTCCCTCAGCCCAAGTGTGTGTGGGGGACCCAAGCTCCAGGAAGAAGTGTGTACTCAGCACCCCCCCCACCCCGTCCATGACCAGTTCTCTCCTCTCCCTCCCCCTTGGAATGTATAGCAACGTGGGCGGGACGGAGCAAGAGAGCCTCTGGGTGACTTTGATTTCCTCTTGGCAGCTGGGAAGACAGATTCTTCTTCTGGGACAGGCTACCCAGTTCTGTTTGTCGGGGGTCACACTGATGGCCCTGCCCAGCCTCCTGAGGCGCCTGCTAGTCCTGGCTCTCGGATCCAGGTGGAAATTATTTGGCACCTTGAGGAACAAAGTGTTCAGTGCTATTCCTATTCTGGCCTGGCACAGAAAAGGTTAAGAGGAGGGAACTTGGACTTGAATCAGGAATGCTTCCTGGGTGTAGGGGCATCTGTGCCCCTCTATAGAGTCCCCAGCATGAGGGTGGGTGTCCAGGCCCTGGGGCACTGCCCCTCCAGCCAGGATGTTCTGTGTGGCCCCTCAGGTTCTGGGGATAGCCCTTGCTTTCCCAAAGGCAGGAGTGAGAAGCCTCTCTCCTCCTTATCCACCACTCAGGCTTCTTCCTCCCAGCTCCATTGCATCCCCTCTCCAGCCCGGCCACGGCCCCCTCCCAAGTTCTTCACTCAGTTCCTTATCTTATTCTCCTGGGACCCTTTGGGCCTCAGAGCTTCATCTCAGAACTACTGACTCCATCTTCCCCCACCCCGAAGGCCCCCTTAGTGCTCCCCATCTTCTTCAATGATTTCCATCCGTCCCCTGCCCCAAGCCCCCCCCCCCAGATTGTTGAAGGAAGCGCTTCTGATGGAGAAAGGGCATGTATGGGGGGGGAGCTGAGCCCCCTCACCCCCTCCTCTCCCTACCCCCAAAGCGCCCTCCCCATGTGAGTGGCGGCAGTCTGGCCGGGAGGGGCAGCGGGCCCATTGGCTGCTGAGTCAGAGGGGGCTGGGACTGAGCTGCCTGGCAGGCGGTGTGTAGGGGGGTGGGGCCCGGGGCCCAGGCTGGGCCAGGCTGATCCACGGGGCTCAGTGCGGGGCATGTGCCGTCCCTCCCTGCGTCTCAGTCCTTTGCCGCCGCACTCCCACCGCTGGGCTGTTCCCCCGGCTGCCCTGCTGTTCATTGCTGTGCCCCGCCTGCCCGCCGCCCGCCTGGCCCCGGGGAGAGGAAGCCGCTCCGGCTTGCTGCTGCCTCCCTTTTCTCCCTGGGCTCCGCCTGCAGCCCCGGCCCGCTCACTGATTCCCGGGTTCCCCATTTCCCGTCCTCACCATGGTGGCCGGCATGCTCATGCCCCTGGACCAGCTCCGGGCCATTTATGAGCTGCTCTTCAGGGAAGGTGTGATGGTGGCCAAGAAGGACCTGCGGCCCCAGAGCCTGCACCCCCATGTGCCTGGCGGGGTCACCAATCTGCAGGTCATTCGGGCCATGGGTTCTCTGAGGGCGCGAGGCCTGGTGCGGGAGACTTTTGCCTGGCGCCACTTTTATTGGTACCTCACCAATGAGGGCATTGCCCACCTGCGCCAGTACCTGCACCTCCCCCCTGAGATCGTGCCTGCATCCCTGCAGCGGGTACGCCGTCCCGTGGCCATGGTGGCTCCTGCCCGTCGGCCACCCACTCGGGTTCAGACGGTGCAAGGACCCCTGAGCTGCCCTCCCAAGCGGCTTGACAGTGCCCGGGAAGAGCGGCAGGCCTATCGCCGGAAGGAGGATGAGGAGGCTCCTGAGCCACCGGTGGTGCCCACTTTCCAGGGGCCTCAGACACGGACTGCCCCGGAGCCCACCCCTGCCCCAGGTCAGCAGCCTCCTCTCTGGGGGGGGATTTGGGGGTGGGACAGCTGGGGTCCTCTGGAGCTGGAAGGGCCCTTCAGGGGGACTTGGGGCTCTCTGTCACTTTTCCCGGGTGGGGGGGGACCTCAAAGAGACCAGCAGGTGTCACCCTCTCTCTCCTGGCTGGATCCTGAAGCCTTGCCCGGGGTTCCTTGTTGGCATGAGGTGGGACATGGACTGGTCGGATGGTGTCCTTCCCTCTCCTCCTCTTCCTCATTCACGGGCAGAGCCGTGGGCCCCAGGCAAGGGGCCTAGGTTCAGGGCCTGAGCATTGGGGGGTGCTGGAGGCAGACATGCTTCTGAGGGCCCTGGACTGGCATGGACAGCTGCTGGGAGCTGGCTCCACCCCTGACCCAGTGCTAATCTCAGCCTGGGCCCCTGCTCCTCCCCAGGCTCAGCCGCACTCCCTGGGGACCAGGCTCAGGAGGGTGCTTGAAACTAGAAACTTGGGGTCTCCTCCTCTCCAGCTCCACATAGATCCAGGCCTGGGAGGCCCCCGGGGGGGGGGGAGGAGCTGCCTTCAGGCTTACGGGAAGGAGGGGATTGGGGCCGGACTTGGAGTTGAGTCTCCTTGGTTCCTATCCTGGTGCCCACACTTACTAGCTTGTGTCACCATGAGTCATTTATTTAATCTCATTAGGCCTCAGTTTCCTCATCTATAAAATGGGGATAATGATAGCCATATTGCTTACCTCAAAGAATTATCAGTGCTTTGTAAGTTCTCTTTTCCAGTTGCTCCCTTCTCTGCTCTCCTTCCTCCCCTTGCCCACTCCTCCCACTCCGGGCTTTGTCTTTTCTTTCCTGGCAGTGTTGGGCACAGTCAAATAGAGAGAGGGCTGGATTTGGGGTCAGAAAGAGTGGGATCCAATTCCCAGCTCTGCTGCTTCCTACCTCTATGGGCATGGGAGAATCATTTCATCCCACTATAAAATGAGTCTGGGCCAGATTCCCTTCTAGCTCTAAAACTTGGATGCTATTATCCCTCCTTTGCCCACCTCCAGCTTCCTCTTCTCTCCCCCATTTCTCCATCCATCTCATTATCCCTCACCTTTCTCTTGTCCCTTCTGCACTGACCTGGCCAGTGGGCAGGCTGTGGAGGGCTGGCCTTCTCCCCGCCTCTTCCCTTATTCTATACTCTGATTGGGTAGATGGGTTACTGCCTCCAGTGACCATACCTTGCTCCCCTCAGTACCCCCTCTTCCAAATTAGGGCGCTTCAGCGAGGGGAATAGGAAGTTAAAAGTGGGCTTGGAACATGATGGGCCTGGATGGGAGAGTTCTACTTACTACCTCCCAAGGCAGCTCATTCCACTTTGGGATATATTTTTAGGAAGCTGTTCCTTTTATCAAGCCTAAATCTTGATGTAGTTTTATAGAGAGGAAGTATGGTACAGTAGAGAGAGAAAGAGATGGTCGGGAAGGACTAGTATGCAGTTTCTGATGGCATGATGCTGGACAAGTCACTTAACTTCCGGCTACATGAAGTCAGCTCTTTCTAAATTGCCAGCATTCACTGCAGAGGAAGTTTCCTCAAGTTTCCATATACAGATGAAATCACAGGTCTGGATTTCCCTTTTTATGCCCTCCCCTCAAAACCTAAGTTATTATTCTATGATTGCCCATCCATTAGTTCTGCCCTCTGCAGATTCTGACCCAAAGCAGACTGAGTTTAATCCCTCAGCCCTTCAGATGTTTGTATCATGCCCCCCCCCATCCCAAGTTTTCTTTTCTTCAGCTTAGATGTTCCCATGTCTTTCAATCCATCCTTATATCTAGCTCCCAATTTTCAGTTCACTCACCATCTTCAGTGTCATCCAGGTTGTCAGGATCCTAAGAACTAACAAGACAGAGGATACACCTGTCATCTCCCTTCCTTTGGACACTCTGCCTCCTAGGTGTAGTAACTTATTAAGATGGCCTTGGAGTTTTGTTCACTGCATGATATGCCTTTGACAACTTGAATACCCTTCAGGACTTTTCATTGATTCCTATTCAGTTTCAGTGTTGTTGGAGTTGGCAAAAGAGTAACAGAAAGAGTAACACCACCTCCCCCCCCCCAAAGAGAGAGAGAGCAAAGAGTGATGGAGAATGGTAGAGGGGTTTGGCTGAGGGAGTGAATGCAAAAGGTAGAAGATTTCCTACATTAATCCAACAGGTATTCTGAAGAGAAAGGTGGATGGAATAGGATGGTGAAAAGCCTGTGGCTAGGCATGTGTAGCATCATTCTTAAAAATGAATCGGGTGATTTAGTAAGATGGAAGTTGTACCACATTACAACTTTAACCTCTCTGAGTCTCAGGTTATTCATCTACAGAATGGGGATAACAATGACCTGTAGTACTTCCCTCAAAGGGCTGCTGTCTCAAGGAAGATCCTATAAGATGATGTTTGTAAATCATTTTGCAGATCTTCAAGTACTTGACACAAAGCTCCTCAAATCAGATGGCTGGGTCTTCTAATCCATCTTTCTAGAGACTAAGAGGAAAGTAGTCTCTCAAGTGCCATCTTTTATATTTGGGAAGGGAATGAGCATCTATTAAGTACCTACTATATGTCAGGTACTGTGTTAAGCACTCTCCAAATACTAATTTTTTTGCTTCTTGGAAGTTTATGGTAGCCCAAGGATTTAGATCTCCCTCAGCCAGGATATCTGGACTTCTCTTTTCCACCTTTTTCCATCTGCTTCTCTTCTTCTCCCTCTCTTTGTCCCTGATAGCAGGATAGTTTATATGTAAGAACTCCTGGGTTCTTGTAGTTACCCTGTCCAGTGAGTGACATGAGACCAGGGATTTCCTTGCTTCCCCCTTTTGTGGTTGTAGACGTGGTCCTGTAACTGCTCCCTTCCCCTTTCCTTTCTTCTCTCTCCTGCCTCTCCCATTCTCCAAATCCCCCCCTCTCCCCATACCTTCCAGGCTTCTCTTGACCAACACTGTTCCTGGGAAGTGATACTGGGGTTGAGAGCCGGACCCCCAAAGAGGAGCTTTGCTGTAGTGCCTCAGTGATGAGCCCCCCCACTCTTCCAGCCCCTCAGCCTCGCCCCAAGCACTGCTGGTGACTCAGCCCTGTGGCTGCCACTGGAGCATTCTGTCAGCTCAGAGTTTCCAACAGGAAACCAGGCAGATGGGGCTGTAGCTCCAGGCTGAGTCAGTCAAGGACCCCAATCTCCTGGCTCCCTTTGATGGCCCCACCCTACTGCTCCTGGATCCTTGCAGGCATCTGCTCTTTGAGGGGAGGCCCTGCCTTGCAGCCCCCTTTGTGTTCTGTGGTCTTGGCTTCCACCTGAGTGTCCCTCCATCCTCCTTCCTCCTCTCCCAGCTCTTTTCTGGGATTCCTGCCCGGGAGGTGAGGCAGAAATGGGGACCTTCAATTAACTCCATATGATCTACCCTTAAGCCCAGGCTGGAGTGCTCTGTTCTTGGCCTGGTTCACCTATGTCTGTTACTCCCTCTTGGGCACACTTCCCCTAGAGCTGTAAGGCTAGCCTGGTTCTTGGCTTTAGTTAAAATGTCAGTTTTTTTAGTTGAAACAGGACCATTTCCATGAAGGCTATTGTCCCTCCTCCCCCCCAACATCTTTCAGACGTGGCTCTTTCCAGATCAGGACCTCCCTTTTCTGGTTTGAGACCTAGCATCCTCTTGTATCCCTTCCACTAAGTCCCTGTTCTAAGAACAGAGTGACTACCTTCCAGATCTATGCAAAGAGCATCTTTGCTTGCCGAGCTCAATTTCCCTGGGTTCTTTTGCTGATGTTCCCAGGAGGAGTGCTGATCATACCATCCTGCAGTTGTCCAGAATTCAAATGCCTTGCCCATTCACTAACAGACAGTTTTCATTTTCAAGAAGAGAAAGATAGTTTTCTCCCAGAGGCTGGTCCATAGCTGTGGGAGAAGTTGGGTTGGTTATACATATATATATATATATATATATATATAGTTGAGTTCTGGAGTTATTGTAGAAGGGTTGGTATTGTGAGATGGGAGTGGCTTGATAGTGCCAGTAACTAGCTGAGGTGAACCACTGCTTAGAGGTTAACTGATGGTCTTCCAGCTGATGCCCTGAGGAAAGGGCAGAGAACTTAATAAAGTGCCTACTATGTGCCAGGTGCTGAGCTGAGTGCTCGACAAATATAATCCCATTTGATCCTCACAACACACTTGGGAGGGATTTTTTAAAAATATATATATGGATATAAGGATTTTAAAAAAAAAATTGGGGGCAGCTAGGTGGTGCAGTGGATAAAGCACAACCTTGAAGTCAGGAGGACCTGAGTTCAAATCTGGCCTCAGACACTTAACACACTTAACACTTCTTAGCTGTGTGATCCTGGGCAAGTCACTTAACCCCAATTGCCTGAGCAAAAAAAAAAAAAAATATATATATATATATATATATATAT
>JAJPUD010001477.1:381702-432003 GCA_023553655.1 Myrmecobius fasciatus | reverse complement strand
AAAATGCAAATGAGGGTGGCCTAGCTGTACCAGATCTAAAACTATATTATAAAGCAGTGGTCACCAAAACCATTTGGTACTGGATAAGAAATAGAGTAGTGGATCAGTGGAATAGGTTAGGTTCACAGGACAAAATACTCAATGACAATAGTAATCTAGTGTTTGATAAACCCAAAGACCCCAGTTTTTGGGATAAAAACTCACTATTTGACAAAAACTGCTGGGATAATTGGAAACTAGTATGGAAGAAATTAGGCATTGACCCACACTTAACACCATATACCAAGATAAGGTCAAAATGGATTCATGATCTAGGTATAAAGAATGATATTATAAACAAATTAGAACAATGTAGGATGGTTTACCTCTCAGACCTGTGGAGGGGGAAGGAATTTGTGACCAAAGAAGAACTAGAGGTTCTCATTAATCACAAAATAGATGTTTGACTATATCAAGTTAAAAAGTTTTTGTACAAACAAAATGAATGCAGACAAGATTAGAAGGGTAGCAGTAAACTGGGAAAATATTTTTACATCCAAAGGTTCTGATAAAGGCCTCATTTCTAAAATATATAAAGAAATGACTCAAATATATAAGAATTCAAGCCATTCTCCAATTGATAAATGGTCAAAAGATATGAACAGACAATTTTCAGACTAAGAAATTGAAACTATTTCTGGTCACATGAAAAGGTGCTCCAAGTCACTATTGATCAGAGAAATGCAAATTAAGACAATTCTGAGATACCACTACACACCTGTCAGATTGGCTAAAATGACAGGAAATGATAATGATAACTATTGGAGGGGATGTGGGAAAACTGGGACACTGATATAATGTTGGTGGAACTGTGAACGGATCCAACCATTCTGGAGGGCAATTTGAAACTATACTCAAAAAGTTATCAAACAGTGCATACCATTTGACCCAGCAGTGTTTCTACTGGGCCTATATCCCAAAGAGATTTTAAAGGAGGGAAAGGGACCCACATGTGCAAAAATGTTTGTGGCAGCCCTTTTTGTAGTGGCAAGAAACTGGAAATTGAAAGGATGCCCATCAATTGGAGAATGGCTGAATAAATTATGGTATATGAATGTTATGGAATATTATTGCTCTGTAAGAAATGACCAACAGGAGGATTTCAGAGAGGCCTGGAGAGACTTGTATGAACTGATGCTTAGGTAAATCAGCAGAACCAGGAGAACATTATACACAGCAACAAGACTATACGATGATCAATTCTGTTGGACATGGTTCTCTTCAACAATGATGTGATTCAAACCAGTTCCTATTGTTCAGCGATGAAGATAGTCATATACACCCAGAGAGAGGCCTGAGGGAACTGAGTGTGAACCACAACACAGCATTTTAACGCTTTCTGTGAATATTTCCATGCATTTTGTTTTCCTTCTTAGGTTGTTTTTTCTTCTCCTCTTTCTAGATCTGATGTTTCTTGTGCAGTAAGATAACTGTATAGATATGTATACATGTATTGTATTTGTCATATAATTTATCCTATTTAGCATGTATTAGATTACCTGTCATTTAGGGGTCGGGGTGGGGGGAAGGAGGGGAAAAGCTTGGGAAAAAAAAGTTTTTGCAAAGGTCAATGTAGAAAAATCACTCATATGTTTTGTAAATAAAAAGCTTTATTAAAAAAATAAAAATAAAATGACAGGAAAAGATAACGATGAATGTTGGAGGGGATGTGGGAAAACTGGGACACTAATACATTGTTGGTGGAACTGTGAATGGATCCAACCATTCTGGAGAGCAATTTGGAGCTATGCTCAAAAAGTTGTCAAACTGTGCATACCCTTTGACCCAGCAGTGTTTCTACTGGGCCTATATCCCAAAGAGATCTTAGAGGAAGGAAAGGGACCCACATGTGCAAGAATGTTTGTGGCAGCCCTTTTTGTAGTGGCTAGAAACTGGAAACTGAAGGGATGCCCATCAATTGGAGAGTGGCTGAATAAATTATGGTATATGAATGTTATGGAATATTATTGCTCTGTAAGAAACGACCAGAAGGACGATTTCAGAGAGGCTTGGAGAGACTTGCATGAACTGATGCTGAGTGAAACGAGCAGAACCAGGAGATCATCATAAACAGCAACAACAGTATTACATGATGATCAATTTTGATGGACATAGCTCTCCGCAACAAAGAATTGTCTCAAACCAGTTCCAATTGTTCACTGAAGAAAACCATATACACCCAGAGAGAGGGATATGAAATATGGACCACAACGTAAAATTTTCATGATCTCTATTGATATTTGCTTGCATTGTGTTGCCTTTCTCTGATTTTCTTTTTTTTTTCTTGTAGATAGGATTTTTCTTGCATAACTTGTCAAGTATTTCAACATTATTAACATGTAGTGGACTTCCTGCCATCTAGGGGAGGGGAGGGGACTGGGGGTAAAATTTGTAATGGAAAGCTTTGTAAAGATCAATGCTGGGGAACTACCCATACATATGTTATACAAATAAAAAGCTTTAATAAAAAAAAAAGAAAAAGAAAAATCCACAACAAACAAACAAACAAAACAAAAGGAGTACTTAGAAGGGGAGGAGGAGAACACAGAGAACTCAAGGGTGAGATTATCCAGAAGAAATAGATAGCAAATATTGTCAAATATTACAAAGATTTCAAAAACTGGGAAGGGGGAATGGAAGGTAATAGCTAACTTTGAATTTGGTGACTTATTAGAAGACTAGCAAATGGCTTTTCAGTGAGTAGTATCAAAAGAGTGGTATGGGTGTAGATGAGATTGCAAAAATTTGATAAAGGAGCAAGTAGATGATGAGGAACTAAATACTCAAAAGTAAAGTCAAACTACAAATCTGATAACATATTTCGAGAAATTGCTTTTTTTTTTTAAGTGGCAATATCATCATACCTCCTTTTATGCAAAATATAGCCCAATTCCCTTTATTGAATCCAGGAAAGTACAACAGAGAACATATTTCTCCCATATACTTCCCCTGGGGCATTGTGCAGCTTGTTTTGGCATTTTCCACACTGCCTACTGGGAAAGTTTGACTTCTAATTTCCGAATCTCACAGCTTGACCTCTTTGGAGACCTAGAGAAAAGCCAATCATTTTGCCTCAGGGTATGCTACAGGAGAACATTTGCTTAGCTCCTATCTCTCTCTGCTCTCAAACATATTTGTCCAGAATTTCTCTCAATCTATTTAAGCAGGGGTATTCTAGGGCAATGCTAGATCCTGAAGAAATTTGATTCCAATAACCTCTCACTTCCTCTCTGGATTCAGATTAAGCCTCTTTTGGATTTTCTCCCTCCCTGATTTCTAGTATTATGCCTAACCAGAGCTTTCCATGATAGCAGCCCTCTCAGTACTGTCCTTCATGAGCAAAGTCCATTATTCTTTTCTCCTCTGTCTAAAGTTTTCCAAATTTGGGTTCCAGTCATCGTAGTTATTAAGAGGAAATCCATCTAATAAGCTAGTTTGTGTTGATATTAATTATAAGAAGTATTCTTCCTTAGGATAAATTTACCTCTTAAAAGACGATGCTCACACACCCCTAAAGAGTGACCATAAAGTTCCCATTTCTACCAAAATACTCAGAGCAGCATTTTTTTCATGGTAGTAAAGCACAGGAAACAGAGTGGGTACTCTTCAATTGGTGCATAGCTGAGTAAATTGAGGAATTTCAATATAATAGAATATTACTTTTTTGGAAGAAGAAATAAATACAAGAAATTTAAAGAAATGACAGAAGATGTGTGAATGCAGTAGATATTAAACAGAATCAGAACAATATATACAATGTCTATATCATTTCACATTTAAGTAACACTAATAGGCACTCAATTAGAGTTTAATTACAATAACCAGTACTGAAGAATATAAGATACAATATAATTTCTTTTTCTCACTAGAGAAGATTTGGGAAGATTGCCTGTGTTGTCAGAAGCTGTCATTTTGTTGATTTATTTTTATAGTACTTTATTTTTCCAAATAAATGCAAATACAAAGATAGTTTTCAACATTCACCTTTGCAAAAACTTGTATTCCAAATTTTTCTCCCTTCTTTCTCCTTTCCCTCTTCCCTCGACAGTAAGCAATCCAATACAGATTAAACATGTGAATTCTTCTAAACATATTTCCATATTCATCATGCTATGTGAAAAAAATCAGATCAAAAGGGAAAAAACAACAAAAGAAAGAATAATAATAAACAGCAACAACAAAAAAGTGAAAATACTATGCTTTGATTTACTTTCAGTCTCCATATTTTTCTCTCTCGATGTGGATGGCACTTTCTATCACAAGTCTATGATAATTGCCTTGAATCAACTAATTAATAATTGTTGAAAAGACTTGGGTCTTTCATAGTCCATCATAGCTGATCATCACATAATCTTTTGTTACTGTTACAATGTTCTCTTGGTTCCCCTCACTTCACTCAGCATCAGTTCATGTACATCTCTCCAGGTCTCTCTGAAACCCTGCTGATTATTTCTTATAGAACAATAATATTCCATAACATTCATATACCATAACTTATTCAGCCATTCCCCAACTCATGAGCATCCACTCAGTTTCCAGTTTCTTGCCACTACAATAAGAGCTGATACAAACATTTTTGCACATGTGGGTCCCTTTCCCTCCTTTAAGATCTCTTTGAGAAATAGACCCAGTAGAGACACTACTGGATCATAAGATATGCACAGTTTGATAGCCTTTTGGGCATAGTTCTAAATTGCTCTCCAGAATAGTTGAATCACTTCACAACTCCATTGTTGGTTCATTTTGCTTTAATACATTTCTTGGTTTCAATGGAATGTTAAAGCAGAGTTAGTTATTAGAAAATAAGTTTTTTTTAAAGGCAAAAGACAATAAGCCCTTTAAAAAGAAAGATAATGTTTAGAGAGGTAATATCTTAATTCAGAAATAATTTCACACAATAGGGAAGGGGGATGGTTGGTGTTTCTGGGGCTCAATCTGAGCCCAAAGAGAAGTGGATTATTGAAAACACATTTCATTAGCTTTTGAGTTTTGCCAAAAAGTATCCTTACTTAAACACTTTGATAGAAGGCCTAGACAAGTACTTTTGAAAGGGAACCTTCCTGGAATCTTTCCAATAACATCATATAGGCTTAGTGAATTTGTCAGCACTAGCAAAAATCAGGTAGTCATAAATTATGATAAGGTCTGCTCTAAATAGAAGACAATTATTCAAATGATGGGAAAGCAAATTTTCTTCCAATCATCAGTGAAATGAATTTGATTAAAAACCTCAACAATAAATCATTTCTGTACTAATGCCTCAAACAGCAAGGCTACAGTCCTCAGAAACACTTTGAGGACATCAACACTAATCAACCAACATGTATTTATTGGGCACTTAATTTAACTGAACATTAATGTCTCTCCACTAAAGTCAGCCTCCAATGTCTCTCAGTAATATGCAAATGATTCCAGGCTGTCAAAGGCTATGCAGTATAGCATAAGCTTTGTTAGGTCCTAACAAGCTGGAAACACTTCAAATATAGACCCAGTAACAAATAGTATGTCTGTTATCTAAGTATCAAGAAAGATAAATCCAAAGAATTCCTTCACCACAAGATTGGTTACCTAATGAGGAACTCACAGAGTACAACTACTTTTTGGAGAGATCATTATTTGCATTAGTGGAAGAAGAGTCCACAATGATAACGTTATAAGTCTTTGAAGTATTGGAGTATAAAATACCAAAAACTATGCCAAAACTAATTGAGAAGATAATCACAATTGCATGAATGATCTGGACTCAAAATCTACAGATTTAAATATCCCAAGGCTATTAAGGTTTCTTTATTCTTTTATCAGAGTTGAATGACTCATTCCTAGCAGCCAAACAATTTTATAATTCTAGGCAATTCTTTCATTCTCCTCAAAATGTTAAATCTCCTCTTCAAGATGTTAAATGTTAAATCCCCCATGAAGTGTTGGGATAGTTAAAAGAACACTACCCCTACCCCTCCTTACCTCTTTACCTCTACTTAATAGTGTTTTTTTTCAAATTCTGTTAAAAAGTTATTTTCCAGATGTTTTTCATAAACACTTGTGGTTGACTGTCTTTATATTGCCTGGTATTCCTTTGTATGTGGCTTTACGGTACATTGGAAGCCGTACTGGACAAACCTTTTCTAACGTAGCACTGAAAGCTCAACTTCCAACCCAGCATTAGAGAGTTTTATTCTCTAGCTTGTGGCATAAGCAATTGCCATTTCATAACTTCATTTCTAAATGTAGAGTTATTATGATTGCAGGCCAGTAGACAAGAGCTTAAGAGTGACTAGATTTATATGGTGGTCTGTAAGTGATACCACTCACATTTCTAGAGTAATTAATAAATAAATATTCTTTCTTTGCCTCTTTAAAACACCAAAACCATCCAATATACACAAAAGGCATCGTTCTATACATTTATCAAAGTGATTTAAATCTTTTTAAAAGCTTTTTATTTTCAAAATATATGCATATTTTTCAATTCACCCTTGCAAAACCTTGTGTTCCAGATTTTTTTCTCCCTTCTCCCCATCCCCTCCTTTAGACAGGAAGTAATTCAATATTGTTAAACATGCAATTCTTCTATACTTACTTACACAATTATCACATTGCCCAAGAAAGGTGATTTAAGTCTTTACATTTTTACCACAAATCATTTTCTGTCCAAATCTAAGGGCTTAATATGAAGAGTTCTTTAAAAGAACAGTATCTTAAATCATTCTTATACTAAAGTTGGAGAGATATGGCCTAAAGTCTAATAAAATTGAGTAGATTCTAGATTGTTTGTATGGCTAAGCCCAAAGAATAGTCATTAATTATTCTATGTCTATTTTTTTCATCATCCCTTTCAGTGTCTCCCTCTCTGCCCCATCATTATCCCTCATCAGTACCCAACTTAGCCAGTCACAGAGCTGGAAATCTGGAGAGGCAGGATTTTGTGACATTACACAAATATTTGCCTATCTAGTAAGTAGTAAGAATAATACAGAGGAAAAGGACACCTGGGCTTTTGATTAAGCAGTACAAGGTTTAGATTTTTGCTTTAGGTTATCTGTGAGAGTAAACATATATAAAAGTGCTTTTGATATTAGCCTTGATGGAATTAACTTTTTGGCCTGAGTTAAGATCATTTGTCCTTTCCAGGCTTCAGTTTCCTTATTGTGAAACATGTAGGAGATCATGCACTTGGTAAGGTGTTTCTCAGCTGTCATAAAGTAATAAATGACATATGATTGCTCTTTTGACATCAACTTGGAAGGAGGTCTCTAATAAAATTTTTAAGTATGTGAATATGGCTTTGTATTCTTCAAGATTTTCATAGATGAGGGCATCTAAGTGATGCATTGGATAGAGCACCAGCCCTGAAGTCAGGAGGACCTAAATTCAAATTTTCTATCAGACACTTAACACGTCTTAGCTATGTGACCCTGGAGAAGTCACTTAACCCCAATTGCTTCAGCAAAAAAAAATTCATAGAAGATTTGAAAAAAAGCCTAGATTATATCCTTATATTTACAGATGATAAAAAAGCTCTAAGAAATAGTTAATTTATTGAATGATAGCGCTATGATTTGAAAAAGTCTTGTCTAGAACTCAATCTAGAAATATACATAGTATGATACTTGAGAGATAATCTGGGGTCTAGAAGAGAGGACAGGATGCTTAAGGATATTAGAATCATATCAAATAAATAAAGGTTGAAGGAATTATGAATGTTTAGCCTGGAGAAGAGAAAATTAAGATGGTGAAGTGAAAGCTTTTTTCAAATATTTGAAGAGCTGCTATATGAAAAAGGGATTTGACTTATTGTTTGGCTCCACAGGGCAGGATTAGGATTAACAGGTTACAAAGGGACAAAATTGGGCATGAGGTAAGAAAAAAGCTTCCAAATAATTAGAGGGATTCAAAAGGAAAATGGGTTGCCTTAGTACCACTTCATGGGAGTATATTCAAGAAAAGGCTAAATGGCCATTTGTTGGGTGTGATATTGATGGCATTCTTGATTCTTGTTCAAGTACTGAACTAGTTTAATTGGGGTCAAGACAAGTCAATAAACATGTATTAAGCACCTTCTCTGTACCAGGGACTATGCTAAGTGTGGAATAATAATAGCAAGCATTTATACAGTACTTTAAAGTTTGCAAATGTTTCATTTGATGCTTCAACCTGGATTCTGTAAAAGCATCTGAGTCGTGACTCATACAAAGGCAAGCAGGAGGAGGATTTATAAAACAAATGTAGTAGGAGTTAGGGACAAGCTATAATAAAAATTAATAGCTAGCATTTATATAACTTTTGAGGTTTAGAGTGTTTTATAAACATCTCATTTGATATAGTGATTCTGGGAGGCAGATACTATTATTATCACCACATTATAGTTGTGGAAAATGAGGCAGACAGAAATTAAGTTACTCAGGATCACATAGCTAGTAAATTTTTGAGGCAGAATTCAAGCCTTCCTGACTCCAAATCTACCACTCTATCTGCTGTGCCACTTAGCTTCCTTAAGTAGCTCCAAGGTAGAATCAAAAGCATTGGACAAGGTATCCAACCCCAGCAGCAGAAGAAAATTACCCACTGCTTGCTTCTTGTTGGCAGAGGGGCCTTTTGACAATACACATATAGTCATGCTATCCTCAGGTTACTGAAGGGCTATTACCTTGTAAAACCTGTGACTTAAGAAGCTCTGTAATGGACAGCTCTGGTTCAAAGCTGTTTCCTTGTTAGTTTAGGTTCAATACTGGAATTCAAGTCCCTTAACCTATTCCTTAATACTTTCTTCATTTTCAATGCTTCCTTTCAATTAATGCTGCAGGAAAGTAGGACAACTTTAATGAGAAGTTCCCCTCACCATAATAGAGAAAGATTTCCATCAAGTCTTTCACATCAATGTCAAACCCTTCCTTTAGCCATGTAGACAGGAAAGTACATACATTTCCTGGTTGAAAATGATAACTACCTCAAAGATAGATAGTCAAAGGATGGATTTGGTAGAGAAAGCATTGTCTACTTAAAATGTCACATATTTAAAAACAAGATTCAAAAAGAATGAAAATGCCCACTTTAAAAAAAAACTGAAGGTCTCAAATTGACTTCAAGACTGCTACTTTAATTTGGAACTATGCTCAAAAAGTTATCAAACTGTGCATACCCTTTGACCCAGCAATGTTTCCACTGGGCCTATATCCCAAGGAGATCTTAAAGGAAGGAAAGGGTCCCACATGTGCAAGAATGTTTGTGGCAGCCCTTTTTGTAGTGGCAAGAAACTGGAAACTAAATGGATGCCCATCAATTGGAGAGTGGCTGAATAAATTATGGTATATGAATGTCATGGAATATTATTGTTCTGTAAGAAACGACCAATAGTAGGATTTCAGAGAGGCCTGAAGAGACTTGCATAAACTGATGTTAAGTGAAATAAGCAGAACCAGGAGATCATTATATATGTCAACAACAATACTATATGATGATCAATTCCAATGGACATAGTTCTCTTCAACAATGAGATGTTTCAAACCAGTTCCAATTGTTTAGTGATGAAGAAAGCCATATACACCCAGAGAGGAGCCTATGGGAATTGAGTGTGGACCACAACGTAGCATTTTCACTCTTTCTCTTGTTGTTTGCTTGCATTTTGTTTTCTTTCTCAGTTTTTTCCCTTCCTAATCTGATTTTTCTTGTGCAGCAATATAAGTGTATAAATATGTATACACATATTGGATTTAACATTGTAAATTAGCATATTTAATATATATTGGACTACCTACCATCTAGGGGAGGAAGTGGGGAGAAGGAGGGAAAAATTTGGAACAGAATGTTTTGTAAGGGTCAATGTTGAAAAATTATCCATGCATATGTTTTGTAAATAAAAAGCTTTAATAAAAATATAAAAAAAGACTGCTGCATAGGGCGTAGAAATGCAGAGTATATTTTGGGATACACCATTCAGTCCTATAGGCTGTATATAGTCAGAACTTCAGAGTATCTGACTCATTCCCTTAGATCCCTAAAATGCTGGAAGGTATTAGAGGGGATGCAATGACTACAACAGTGAAGGAAAGCTTAAAAACAGTCACCACCAATATTTTGATATTTAATGTTGACCACTCACAATTAATATTTCTAATGTATGCAACAATAAGCATAAGTGTGATTTTAATCTTTATGGTCACTTTGGGACTTTCAGATTTTCCTTTAAAGTGAACATTTCATTCTGTCTTAAGGGTTTTTATAAACAATATAATTGAATAAATAAATTATTGGAAAAGAAAGTGGCCTAACCTTATAGCAAAAATGAGGGATAATACATGAATCATCAGAATGCTTTGCTTGTATCCACAAATTATAGAATGAACAAGATGATAACCTCATATTATGTAGAACCCCTGGGGATATCTATGGAAGAACATGAACAAGAATTATATAAGATGAGAAAGCAAAGATGGGTTATGATTGAAAATGATGACTAGATGCCCACATTGATGAGATCCACTGACATTTAAAAGAATGTTGAACATATATATATGTATGTGTGTATGTATATATGCACACACATATATTTTATATACATGTATATATATGTGTGTATATACAAATACATATATTAATTTATATATGTATATATGTTTGCATGTGTTTATTTTTCTATTTCAGATTATAAACTCAAAAGGGAAAGGATAAGATATATATATATATATGAGTCATTAGGCACAAATTTATGCTTATTAAGGCACAAATACATGCTTATTTTGTTGTAGCATGGTATAATCAAGTTCTGGACCAGTAGAAGATGGTATATCTAAGTTTGTTTCCCAGTTCTGCCATTAATTTAATTATATGACAGTGAACACATGATGCTTTCCCTGAGCTCTCAGTTTCTTCATTTGTGCCATAAGAGAATTGGATCAAGTCTCTAAGGTCCCCTCCAATTCTAATTATCACATAATTTATTAGTGAATCTATAATCAGTGATGCAGAAGAGGTGGGAGAAGAAGTTTAATTCCACATTGGACCAGTGAGAGTTTGACATTTTTTAGGGATGCTGCAATTTTCCTTCCTAGTCCACAGGAGTACCCATGCAATCATACATGTTTGGTTAGGTTAGTCTGTTTCATGTTTCCTTGAGTAGTGAATCACAAAGTATCGAGTAACCAACAAGGTCCATATGACAGTGCTAAGCCACTGAAGAGGTATATTGGATGACAGAGATGGTCCAAACTCTCAAGAAATATCAAGATTGCATTCATAGAATAAAAGATTGAGCTGGCAGAAGTGTGCTTCAAAGCCAGCTTGAACTGGACTCAACTATCATTATAAGCATTTACACCTCAAAAATCAGACATTGCTACAAATCAGGCTGATTTATTGTTTTGTTGATTGTCAAAATTTAAGGAAGTAATGAAGAAAACATTAGCAATACAGATTATACTTAAAAGTGTGTTTTGCATACATATTTCACCAGGACATCTTGTTGTTAAGCATATACTATCACATCCCTGGGACATAAGGACTTATCCAGTAGAACTTCTTTCTGTGACTCTATTATTTTCATGGAGATATAGACCTTCCCTTTTGTGAGAAAAACTAGAATAGCAACAAAAATATTGGAGGAAAAGAAGCAAGATCAGTGTGTTTGTTTTTATTGGGTACAAAGGTAATGATTCAAACTAATTAAATGTCCCTCATTCTTCAACTCTTCGTAAATGGTTGCATAATAAAGTCTGGCCTCATGGATTAAAACAAACACAGAAAAACATCTTGCCCCACTGAATTTACAACTAGAGAGAGAGAGACTCAATGTGTATATACTCCATATATAGAGCATGGGGGTATCATTATATGGCTCAAAGGGAGGCAGAATAGACATTTCTAGCATCATCTCCCCTGTTCTTTGTCTAAAAAAGACTTTTATTCCTTCTAGGAGGAAAAGCTGGAAGTTGGGGCCAAAGGTTAGCACTCTCTTCTCTCCTCAGAGAGAAAGGGTCCTGGGCTAGAATTATATACATCAGCTCCCTTAAATATTAATAATCTAGGGGATGTAATCAATGACTGTCTCTGGAATAAGAGGATTTGATTTCAAATCCCATCTCTGATGCTGAGTAGAACTTGGAAAAATTACTTTGTCTCCCTCTACCTCAGTTTCCTCATCTTCAAAATGGGGTGAGGAGAGGCTGAATTTAATGGCCTCTGAGATTTATTCTACCTTTGGAACTATAGTCCTATGATTGTAGTCATGGTAAATCTCTTTTTTTTCTGAATTAGTCATTCTCTATCCAATGGGTTATCTCTTTCCTTAACATGCTTTCCTACCACTACCCAGTACTAATCTTCTTTTTTCTTGCCTCTTCTCCAGAATGTCTCATATCTAGAATCTTTTATTCTAGACTAAAACTTTTCAGTTTCTTACTTGATTGGTATCTCCCTGACTGTGATCATTGAGTGGAAAACCAATCAGTACTGCCAGAGAAAAAACCTTGTTCTTTTTTTTTTTAAAAGAAACATTTAAGAATCCCTTACATAGATGCTGCCACGACTCTCAAAATGATGAATTGCTACAGAAACTAGACTCAAGAGTCGCAGACCACTGTGGATTCTGTTTTTCTTTCACAGCATATGAGATAATTGTTTGGTGTATCTGGTTTTGAGATCTCAGTACTGGTTCTAATGAAGAGGTAGAGTAAATGGTCTGCCCTCGTACCCTTCTCATTTTCCTTCTGACTTCCCTTCTCTGATCCCTTGAGTGTCTTTAATTAAGCTATGTGGTCTTCCTTTAAAATAAACCAAATAAAACTGCCTGTTCCATTTAATATTGACTGGGATGTCTAATTCTTTGGTCAAGTTCCTTTTAATCCTGGCTGTAGATTCTCAGAGTTTTTTCCTAGGCCTTCTGAGACTATGTTTATTGTAAAAAGTATTTAGCCTATGGTATTGGCACTGTTGTTATTTCCCACAAGCTTTAATAAACCTTGACTCTGTCTAATATTCTATCCTTAGATATTCTTGTTTGTACTAGATCCTAAATGGTTATTTGGGGAGATTGGCCAATTGTTCCAACTTTTATGGAACAAATAAATGACTAGAGCATTTATTAAATGCTTATTATATGCCTGGCATTGTGCTAAGCATTTGAGACACAAATACAAAAAGAGATACAGTTTCTGCTCTCAAAGAGCTTATACTCTAGACCAGGTACCATGTGAGAGAAATGGAGTACAAGGAGAAAGGAAATTAGGTTTATTGAGTGGGGTAGGAAAAGACTGGTGGTTCATCAGCATACTGCTGCTCTTAGAGAAAATGAGAGGGATATTCTCATTGTTTCCATGTATATAAATCTTTGTCTTGTTCTGTTATTCCATTCCAACCTTCAGTGATGCTTCTGAGTTTGAAAATAGTAGTTCAACAAATGATTTGCCCTGGGCTCTGCACCTCATTTGGAAAGAACCTAGTTAGATATTGTTGTTCTCTCAGTTGGGAGCTGGACATTGGTGTAAGAGGGCCTTATTTTCCACAGATTACATCAAGAGTAATTTAACTCTGTAATTATGGGGCACAAATTATTACAGAGGATTGTAAGTATTTTGCCTCATGACCTTTTTGTTGAAAATAGAAGGATGGGAGGAGAAAGTTCCCATTTGCAGAGATACAGGACTGTGTCTGACCCATCTATATCTCTGCTAGTATCAAAATCCTATAATCAGATTGAATACCTGCTGTGAGACAAAAATATTCTTTGATAGTAGGCTGACCCTGCTGGACCCTCTTTGATAAGTAAGTGATCTAGCTTAGTGAGTATCTTTTTCACATATAATTGCTACTGATTCAGGATTGTAAGGAAGATTCTTACTTCCACAACTATTACCCACCAGGGACATTTATGTGATTGAGACTTTAATAGGAAGAAAAAGTTTATTTAATGATCATTCAAAGAGATATTTTTCTCTTTTTAGAATTTTAATATTCAATAAATGAACATAATCATATCATATTGTATCATAAACATGTGTGATCATAGCAGAACAATTCTATAGTGACAGTTTTTACAAATCCCGAGAAGAAAGAATTTGCTGAGATATAAAAATATTTTCAACTGTCACATTTCAAATTAAATGTTACTGAAATTCAGTCCAAAGAATATAAGAATATTTGATGTCTCTTTTTTCATAAAATGAAAGCTTTTTAAGGGACAAAAGGATGCGTTGGAATTATGAAGTCAGATTTTAGATACTGTTATGCTAATAGAGAAATTGGAAATGCTCTGCAATGGATACAAAATTAGGCAACATTATCCATAATAGTCATTTTGAGGTTTATGAAATTATTATATTCATGATTTAATATAATTGGAGATGTCCAATTCATTTGAAAGGTATTCTTTTTGCTCAAAGATAGGACTAGTCCTAAGCAAAATTATGGTGTATCTCTATCAACCAATATTTATTGAACATCAATAAATCCCAATCATTGTGGGAATTTTGAAGTATGAGATGTGACTCCTATCCTCAATGAACTTATATTTTAGTCAGGAAAACATGTAGACATAGTCTTTGACATTTCTTCTGATACTACCTACATACTCACTGACTACCCCTTAGTTGATCAGAATACTCCATAGTGCACTTCTTGGTTATTATCTTTCCAAATGAATGATATTATAATCAAACTAGTCCATCAGAACATATATCTCAGACAGATATTGCATATGGTCCATGAACTAGTCCAGAATTACTTGGGAGGAGGAAAGCAGGAAGGATTGTATGTTCACAGGAAGCATAATTACAGAAATATCTACTAATTATGTAGTTAATAACTTATTGAGTTGCCTTAATGATAATTTCCTCCTTCAACAGGTGATGGAAACACAAGGGGAAATTATCTTTTGAATTTGAGTCTCATGAATTAGTTGCTATGTTAGAAATGATGGGAACCCCATTGTTTGTGATCATTTAGCATGGTAGTTGAATCATTTGAGATCATAGAACTGGGAAGATCCTTAGAGGCCATTTAGTCCAACCAGCTTATTTTATAAGTGAGACCCAAGGAGGTTAACTGGCAGGTTAACTGGCATTATACAGGGGGTGGCAGAAGTATGGTTTAAACCAAGTTCCTCTGGTTTCAGAGTCACACTCTCACCACAATACTACAGCTGGTAGTAAAACTCACAGCCTTAAATGTCCACATACAAATTCCCAAAGTTAAGGCAATAAACATGATGAACTAGATGTTCTAAAATCAGGTGACAAATATGGCTTTCATATGTATCACTAGGATTTGGTAGGATCCCATGACAAAATGTGCTTCTGGAAGGTATATCTTATTCAAAAGAAACATAATGGTGAAAGGGTGAGGGTAGAGGAGAGATAAAATTGTATATCAGAAAGATATATTTTTGTGAGAAAATACAGGATCAGAGGAGGAAAGCATGGTGGAAAACATTTAGGTAGAACTCAATTGCTAGATTAAACAAGTAATATTATCATTAGAGTATATCATGGGATATATGAATAGAAATAGATGAGGAATTCCTACATACTACTATTGTCCAATCAAATTTATCTTATTATTTCTTACAAATGAAATTTCAGCCCCATCTCTGTGCCTTTGCACTGTATGTATCCCCATGCTTGGAATGCACTCCCTTCTCATCTCTGCCTCTTAGAATATCTCTTTACCTACAAGAAACCTTTCCTCATTCTGTCTTCCAGATACTAATCTTCTCCCCTTGAAAGAAAACCTGCCTTGTATTTTTCCTGCATGTGTTTTTATATACCTATTTATGTATATGTTATCTCTCCTATAGTATGTAAATTTCTAGAAGTCAAGGATTCAGTAATTTTGATTTTCAACCCCTAGTGTCTAGCACAGTGTCCTACTTTCTTCTCTCTCTCTCTCTCTCTCTCTCTCTCTCTCTCTCTCTCTCTTTCTCTTTCACTCTCTCTTTCTCTTTCACTCTCTCTCTCTCTCTTTTTTCTCTCTCTCTCTGTCCCTGTTTCTCATATTTCTCTGTCTCTCTCCCCCTAAATTTGGAGTAGTTAATGACTTGTTGAATTGCCTTAATGATAATTTCCTCCTTCAACAGGTGAAGGAAACACAAGGGGAAATAATCTTTTGAATTTGAGTCTGACGAATTAGTTCCTGTGTTGGAAATGATGGGAACCTCCTTGTTTGTGATAGAGAATGAAAGTTCTATACCCCTATGTTTGGGGAAATTGATTTAAAGGTTTCAGAGAAAGGATAGATAGCATCCCATGGACTAATATTCTAAAAAAAGAGCTAACAGACAGATCAGGCCATGTTTATAAAGTCAAGAAAGTTAAGTTTGATGCATAAGATAAAAGGCAACTCTTTACAAATACCTTTTCTCAGGATCAATAGTTAATACTAGAGTTTGGGGTTGGGGTGAAAAGCAAACGTTTTTATTTGACCTTGCAAATTACTTCAGAGACTCTCTTTTGCCTAGTATTAGCAGATAAAGGAGAGGAATAAACTAGGGATTTTCAGTTTCCCATCTATGTAGTCTTAAGCATGCCAATAAAGCAAACTTCTCCTGTCATCCTGGTAGGCAGCACAAATTCACTAGAGAAAGGTAGAAATGAAGAAAACTATCCAGCTAACGCTTTTAAAAAATGAGCAGCTCAAAATTGCCTAGGGTCTTTTGTTTGTCCTCTTTGACTCTCAGGAAGCTAGCATTTTATAAACAGATAAATTTCTAAAATCTCAAGCTTTCTATTTTCTGTCATAAGGAGAATAAAACATTGACTTGTACAATGCTGAAAGGTACAGTAAACATAGTTGACATTAGTTGATGGGGAAATAAAGTTAAAACATCATTCAAGCTACTTCCCAAAGCCTTCCCTAGTTTACCAAACCCAATGTAATCATCGTAAAGTGTTATACTTATTTGTATATCTGGATACCATCATCAAAGAGGTGGATAATTGGCAAAGGATGTGGGCATGTCATGTATAAAGAGCAAAGAATAACAGTTGACATAAAGCTTTGCAATCCATTGCTATTTATACAATGTAAAAAGATGCAGAGTGAGGGTCCTATTGTATTGGATGTCTCCAGTGCCCAGCAGAGGATTTCTGGCAAGACATGATTAAGAGTCGCAGGGATTGCAAAAGAACTAGTGGGTTGTATTCTGCAAGATAGGGTATGAGGTGAGGTGTGGATTCCTCATGTTACTGACATCCCAGATATATTGTCAGATAAAAATAAATAATCCATAAAAATAAAGAAGCAATAAAAATCTGCAAATAAGAGAAACTGAGGCACAAAGTTCTGTACATGATCAATATATTAGCAAGGTTGTAATTGCCAATAAGTGAAGTCAATGACTCCTACTAGTCAGAGACAAACAGGGATTTACAGAGCATGTTTGTATAGTAAATAAAGAGGAACCCAAAATCACAAAATCTGTTTTGATTGATTTTGGATTTATTAGTTTGGGGTTGACTAATTGAAATGAAGAACTTTGGGCTGATGGATGTATTGAGGAGTTATGGGGCATTTCAAAGACATAGCAATAATCATACTGTTTAACCAATTATTGCATTACATCAGTTATAGCTGATATCATGGAATTATTGAGCTCAATGAAAGGTTTAGTATTTGTGGTAAATGTGGTTTCCATCTTTTCATGCATCCTTACCTGAACACAGAACTAAACATAAAGGGTAATTTAGTGGTACATGAAGGGTAATGTAGACTTAAGAAATGTTTGTGCTCAGCTCTAGGGACTCAACTCTGCAAAAATGAAGAACATAATCTACAGTAATCATCTATCTCTTCATCTAAAAACTAACTGAATTAGAACTTATAAATTAAAAATAAATCATCAGGATAATCAATACTAACTTGATTAGGAATTATTTCTTTCAGTATTGATGAAGCATTTATTTCACTACTAAACCATAAATAAGCTCCATGAGAGCAGGGACTGCATCTTATTCATTCTCCTGTAACCTAGAATCAGCTCTGAATCAGTCTTGAAACAATCCTGAATGAATGCCTTGAATCAATCGATCAGTCAACAAGTGTTTGCCATGTTTACTGTATGCCAGCCACTGGTGATTAAATAATTGAAATATGAAGGAAAGCAAAACCAGAAAATAGCAGCTGCCTAAAAAATATGTTGAATTCAATTTCCAACCATTTATTCCCACAGTGAAGACTCTGAAACATAGTCAAATGGATGAGCTGTAAGTTTGATGCTAAAAAATCTCCTTAGTTGTTATTTTAAAGCAATTATCAGACTAATGTATTAATAATGGGCACATCCTTGGTAAACTATCAAGTGCTATATAAATGCCAGCTTTTGTTGTTCTAATCTGACACATTCTCTTGCTGTTTGTGCTTTGGTGGTCCTTCATTTATCAATTGGAAGCCAAACTGGCAAAAACTCATATAAGGGATCACTCTGAGGGTTTATATGAGGTTGGAAAAGTTGATCCCAATAGATAACAATTGAGATCTTTGTTCCCTTTGGGAGGGAGTTCATTTTATTCCATGGAAATGGAAGGAAAAAATTAGGCTGACTCCATTAATGCTCCTCAGTGGATAATTATATAAAGCACTATGGAAAGAATGAATTATAACATCATATTTTTTAATTTTCAAGTTGGAATATTATCATAGAAATAAATAAGAAAGGACTAGAAAAGGAAGACGGATAATGGTTTAAACTAATTACAGTTAATAACTATTATTACTAGTTGACTTTTCTTGGCTTGTTTTTCCTAGTTTGTTCTAATTGATATTTTCTGATTTCTGTTTGCTATTTTCTGGGATGAATGAACTTGCTCATATTTGTTATTTTTGGAAATCTTTTGTGTAACTAGCATTTGGTTAGAAGTCAAGTTGGTGAGTGTCAGATGAGGGTTAGCAACCAGAAAGCAGCTTTTTTGCCTGAATCTATATCAATAATATTTAGGAGGCCACATAAATATAGTGATATTTATCTAATAGTCCTCTCAAAGACTAGAGCAAAAAGCATCCAGACTCATAGAATGTTTCTCTGTTCCTCTTAAGACAGGAATCACAGTCTCCCTCACAGAGGGATGGTGGAGATTTCAGAGGAATCTTTCAATGCCTCCTGCAAATCATATTTAGATAAACCATGTGAACATATGTGTCTTATACAATAAACACACATGCTTTACATATACTCATCAACTTGAGATCTTTCAGTCATGGTGGTATGACATGCCTAGAAAGATTAATTTGGGAAGTGTTATAGAGTGATTTAAGACCACACAATCTAGCCAAGTCTGAAAACATTCCTGAGTAGAGAGAAAAGTAATAATGGATGTATTATATTGTGTTTTTCTTTGCTATTCCCTTTTGAACTCAGCTCTGTTTACTTATTTTTCCCCTTCAATAGCTAAAGATCAAGGAGGCTTTGGTTTAGTGATGCATAAGATCATACATCCTATTTTCCTGTTCTAAACTACTGAGGTATAGATAAAGCTGAACCTCTTCCTCCTCTGCTGCACTGTTGATCAAGAGATAAGCAACAAGTCAAAGGTAGGTTTCTCTTCCCAAAATAATGGAATGCTTTAATGGCCATGTAAAGAAAAATAAACTTTAAAAATTATTTTCTCAGTTTTTTCTTTATTAATTGTGTCAATTTTTCTTTATTAAAAATGCCTTTATTAAATGTGGTGAATAAGTGGAGCTTTCTACCTGCATTTCTAGAATGTAAAAAAAATTAAAGGTAGGATTATGTTCTTAACACCTAGCACAAGGGTTGTAGATAGTAGATATTGCATGTGTTTTATTTTGTTTTGCTTGGGTAAAGGAGGAAGAAAAGGTGGAATGGAGTGAAAAGATGATTAGATTTGGAGCCAGAAGACCTGGGTTTATAATCCTGAGTCTACTCCCCACTACCATCACAAGTAAATGAGAAGAGTGGGAAGGCATTACTGATTGATGCAACGTTACCATGACCATTCTCTGAACTATTGATCATACTACTGGGCATATATACCTTAGAGGCCAAAGACAAATAAAATTCTTACATGTAACAAAATATTTTTAGCTATACTTTTGCAGTAGCAAGAAAGTGGAAGCTAAAGTGTTGCACATTAGTTGGGAAATGACTAAATAAATCATGATATATAAGTGATTGTAATGGAATATTATCATTCCACAAGAAATGACAAAGATGAATAATTCAGAAAAACATGGGAAAAATTATTGGAACTGATGCAAAGAGTAGTATCAGGATAACAATGCATGCAATGACTACAATAATGCAAAGGAATTTTAAAATAAAGCCATCAGCTACATAATTGTAATGGCCAGTCTTTATACCAAGTAAAAAAAGTGTTGTTCTTCATCAAGCTATGGGTGATATCTTGAAGAGCATGTGAATTGGATTTAAGTGAGATAGAGTTGCACAAAGTTCTCAGCTTTGCTATCCCTTCCAGATAAAGTCCAGTGGCAAGACAAAATCAAGACAATTGGCAGTGGCCTGAAATGCAGTGGATGAGGTGCCGGAATCATCTTATTCATGCATTCCACCTGAGGAAATCTTTACATGCCTGGGGGAGATGTTTCCCTTACTCACAGTGAGATTTGAGACCTGTCAGTTCCCTTCAAAGTCCCTATCTGCCAAGACAGTTTAATGGAGTGGCCCCTATTCCTGCTTCTTGGAGCTGTGGTGAAAATGGGTGTGGGGTGGACACCAAAGATGGAAAGCATCCCTGAAGAGGGCTCAGCTAGTCTTCACACCATAGATGCTAGTCCTCCCTGAACACCCCCAACCCTAAACAAAAGAGTAAATAATCTATCACCCTCTTTTCCTTAGAGAGGTAGAAGCCTACAAGTGAAGAATCTTTTATGTATCTTCAGATATAGTTGTTGCTTTGGTGGTTGGTTTAATAGCTCTTCTTTATTAAGAAGGGAATGTTTATTAGGTTGACTAGGGGAGGTATATTTGAAAATGACTATGATGCAAAAAGTCACCAATAAAATGGTTTGTTTTATAGTTTTATAGGTTATTTTTCCTTTTTAGTAAGCACGTTATGTGAATGGCCTTTCCTTCTCTGTCTCTGTTCACATCAGACTTCAAGAATGTTGGTATGAGCAAAAATATTCATCCACAGGAGGCAATGACAGAACAGTGCTAGAAGTAGCTACTGATACTGCTTTAGAGCCATTTAGCAAGCAGCAAGATGGACCTTCATCATTGGTGTTCATGAAAAACAAAGTAGAATAAAGGAACTGTGAATCTCTAGGAGGTTTGGGAGTGAGCGTTGTTGACTTAAAGTAGGGAATGGTAGTGCAAACCAGAGGGAGAGGTGGAATAGCAACATGAATGAAAATAGAGAAGTAGTACTGCTGAGAGGGAAGGAAAAGGACCCAAGCTCCACCTATTTTTCCTGGAAGAATGTCCTGAATTCATTGGCATGTTTCTGCTTTGGGACTACTAAGTCCTAAAGTGAGAAGGACTGCTTGGGAAAGTCGGAGTTGTAATCTCAACCAGCAAGGACACCTTTGCCTTGGGGAACAATGATGGGGGAGTAGTGATTAGATTCTGGACCTCAGAATAGCAAAATTCTGTAGTCTCTGCTTCCATTCTATCCAGCAATTAACATGTTTTAAAAAATCAGCAAATCACAGCATTTGCTCTGTGCCAGACACTGGGCTAGGTGCTTGAGGATACAAAGACAAAGACATCAACTCAACAGTTCCTGCCCTCAAGGAACTTGCATTCTTTCAGGGGAAATAATGTTTTAATATATAGTAATAAAATGAGAAGGATCAAGAAAGCTTTTTGGAAAAGATGACATTTATGCTGGCTCTTGAAGGATAAGTCCTAAGGGATAAAGGTTAAGATGGAGTATATTTTAGGTATGATGGATATCCAATATAAGGGCATGAAAGGAGATATAGTGTTGCATAGGAAGAATAGTAAGAAAGTCTGTCTAGCTGGACTATAAGATGGAGAAAGGGGGAATAATGCGTCATAAATTACTTTTTTATTTTTTTTGACCAAACTGACTAGATATTCATATAGTGAAACAAGCTCATGGCTTGCAAATTTATTTAGAGGCCAAATTATGAAGTTTTAAATGCTAAACAGAGGCTTCCCAACCAACAGTCCAGCATGTAGATTCAGAGCTTGAATGTGAGATGAAGGGAAATAATGTGAATGTATAATGGGGTCTATGACAGTTTGTGGGGCAGCTAGGTGATGCAGTGGATAAAAGCACTGGGCTCAGAGTCAGAAAGACCAGAATCCAAACCCCATCTCAGACTCCTACTAGCTGGAGAAGTCCCTTTTTGCCTCAGTTTTCATATCTGCAAAATGAGCTGGAGAAGGACATGGCAAACCACTCAAAATCTCTGTCAAGAAAACCTAAATGGGGTCACAGAGAGTCAGACACCCCTGAATAACTGAGTAACAACAGAAAATGGCAGCTTATTCCCTGCTTTAGTGCCTCTTGACTAGAAGAGACGTCTATCAGATTTATTTCTACAGTGTATTTCCTTCTGTCAGATCTTGCCTGTCTCTGTCCATCTACATCGACAAGCTGCCTGACGATGCAGGCACATACATACCACTAGGGAATTGGCCAATGATGAGCTGAATACCCAAAGGTACAGCTAATTGCTGCCTAGGCAGCATTGCTTCTTGAAGTCATTTTCCTTATTCCTACGGGTGAGCCCACTGCCAAAACTTTTAACAACTAGTTTTAAATGAACGATGTCGATGTAAAACCAGCATTCTTAGTATTCAAAATGCTGCATTGAGAGCATTTTTCTTGAGTGAAGTGCCCACTAGGGTACTCTTTAGAAATATATTATTTCAGTCAATTTAAATGATTCCCCAGTGGTTGGAACATTAATGTTATATCCAAAAATGCCAAGCAAAACTAGGGCTATCTCAGATGAGGCAGTGTAGTAGAGTAGAAGGGCCATAGGGCTTGATGTCTGGTCATCTGGCTTAATCTTAAATATTAAGGTATAAAAGTATTACTTATTAAAGAACCCCAGCCTAAGGAGGCTGCATCTATGTGATATCCAAGAAGCCCAGCAAATGTTTATTGATGTCCTGCTAAATGAAAGGCCTCCCATTCAGGTAAGAAACCATTCAAATCATTTGTTTGATATTACAGAAATGAAATTCCCAAATGATTACTTTTTACTTTTTTTGACAAAACTGACTGGATATTCATAAAGTGAAACAAGCTCATGGCTTGCAAATCCAGTCCATGATGATTTCCTGTATAAATGTGGGCCAGGGAAATGTTGCTGAGGTGTGCTTGCTTCCATAAAAATGAGGAGCTATAGCTATGCCAATTTGCATTTTTATCTTAAGTACCCTGGAGATTTCCCAAGACCCTAGAGGTTTACACAGCTTAAAATCAAGAGCATCTCTTCCCCCATCAAAAGCATCTTGCTGAGTTGCAGTCAGTCAAAAAAAAATAAATAAATAAAAAAGACCTCTTTTGCTAATGCACTGGCTAAATGGGCAGAAACAAATAGGTTTAGTAGGAAGTTCCATGTAGGAAAGCATAGTTTGCTGATCCCTTCCACCTTTAGTAACAGCTCCGTTACAACTAATTGTTGGTATTTTGATTGGGTGTTGTGTAACCATATAGCCCCAAGTTCCCCAAGTCAGAAGGTGGAGAAATAATTTCTCTACATCTAGAGTTGTCCCTTGTTGGGGTGAGGGAGCCAATCAAAGAGGCCATCCCAGTCTTATACATTCAAGGATACTGGGAAAGGAAAAAACTAAACAGAAACTGGGGCCACAAGTAGCTTTCCATATAGTTAAGGTTAAATTTCACATCTCCTGGCCCACTTCTAATTCAGACAGTATGATGACTAATTTAAACACCTCATTTGCTGAACCTCTTCTCCCTACTCAGTGCTGTTTCTGATGCTTTTATTGCCCTTTCTTCTGAAAAAAGTTTTCCTTGCAGTAGCTGTTGTTAGCCTTCAATTGAGGAAGATCTGGCAACACAGTTTCAGGCAAGTCACTTAAACTCTCAGTGCTCTGGACAATTCCATCATATTCAGTCCCTGATCTTTTCCATATGTAAAAATTGTGGGGGAAAGTAAAGAAGTCTCCATACAGTGTCCATCTGTAGCAATGGAGGGAGCTTCTTAACTGAGAGCTCTCCACACTTATCAGATCACAGATCCAGATTACTGGACTAAATTTTAATAATATTCATTCATTGATTTAACTAATAGTTATTGAACATTTATTCTATGAAAACCATAATGGAAGAGAAATATATCTAATCAATACTAAATCTGGCTAATGATAATTAATGCTTACTGAAAACCTATTTCATGTAAGCCATTATGGAAAATAAAATTTTTAAAATTTAAAAAACCCAACAATCTGAAGCTACAGAGACCATGGTCCACTCAGAGTGAGACTGAAACTTAAAAGACTTTTATAATGGCTCATATAGCCTAAATTTTCAATAGTTATTATTAATCTGATATAGTATCAGAGAACCTAGGTTTCATTCTATCTCTGGTTAGGCCACAGCTTCTCTAGATTTTGGGTTTTTAAAGTTTTATTGGTGTATTTTATCTTTATGTTACAAACATTTACAGATTTCTTCATTTCTTGAAGTGTCTTATAACAAAGTAAAGCAATCAAGTAAAACTAATAATATAGTTAACTCATTAGAAAGTGTATAAACCATTCTGCATCTGAAGCACCTCCCTATTTCTATTTAAAAAAATAACAAAAGTTGACTTCTTTCTTTCCCTCTCCCCAATCCCATTGAGAAAAAAAGAAAAACAAATTTCTCATAAAAAATATACATATTCTAGCAAAACAAATTCCTTCAATGGCTCTATATGAAAAATAGAAATAGAAAAAAATATCCTTCACCTTAAATCAATCACCTCTCTGTAATAAATAGCATGCTTCATCATCAGTCTTCTGGAATCACAATGAATGGTCATTGTATTGATTTTTTAAATTCATTAATTTAATTTAATTTTCATTTCTGAAGTTTTTACCTTCCTTTATCTTTTCCTCATCCACCAAAAAGACAATAAAAACAAAATGTAATACAAATATGTAAAGTCATGCAAAACAAATCCTCTCTTTATCCATGCCCCATATGCTTCAAGATATGTTCTGTGTCCCTTAGCACTGTCTATGGAAGTGGATAGTATGCTTCATCATAGATCCTTTGGAATTGTAGTTGGTCATTGTATTAATGCAATAACAGATTCCTAAATCTTCAAGTACATTTTTGTTAAGAAATGGGATTTTGTTGTAGAGCTATAAGCTACATCAACTATTCTTAATTTAGGAATTATGCACAAAAAATTGATTCAGTGATACCATTACTAGGCCTATATATCAAAGAGATAAAAAAGGGAAATGACCTATAAAAATATTTGTAGCAGCTCTTTTGGAGGTAGAAAATAAGGGGTTACCTATCAATGGAGAATAATTGAACAAATTGTAGTAGATAAATGTCATAGAAAACTGTTGTCCTATGCAGAGTGAAACGAGCAGAACCAGGAGATCATTATACACGGCAATAACAATATTATATGATGATCAACTCCGATGGACATGGCTCTCTACAACAAAGAATTGTCTCAAACCAGTTCCAATTGTTCACTGAAGAAGACCATATACACCCAGAGAGAGGGATATGAAATGCGGACCACAACATAACATTTTCATGCTCTTTATTGATGTTTGCTTGCAGTATGTTTCCTTTCTCTGATTTTTTTTCTTGTAGATAGGATTTTTCTTGCACAACAACTTGTCAAGTATTTTATCATTATTAACATGTAATGGGCTTCTTGCCATCTAGGGGAGGGGAGGGGACTGGGGGTAAAATTTGTAACGGAAAGCTTTGTAAAGATCAATGCTAAGGAACTACCCATACATATGTTATACAAATAAAAAGTTTAATTAAAAAAAAACTGTTGTCCTATAATAAATGAAAAAAAGATGAGACATGTCTCAAAGATATATAGAATAACTTGTATGAACTGAAGCAGAACAAAGTAATCAGAATTAGGGAAACAATTTATATATCAATATTACAAAAACAAAGTTTTGAAAAATAAGAATTAAATGATCAACCACTATTCCAGAAGACTGATAAAGAAAAATGTTGGCCACTTTCTGACAAAGAGAGAATGGACTAACACAAAGAAAATACATTTTTGGACATGATCAATGTGGGAATATTATGTGATAGATAAGCTTCCTTTCTTCCTTTCTTCCTTCCTTCCTTCCTTCCTTCCTCCCTTCCTTCCTTCCTTCCTCCCTCCCTCTCTTCTTTCCTTCTTCCTTCCTTCCTTCCTTCTTTCTTTCTCACTCATATTTACTTTTTATGCTTCTATTGAATCCTATGCTGTTAAGTCAAATTTTCTATTCTGTTTTGGTCTTTTCAATATTAATATTTAGAACTCCTGTATTTGCTCCCTTAGGATTATACTCAGTTTTGCTAGGTAGGTTACTCTTGACTGTAAGACCATATATTTTATTTTCTGGAATATTATATTACAATCTTTTTCTTCCTTTTTAGTGGTAGTTCTAAACTGTACATGACTTGACTGTGCTCTGTGGCAATTGAATTTTTTTCTTTTTGCCTGTTTTCAGTATTTTTCCTTGACCTAGGAGCTTTGGACCTCGGCTATAATACTCTTGAGAGTTTTTGTTTTGGAGTTTCTTTTAGGAATTGACCACTAGATTCTTTCACATTCTGATATTAAGATTTCATTGAATTTTTTTTTCCATGATTCTTGAAATATTATGTCCAGGTCCTTTTTTGTTCATTGCTTTCAGATAATAATAATAACATTAACAAATAGTAATAATAAATAATATTTATATTGTTCTTACTATGCCCCATGCACTGTTCTAAATGCTTTGTAATTATTATCTCTTTTAATTCTCATGTGGGTATTATTATCTTCATATTACAGATGAGAAAACTGGTGGCGACAGAGGTTAATAGATGTTTTCAGAATCACAGAGCTAATAAATGTCAGAGGCAAAATGTGAACTCAAATCTTCCTAACTTGAGATCCACTAATCTAGCCACCATGTAAAAAGACATTGTATGTTATATATGACCTAAATGTTTATTATACAATGTGCTTTTATTGCTGAATTGAGTTTATTTGCTATTTGTGGTAGTATGGTATGTACATATGCATCAATGTTCTCTAGTTCTTTTTTGGTCATAAATTCCTACCTTCTTCAAAGATTTGATAGATAAATTATCCATTGTTCTTCTAACTTGTTTATGGTATCATCCTTTATGCCCAAATCATGTATCCGTTTTGATTTTATTTTGGTATGGGGTGTGAAATGTAGGTCTGTGCCAATTTTCTGACATTTTTTCCAGTTTCCCCAGACATTTTTTGTCAAATAATGAGTTCTTATTTCAGAAGCTGGAGTTAGGGATTTATCAAATATTAGATTGATATAAGCTTTGATTATTGTGTGATTATTCAACTGATCCATCACTCTATTTTTAAGCCAGTTTTGATTGCATCTGCTTTATAATATAGTTTTACTGCTAAGCCACCATCCTTTTTTTTTATTAATTCCTTTGATAATCTTGAACTTTTGTTCTTCCTGATGAATTTTGTTATTATTTTTTCTAATACTATAAAATAATGTTTTGACAGTTTTGATTGGCATGGCACTGAACAAGTAGACCAATTTAGGCAGAATTGTCATATTTATTATACTAGCTTGGCCTAATGAACAACTGATATTTTTTCAATTGTTTAGATCTGATTTTATTAGTGTAAGAAGTATTTTATAATTGTGTTAATATAGTTCTTGGATTTGTCTTGGCAGGTAGACCCTCAAGTATTTTATTTTGTCTACAGTCATTTTAAATGGAATTTCTTTTTCTATCTTTTGCTGATGGATTTTGTCAGTAATATATAGAAATGCTAATGATTTGTGTGGGTTTATTTTATATCCTGCAACTTTTCTAAAGCTGTGAATTGTTTCCAGTAGGTTTTTGGGTGATTTTCTAGGATTCTCTAAGTATATCATCATATGATCTGCAAAAAGTGATAGTTTTATTTCCTCATTGTCTATTCTAATTCCTTTAATTTATTTTTCTTTTCTTATTGCTAAAAACCAACATTTCTAATACAATATTGAATAATAGTGGTGATACTGGGCATCCTTGTTTCACCCATGATCTTATTGGGAATGTCTCCAGCTTCTCTCCATTCCAAATAATGCTTGCTATAGATTTTAGATAGATACTGCTTATTACTTTAAGGAAAGTCCCCTTTATTCCTATGTTTTCTAATGTTTTTAATAGGAATGGGTGCTGTATTTTGTCAAAAGTCTTTTCTGCATCTATTGGGATAATCATATGATTTCTGTTGGTTTTGTTTTTGATATGGTCAATTATGGTAATAGTTTTCTTGATATTGAACCAGCCCTGCATTCCTGTTATAAATCCTATTTGGTCATAGTGTATTATCTAGCTAAGTTGCTATAATCTCTTTTCTAATATTTTATTTAAGATTTTTGCATCAATATTGCTGGGAATTTGGTCAGTATTGAGGGAAATTGGTCAGTACTTTTCTTTCTCTGTTTTGGTCTTTCCTGGTTTAGTTATTAGTGCCATATTTGTGTCATGAAAGTACTGTGTGGCAGTAATCATTCTTTACCTATTTTTGCAAATAGTTTACATAGTATTGGAATTAATTATTCTTTAAATGTTTGGTAGAATTCATTTGTGAATCCATCTGGTCCTAGAAATTTTTTTCTTAGGGAGTTCATTAATAGCTTCTTCAATTTCTTTTTCTAAAATGGGACCATTTAAGTATGTTATTTCCTCTTCTTTTAATCTAGGCAATTTATATTTTTGTAAATATTAATGCAATTTGGTTAGATTGTCAGACTTGCTGCCATAAGTTGTGCAAAATAGCATCTAATTATTGCTTTAATTTCTTTTTCATTTTTTGATGCTGCTTATTTGGGTTTTTTTCCTTTCCTTTTTCTGATCAGATTAACCAAAGGTTTACCTATTTTGTTAATTTTTTAGTTCAATAGTTTTCTTAGTTTCTATTTTATTAATCTCTTCTTTGAGTTTCAAAATTTCTAATTTGGCATTTAATTGGGCATTTTTAATTTGTTCCTTTTCTAGTTTTTTTAGTTGCATGCCTAATTTATTGATCTCCTTTTTCTTTTTCAGATATTTACAGATATAAAATTTCCTATAAGGACTTTGACTGCATCCCATAGATTTTGATATGTTGTAATATTATTGTCATTTTCTTGGATGAAATTATGGATTGTTTCTATGATTTGTTGTTTGACCAACTCATTCTTTAGAATTAGATTATTTAATTTTCAATTGATTTTTAGTCTATCTTTCCCTGGTCCTTCATTGAATAAAATTTTTATTGTATTGTGATCTGAAAAGGAAGCATTTATGATTTCTGTCTTTTTGCATTTGATAGTGAGGTTTTTATGCCCTAATACACAGTCAATTTTTGTGTAGGTGCCATGTACTACTGAGAAAAAGGTATATTTCTTTCTGTCTCTATTCAATTTTCTCCAGAGGTCTATCATATCTAGGTTTTCTAGGATCCTATTAATTTCCCTAGTTTCTTTGTTATTTATTTTGTGGTTAGATTTGTCTAATTAGGAGAGGGGAAGATTGAGGTCCCCCACTAGAATAGTTTTCCTGTCTATTTCTTCCTGTAACTGGCTTAAAATCTTCTCCAGGAATTTGACTGTTCTGCCAGTTAGTGCATATATATTTATTATCTTTAATACTTCATTATTTACTGTACCCTTTATCAAGATGTACTTTTCTTCCTTAACTCTACTAAGATCTATTTTTAATTTTTGCTCTATCTGAGATCAGAATTGCTACTCCTGTTTTTTTGTTTGTTTTTTTTTTTTACTTCAGCTGAAGCATAATAAATTCTGTTCCAGTCTTTTACTTTTATTCTGTATGTGTCTTTCTGGGTCAAATGTGTTACTTGTAAACAACGTATTGTAGGATATATATCTATATCTATCTCTCTCTCTATCTATATATCTTTGCTATTTGCTTCTGTTTTATGGGAGAGTTCATCCCATTCACATTAGTAGTTATGATGAACTACTGTATTTCCTTCCATCCTATTTTCTCCACTGCATATACCTTTGTTCTCTCTTTCCACCCTATCCTCAGTCATGTGTTTTTACTCACCCCACTTACTACCTTATCTTCCATCACCCTTTCCCCCTCCTCATGGTAGTGTTTTTTTTTAATCCACTCCACCCACTACTTTATCTTCTATCAGCTCTTTCCCCCTTCTCTTACATGTTTTCCTTGTGTTTTGGCAGTCCCTTCTATCCTGTCTCTCCCTTTTGTTTTCCTCTTTTTTCCTCCTACTTCTTAATAGGACTAAATAAATTTCTATATTCCAACTGAATGATTAAGTTATTCCCTCATAGGGCCAAAACTGATGAGATCAAGCTTCAGACAATGCCTCCTTTTTTCCCTTGATTGTAATAGGTTTTTTGAGCCTCTTGGTGTGAACTATTTGTCCCATTATATCTTCCCTTTCCTCTTTTTCCAGTACAGACCTTTTCCCACCCTTTAAATGTCTTTTTCTTTGACGTCATCACATCTGAGTCCATTCACAACCACACTCTCAATCCATATGATGCCTCCCTTTGTCTGTCCCAGTGTCAGATACAGTACTGAAGAGTTACAGATATCATTTTACCATCTAGAGATATAAACACTTTAATCTTTAAATATATTTTCCCCCTTGTTTACCTTTCTATGGTTCTCTTGAGTCTTGTGTTTGTAGATTAAATTTTCTGTTTAGTTGTGTTTCTTTTTCAACAGAAATGATTTAAAGTCTCTTACTTCATTGAAGCTCCATCTCCTCCCCTGAAAGCTGATGCTAAATGTCACTGGGTTGTAATCACGGGTTCTTTGCCTTCTGAAATATGGTATTTCAGGCTCTCCAATCCTTTACTGTAGGAGCTGCCAAATCCTGGGTAATCCTAATGGTTGCTCCTTAATATCTGAATAGTTTTTTTTATCTGGCAGATTGCAGTATTTTTTCCTTGAGATTACAGTTTTAGAGTTTTTGGAACAATGTTCCTTGGGGTTTTCCTTGTGGTATTTGTTTCCAGAGATGATTAATGGATTCTTTCAATGAGTATTTCCTCCTCTGGTTCTAGAATATTGGGGCAGTTTTCTTAATGACTTCTTGTAGAATGTTATACAGGCTCTTTTTTTTTGGTCATGGCCTTCAGATAGGCCAATAATTTTTAAATTGTCTTTTCTGGATCTATTTTCTAGGTCGGCTATTTTGTCAATAAAGTATTTCACATTTTCTTCCATTTTTTTTTCAATCTTTTTAGGTTGTTTGACTGATTCTTGCTGTCTCACAATCATTAGTTTCTACTTTCCTGTTCTAGTTTTTAACGTGTGATTTTCTTCAGTTAGCTTTTCTATCTCTTTTTCCATTTGGTTTATTCTACTGCTTAAGGAGTTGTTTTCTTCAGACAATTTTTTTCCCTTCCTTTTCCAAACTGTTGACTCTCTCATGCATACTTCTCATTTCTTTTCTCATTTTTCTTCTACTCTCTTATTTGCTTTTTGAAGTATTTTATGAGCATTTCCAAAAAGCCTCTTTGAGCTTGGAACCAATTTATATCAGTTTCCTGACTTTACTCTACCACCTTGGCTTTGTAATGATGGTTCTAATACCCCCACACAAATATACATATGGGTTCTATGTGCTGGCAACAGATTGTGTGTATTTCACTGGAGAAAGGATGTAATGCTTTCACTCCACCACCTTCCCTTCTATAACTACAGAATTGGGGGAGTCCAAGAAGAAGCAGCAAAATTCAAACAATAATTGGGAAATGAGAGAGGAAGTCATACAACACATCTGTGGCAGAAGGGTTTTGTATTCAAGAATGGGAAGAGAAACCAGAACAATGTAGCATGAAACTGGCAGGCTTCTCCTTCTTGAAGAACATTCCCACTTCCTTCAACTAGTCTCTCTGTGATGGTCTTTAGTACTCTTACTAAACAATCTCCAGATTATCATTGTCTTTCCTAAAATATGGCACCCAGACTGGAATAAAATATTCAGACTACAAAAAATTTATATTTATCTGTATTTTACATTTAGTATGAAATTGAATTTTATTTATTTCTAGCTTATCTTAGCTAACCCTCCCAGCTTTGTACAGCCTGCAAATTTAATAAACATGGATTCTCTACCTTTATTCAAGTTATGTATACAATTGTTTTTTATTAAAGCTTTTTAATTTTCAAAAGATATGCATGTATAATTTTTCCACATGAAACCTTGAAAAACATTGTATCCCAATTTCTCCCCCCTTCTTCCCAGCACTCCCCTAGATAGCAAATAATTCAATATATGTTAAACTTGGTAAAAATATGTTAAATCCAACATATGCATACATATTTATAGAATTATATTGCTGCACAAGTAAAATTAAATCAAAAAGGAAAAGATGAGAAAGAAAATAAAATGCAAGCAAACAACACAAAAAGAGGGAAAATTCTATGTTGTGATCCACACTCAGTTCCCACAGTCTCTCTCTGGGTGTAGTTGGCCCTCTTCATCACAAGATCATTGAGACCAGTCTGAATCGTCTCATTGTTGAGAAGTGCCATGTCCATCAGAATTGATCATCATACAATCTTGCTGTTGTAGTGTATCTTCTGATTCTGTTCATTTCACTTAGCATCAGTTCATGTAAGTCTCTCCAGGCCTCTCTAAAATCATCCTGCTGGTCGTTTCTTATAGAACAATAATATTCCATAACATTCATATACTATAACTTATTCAGCTATTTTACAACTGATGGACAGCCACTTAGTTTCCAATTTCTTGCCACTACAAAAAGGGCTGCCACAAATATTTTTGCATACATGGGTCCTTTTCTCTCTTGTAGTGTCACAGTTTTCTCATATCACCTCCAACATTATCTTTTCCTGTCATCTTAGCCAATCTGAGAAGTGTGTCGTACTATCTCAGAGTTGTCTTAATTTGCATTTCTCTGATCAATAGTGATTTAGAGCACCTTTTCATATGACTAGAAATAGTTTCAATTTCTTCATTTGAAAATTGTCTTCATATCCTTTGACCATTTATCAATTGTTGAATGACTTGAATTATTATAAATTTGAGTCAATTCTCTGTATATTTTAGAAATGAGGCCTTTATAAGAACCTTTGAATGTAAAAATGTTTTCCCAGTTGTTTCCCTTCTAATCTTGTCTGCATTATTTTGGTTTGCACAAAAACTTTTTAACTTAATATAATCAAAATTATCTATTTTGTGATCAGTAATGATCTCCAGTCACAAATTTCTTCCTCCTCCATAGATTTGAGAGGTAAACCATCCTACATTCTTCTAATTTTTTTATAGTATCACTCTTTATGTCTAAATCATTTTGAACCCATTTTGACCTTATCTTGGTGCAGGATGTTAGGTGTGGGTCAATTCCTAGTTCCTGCCATTATGTATACAATTGTTAAACAGCACTGGCCCACACAGATTCTTGCATCTTTTTACTAGAGACCTTCTTACAAGCTGGTTAGACCATTAATACCTACTTTTGAGATTCAAAAATTTAACCTGTTCTTTACCATTACCTAGTCACCTAACTTTATTATTATCTACTTTATAGTTTTGCATCATACCCTCAAGCATAAAATGAAATATTTCTTTTTTAGTCCAGCTGTCATTTGAAAAAAAATGAACTGCTTTTACTGAACTCATGCTGGCACTCAGTGATCATTTCCTCCCTTTCAAAATATTTATGATATCTTTTAGATTAATGTCTAGTGAGCCTCTTCTGAGGGCAGAGCCAAGATGGCAGATCAGAGAAAGCACTCATCCGAGCTCTCCCAATATTCCTCTCCAAATAACTTTAAAATAACAACTCAATCAAATTTTAGCATGGCAGATCCAACAAAAGGTCAAAATGAGTTCTACTTTCAGCCCAAAACAACATAGGAAATCAGAAATAGAAATCTGTGACATGGGAGAGGAGGCTACATAGGATACTATGTAGATGGACCACCAGTGGTGGGACTGGGTGATGAGGCAAAATGCAGCAGCATCTCTCATATGAGCACCTGGCATCTGGTCAGAAAGAGATTATGGGGTATCACAGCATTAGGACTGAATGCAGAGCCACACACTGTTTGGTGACTCCTTTGTCTATACCCACTTCGGATTATAGTTCAAGGGCCTCTTTTTTTTTCAAGGAGCACTTTTTGTCAAAAGGGAGTGGGAGCTCTGAGGGGCAATGTCACTTTTGTCCCAAGGCCTCAGGGACCTTGAAGTACAGCATCATTTCCTGTCCCAAGGGAAGAGAGGCCCTGAGGAACAATAAAATTGGAATTCCAAGGGATTTTGAGCCCTTCCTAGGTAAAGAGCAGAATGAAGACCAAGAGAGCTGTGACCATACTTCTCCCCAGATCAAGGTGGAAGTATATACAGTCTTGCAGATTCATGAGTATTCTTATGCTTCATGATCCTTATAAGGTCAATTCTGCTTTCCAGCTTCCTTTAAATTACTTTCAGCAGGACAGCAGCTCCCTTTATGTCAGTGTTAGCATTACCCTTTTAAAAAAACTTTTAATAATAGCTTTTTATTTTTAAAATAGATGCAAAGAACACTTTCAATATTTACCCTTGCAAAACCTTGTGTTTCAATTTTTTCTCTCTCCTTTCCTACCACACCGTCTCCTAGACAGCAAATAATCCAATATAGGTTAACCATGTGTAATTCTTCTGAACGTATTTCCACATTTATCATGCAGCATGAGAAAAATCAGATCAAAAGGGGAGGGGGAATGAGTGGGGAAAAACAAGCAAACAACAACAAAAAAGGTGAAAATACTATGTTGTGACCCCCATTCTCTTTCTAGATGCAAATGGCTCTCTATTGGAATTGGTCTGAATTACCTCATTGTTGAAAAGAGCCAAATCCATGAGAGTAGATCATCACATAGTCTTGTTGTTGCCATGTATAATGATCTCCTGGTTCTACTCACTTCATTCAGCATCAGTTCTTATAAGTCTCTACAGGCCTTTCTAAAATCATATTACTGATTATTTCTTATAGAAACAATAATATTCCATTACATTCATACACCATAACTTATTCAGCCATTCCCCAACTTATGGGCATTCACTCATTTTCTATTTCCTTGTCACTACAAAAAAGGCTTGTTAGCATTACTCTTGAAGGAAATAGCCTTTTATAAGAAAGGGTAGACAACTTTTAGCTGTTACTATTTTAACCTTATTTCTATCTTATTTCATTTCCCTCCTATAGCCTGATCATAATGTTGTTTTCCCACTATTTTCTATTGCTCTATCTCATAATAAATAGCAATCACTTTCAAGAACCTTGAAATAGAGATGGAGGCACAATAGCATCAAAGAAGCATTTCTCAAACTAATTGGCAGCTGAATACATCCAAGGCTTGGAATATACTGATGGAATCCATAATATATACTGAATCCATAATGTATGATGTCTGTTGACTTAGTCTTTTTTTTCTTTCCAGAAAATTTGCTGTATAGGATAAATATTTTGGTAGGCAAATAATTTCACACTTAATATAATGTACCCCAAAAGTTTTAATGCAGTTTTAAGCTTTAATAAAATCAGAAGTAGATTGACTATAAGCTTATAAAGACAATGTTTAAAACATAAATTATTCACGTTAAAAACATTAATAAAAGTTTCTTATTAAATGTCAACCTAACTATTGTCTTATGTTATACTTTACTTTAGTTGATTTTCATATTTTGTAAAAATTTTCATCATCTGCTGCTCAGTATTTAAAAGGATTGTATTTATAATCCCAACTTTAAGATGATCAAAATAGTGAGGTTTTGATATATATGAAAGTTTTAACGTGACTCCACAAGAAAAACATCTAATGAAGATTTAACTAAAGGGATTGAAATAGCCAAGCATGAAGAGCTACTCTACTATGGGTCTGAGAATGTGTCAGCCAGAAACTATCATACATGCAGATTGTTTGTTTGGGTTCTGGTGGCTCAGAATAAGTATAAATAGCAATTGTTTCTGTTCTGGCCAGAAATTGTAAAGGCCTTCCCCTCCTAGACTGATTCTTTTGTGAAGACAAATTAGGCCATCTTTTGCTTCAATTCTTACCTAGCCTTTAACTACTGAAGGAGGATTGCCTCAGACAAACTGGCAACTGGGAAAAAATTTAGCTTAAAAAGGCCAGGTGTCTCATTGCATCTGGGGTCACCTTACCTGTCATGTCATTGGATCCCAATGACTCTGGAGGAGACAGTGAGACTAATGATTTCCCACACTCTGGCTCACTTAAATCTAATTCACTTGTAAGTCAAGACTTCACCTTCGTGATGTCACTGGGCATCTTCAAGAATGAAGAACAAAAAATAACAATAATATATTCAATACACAATGACAAGGTGCATCATCTTATTAAAATTAAAGGAAAAATTTATAATTCATAATTCATAAAACAAAGTATCAAAAATTTAAATAATTAAACTTTGAAATTATGGTGTTGGGGGGGGGGACAGAAGATTTTAGTATTTATACCTCTGAAGTTAATAAAGCTCAAAACTGCTTTTAACAGTTTTTAACACCTTGTATTTCAGAAGGAAAAATATCCACAGTGTTAATAGAATGATTCCCTATCATCCCTATGATTAGATGATAAGTACTACATTAATGTAGTACTTGGAATCCAGAGAACAGTTTGATAAACTGTTATTAGTTTATAGATATAATAGATAAACTCTATTAAAGGTTAAAGAGCACAGTTAATGCAAATAGATAATAGTGCTGCTGAGGTGGGTGGGAACATTGGAAAAGTACTTGTAGGGGAGGAATTATTTCTGACACTGCATGCCATCATCCCCTCAAGCCTGGAGTGTGTCAAAGATTGGTTTCTCTATCACCAATTCCTCCCCATGGCAGCCAAACCATTCTCCACTCAATTGTCAATGTAAGCACAAGTCTAATCATGTTCTCAGTCCTCCTTCCTTCCCATTCCTCACTCCCATCAGTCAATAAACTCATATGGCTAACTCCCTCAAGATATAAAATCTTTATACTAAATAAAAATCCTTCATAACCTGCTCTTCCCATCTTTTTAATCTTTGCATACTTCCAAATTCTGTGATCCAGTGAAAATGGATTCCTTTCTGATTCTCAAACAAGATATTTCAGCTCCTGACTCTAGGCATTTTCTCTGGCTGTCTCCTATGGCCAGAATGCTCTCTCTACTCATCTGCCCCTGGCTTTCCTAACTACTTTCTATAAGAAACTTTTTCCCCTCAATGCTGGTGTCTTCCTTGCGAGACTGACTTTGAGCTCCCTTTGCATCCCCAGAGCTTAACACAGGTGCCTAGCACATAGAAGCCACATAATAAATGTTTATTGATTGGGCTGCTACATAGAAGATATGGAAGAAACTTGAAAAGATCCTTTAATCAGCCCCCTTGACTCAGGGGAGAACCACACCTATGACTATGGTTCACCTGTTCTATTAAGGTTCATTTGTGAATCAGTATGTCAAAGTTGCAAAGTTTTTGATATAAACAAGAAAAGAGATGAAAACAAAACATAATAAACATATAGCTAGGCTAATCTGAGATTATATCTTTACTCTCCCAAGTTCTCTAGGGCCATGTTACCTATCTAGAGCACAAGAAGTGTCCTTGAGTTTCCACAAAACAACTTTAAAATTCCAAAACCCAAATGAAATAATAAGACATTCTGTGGATACCTTATTTTCCAGCTCCAGATATAAAGAAAGAGCAGTCATAATTTTTTTTGTTTATTAAAGCTTTTTATTTACAGAACATTTGAGTAATTTTTCTACATTGGCCCTTGAAAATTTTCTGTTCCAAATTTTTCCCCTCCTTCCCCCACTCCCTCCTCTAGATGGTAAGTAGTCCAATACATATTAAATATGTTAAAATATATGATAAATCCAATATGTGTATACATATCTATGCAGTTATCTCTCTGCAGAAGAAAAATCAGATCTAGAAAGAGAGAAAAAAAACCTAAAAAGGGAAACAAAATGCAAGCAAATATTCACAGAAAGCATTAAAATTCTGTGTTGTGGTCCACACTCAGTTCCCACAGGCCTCTCTCTGGGTGTATATGGCTTTCTTCATCGCTGAACAATAGGAACTGGTTTGAAACATTTCATTGTTGCAGAGAGCCATGTCCATCAGAATTGATCATCATATAGTCTTGTTGTTGCTATGTATAATGATCTCCTGGTTCTGCTCATTTCACTCAGCATCAGTTCATGCAAGTCTCTCCAGGCCTCTCTGAAATCATCCTGCTGGTCGTTTCTTACAGAACAATAATATTCCATAACATTGATATACCATAATTTATTCAGCCACTCTCCAATTGATGGGCATCCATTCAGTTTCCAGTTTCCAGCCACTACAAAAAGGGCTGCCACAAACATTCTTGCACATGTGGGGCCCTTTCCCTCCTCTAAGATCTCTTTGGAATATAGGCCCAGTAGAAACACTGCTGGGTCAAAGGGTATGCACAGTTTGATAACTTTTTGAGCATAGCTCCAAATTGCTCTCCAAAATGGTGGCATCCATTCACAGTTCCACCAACAATGTATCAGTGTCCCAGTTTTCCCACATCCCCTCCAACATTTGTCATTATCTTTTCCTGTCATCTTAGCCAGTGTGACAGGAGTGTAGTGGTATCTCAGAGTTGTCTTGATTTTGCATTTCTTTGATCAATAGTGATTTGGAGGACCTTTTCATATGACTAGAAATAATTTCAATTTCTTCATCTGAAAATTGTCTGCTCATATCCTTTGACCATTTATCAATTGTTGAATGGCTTGAATTATTATAAATTTGAGTCAACTCTTTCTATATTTTAGAAATGAGACCTTTATCAGAACCTTTGAATGTAAAAATGTATAATATACAGAAAAATATTGGGATCCAGATATTCCCAACTCCAAGTAAAAGTCCAGCACTCTATCCACTATGCAATACTGTGTAAGTGACATCATTACTCCCACTTTACAAAGGAGCAAACGGCATCAAACAGGTTGAGTTCCTTGCTTATTAACATATCTCTTCTCAGTGTCAGATCCAGATCAAAGAAGAGGGAGTCAAATTGGCAAGTTTCTGGACTGATAGTTTGATTTTTAAGGAACATTAAAGCTTAATTTTATTCCTTATCCATCAACAGAAAATGTATGTGTGTATGGAGGGGTGGGAGAAGGAAAATGCAGACCCCATGGAGTTGTAAAGATGAAATGAAAAAATATACAAGGTATCTTAAAAACCTTGGCACAGTTTTAAACTAGTTTATGATGTTAATTAATTGATGTACAATATTATTGATGATATAATAAAGATTACAGTGAGGTTATATGAGTTGCCTGAGGTCACATAGCAGATAGGGGACCAAGTCAGGAAGAGAAACCCAGTTTCAATGATCAACTTTAAATACATTTTATGCTATAAACTTCAACTAATTATGTCTCACACTGCCACTGTGAGGTAGATGGAGTTATAGCTAGGAATCAAGAAGGGAAACTGTCTTAGCTTATTCTCTCTCCTCATTAGTTTGTGAGGCCATTAATAAGACATCCTCCTTGGATGAGTGTTTCCTCTCTTAAGATTCCCTGGTTCTGGCAGCCACTAGGAAGGAACCCTTCTTGGGCTTTCACTTCAAGGTGAGAACAAGAAATTTTCTTTTAGAGTGAGAATACATGAGGATGTAGGACTGGCACTATGTATGGGATGAAAAGGTATTTACTTACTCCTGCAGAGTGTGTGTGTGTGTGTGTGTGTGAGAGAGAGAGAGAGAGAGAGAGAGAGAGAGAGAGAGAGAGAGAGAGAGAGGAAGGAAGGAAGGAAGGAAGGAAGGAAGGAAGGAAGGAAGGAAGGAAGGAAGGAAGGAAGAGGGGGAGGGAGGGATAGAGTAGAGAGGATGGGAGGGAGGAAGGGAGGGAGGAAGGGAGAGAGGGAGCGAGAGAGACAGATAGAGACAGAGTAAGAGAGAAAGAGGAGAAAAAGGGAAAAAGAGAATAAAAAGGAAAAGAAGGATATGGAGGAGAAGGAAGATGAAGAGGAGGAGGAGGAAGAGGGGGGGAGAAAAGTAGAAGAGGAAGAACAAATGGTTCTCTCATAGAATCATAAATCTAGAAGATCCTCTGAGATCACCTAGGCTAATTTTCACCCAAATCATGGATCTCATTTGTAACATAACCAATAAGTACATGTCTATCCCATCTCTCTTTTCCCTCATTGCTTGTTAGATCGGTAGATCCCCACGTTGGTCATATCGTCCCAGGCTTGAGCTGACCCACTGATAGGAAAAAGGTCACTTCTAATAGGAACCTTCTCTTTTTTATCTTTCTTTGAGTTTGCACTAACCTCCCCTCACTAGCTGTCCCTTCCAAATACAGCTGCCAAAGCCATCCCGTTTGCCAGTCTATCTGACCTTGTCACTCTTTCCCTTGCTGGTGGGTCCCTGGGGCAATTCTCTTAAAAATTAGCACATTCGACCTGGGAGCCAAAGACCTCTGTCAATTTCCCAGCACCCATAGCACTTCCTCCATTGTTCTTTTCCCTGTCAGCTCCCCAGAGCCCTGTCAGAGCTGCCATCCAGTCGTGGGAGGGAGCAAGTTGCAGCAAGTAGGCAGCTGTCTAATTGTCTTAGGGAACAAGAAGTCAAATAGGGTTGGAAACTTTGTGTGAAATAATGACTTAATAGAAATGTCATGATGTGCTGGTACCTTTGAGACAAGGCTGCCTCTTTGACTTGGCTTGCTTAGCTAGTTAATATTATGTTTAGCCACTGAGGTTCCAGCCAGCCTGGGCACCTAACTGTTCCCCTTTCTCACCATCTCTTACCTCTGTGCATTTGCACAAAGCCTAGAAATGATGCTTTTCTGTCTGATAGAATCTTACTTCCCCCCCCCAAACAATCAAGTTCAGATGCCCCTTCCTATATGAAATGCCTGATTCTCCCTGTGCCCAGCTAAAAGTAATCTCTCCCTTGTCAGTTTTTAATCTTTCTTTGACCTCTATTTACTTATCATGATCTAATTTGCATTCTAGTCATTTATTCACAAGGTTCACCACTGTCAGAAGGTAAGCTCCTTTGGGTATAGTTCTCTGCATTTTTTTTCATCTTTTTATCTATCCTCAGCACCCAGCATAGGATACTGAGCATAGCCACTTAAGTCAATTATCTTGGCAGGACACCTACATTCTCTTAATGTGACATTTCTGCATTGCCTCCATCTTCACAATCCCTTACCTTCAGCCTCCTGATCTTCATATTTCTATTCAAAGCTTCGCTTTCCAAAGTGACTTAATTAGTTATTATAAGTAAAAAACTAATTAACAATATTGAATTATTGTAATTACACTGATTATCAATCATATTCCATAATGCTTTATAAAAGGTATTTATATACATTATGTTGGGTGAGATGATTAACTCCATCTGCCTCTGATCAGAGACATTTCAAAGATTGAGGACTCTTCACCTGATGGTGAAATATCTGGCTCAGTCCTTGAATCCTATAATCAACCCCAAAGCAGTGATGGAATAAGATATACCCACCCCCATACTTCCCCACCTCCAGCTACTGCCACATTTTCTGTAGGAACCCTTGGCTCTGGCTGGGACAACACAGGAAGGCAGTCTCCAACAGCAAGTCTCTCTGTGTCCATTTTGGCCCTTAGACACATGGAATATCCATGTTGATCGCCCCCTTCTCTGGGGTGCTGCTTCTCCCAGTGAAGATACTCAATCATTTAGGGTACAGGAGAGGTGCAATATAATAGCAAATGAGCAAGGAATGAAATCACAACAAAACTTCTTAATTTGGGGACTGGAACAAGGAGGAAAATAGGATAATAATATACACGTATACAAATGTAAACTCATGCTTGTGCTTAATTGCTAGCATGAAATAAGAACCTACTACCATGTACACACATGCTATTAATGACAGGGGGAAGAATGCACAATAAGGTGTATAGTGGGAACCAATGTGAAAACAGTATTCCATTTACAAGAACATGTTTATTAAAAGATGGTAAATTTTCATAAATTTGATAGTGATTAAAAAACATTATTATTTAATTTTCCACTAGGTGACAGTAGAGTCCACAGGATAATCTTCATTTTTCATTCATTGGCAAATAGTAGTCCACTAAAATCCCATTTCTGTGTTTTATTGTGGTGAAAAAGTGGTCTTGATTTCTTTAAGACTATGCTGGTAGAACACAAACCATGGTGAGCACTACTGTTAGAGAAAGCTTCAAACAGGGTCTCAGTGATATACTTTTATGATACCCTGGAACCAGTCTAACAGTTTGGAAGAAATTAAATTGGCCAGAAGGTTATAATTTTGTCCACCTCTGATATCTCTCACAGTCTGTACACCAGTCATAGAGAGTGACTAAGTTTGGTAGGAGGAAGTACTTGGCATTTGAAGTCACTTTAAAGATGCCAGTGTAACTGTTTCATTTTATATATGAATAATAAGGCCCAGCAGATTGAAATAATTTGTCTAATGACAAGAAAGTAGTAAGTGACAGAATTTGAATTTGAACCCACCATCCTCTGATTCCAAATCCAGAACCTTTATGGTACAACATGCTAACAATCACAAAGTAAAAAAATTGAAGTATGGACATCCAATAATCCTTTTGGCTCTCAAAAGTATGATATCCTATCAATCTAGAATATGATATATACAAAACAATGAGTGTTATTAAGATTCCTACTCTCTAAATAGCATTTAAAAAATGATGACAGCTTTTTAGGACTTGGAGATTCGTGTAATTTAAATTCATGTAATTTAGTAGGTGTTTTTGACAGCTATCAACTCTATCCTCCTCTTGAGTAAGTCTTTGTTTTTTTGTTTTTTTTTCTCATGGGATGAAGGTGGCCCTAGGCTTTGAAAACTATACTAGAATTGGGCAAATTCTTGGAGAGCTTGTCAACTTTGAAAGCTTCAAGTATGGAACCCATTGCTAGACTTTCTCTCTATTCAAGGGGACCAACATCACATAATGTTAGACTCATTGCCACTGATTTGTTTTTTTTTCTTTGCTATGTCACCTGTTAAAGCAAGCTATCAGTTAAAAATTGGATCAGATCCTCTTTAAACTCCTTTCAAGCTCCCCAAATTCTACAATCACAGATATTCTACCTTAGAAGTCATTAGAACAGTAGAAAACCATTTCACAGAAGATTAATTCCTCTAGGAAGGGAGTATGCAGTGCTAGCATTAATAAGCAGAGTAAAGAATAATAGTAGAAACAAGGAAAACCCAGCCAACCTTAACACTTGTAGTTTGGGGGAAATGTAAAGTATGCTTTAGTAAAAGTGATGATTGAAGGCTGTTTGACAGAAGAATGTTGTGTGAGAGATCTAGGAGGAACCTCAAGAGTTTAATCCAGCTTGGTCCTTTCCCTCTGGAGAGAAATACACTTGAGTCATCAGCACCAAAGTGCAAATCATTAGCATTACTTGTGCAAATAGCCTTTTGGGGTGATATGTGGGGGATCGATAACTTTGTGCTTAGATCTTCTCTTTCCATTTCATTCCCCAACCTGTCCAGCACACTTGGAATTACAGGAACATACCAACTTTGGAGATCCTGGCTCATTTGAAGGATTCAAGCACAAATTCTTAACAAAACCTCAGCATTGATTTGGGAAGTTGAATACACAGGTGATGATTGTGTCAATACATTGTTCAGAGAATAATAAGTAAAACAGTTGCCTTGGAAGGATACATGTCTTAAAACTGTTTCTCTAGCAAGTATGAATCTTGTGATGAAAGATTGTTCATCAATCAACTGATTCAACCAAGTCAAACAATTTCACATTTCAAGAACTTTCTCTCAAGCAAATTATTTTGGATGTCTTAACTCTAGAGGGGATAGAATTTTGAGAAAGAAATCTTACTATATTCTATGGTAAATAACTTAAAAAAACTTTTCAAGGCATTTTCACATACACAATCTCATTTGATACTAGCTCCAACATTATGAGGTAAACAGGGCAAGAATTGTGATCTCTATTTGACAAATAAGAAACTGAGAAATCCAGAGATGAAGTAGCTTGCCTAATATTACTTGTGGAGTCACTGAGAGTGACTTGCTAATAATCTCAAGGATCTCAGGGGAAATGATCTTATGGAAAGGAATGGGGAAAGGATCTATTAGATTCTACATTATCCCTGTCAGAAATAGGATAAGATTTTTTTCTTCCACAATCACCATCCAGCATACTTCAATAATACTTTAAAAAGGTTAGCTGTAGGATACCCTACAGGGATTGCCATTAAAATACAGACTTTCTCCTAAGGCCAACTTGCACATGGTCATTTACCTTTTTTATTCAGGCCTAGCAATAGCCTATACCAAAAGAAGACCAAAAATGACAATTTCACAAAATTATAAAATTAAATACATTTATTATTCTAGGGCCTTATGTATCTGACTAGGAAAGAATAGCTTTAAAATGGGCAGGCATTGTGCTAATAATTTTACAAATATTATCTTATTTTATCCTCAAACTAATCCTGCAAGGTAAAGGCTCTTATTATCCCCATTTTATAACTGAGGAAACTGAGGCAAATAGAATTAAAGACTTGCCTAGGGTCACACTACTATAAAGTGTCTGGGGCCAAGTTTGAAATCACTTCTTCCTTGCTCCAGGCCCAACACTTTGTTCATTGTATCATCTAGCTGCCTCTAGGTTAGATAATAGAAAATTGAATTTGTTTTTTCATTACTTTGGAGAATTGAATTCCCAGGTGAGGAAACTCCATTTACCCATGCAGATCAACCCCTTCTTTGTAATATGGTCTTAGAGAGTTGAGAGCTTATGTGATTTGTTCATGAACACAGCCAATATATATCAAAGGCAAGACTAGAACCCAGCATTTCCTGGCTCTGCTCCCTAACCACTACATTGCACTGCCTCTCATACTATATTCAAAAGTTGTAATTGAAGGTCCTTTTTGGTCAAAATGAAACTTAGAAAAACCATCTTTGAATTTTGGATAAAACTAAAGTTTCAAATATACTACACTATCCCAAGGGACCTGTGCTTTCATCAGTGTTCAGCTCAAGATCTCTCCATGGGATCCTGCCCAACTTTAATAATTCTAATCCAGGTTGTTCCATATATTCATCCTAGGAAGTGTTTGGGGGCGGCTGGTGACCTTGCTCTGGATACCTGCACATTTATGGACACCAGTGAGGCATGTGATCTGCCCACTGACTCATTTTTTAGGAATAACAATCTCTTTTTTCTGTATATACCCTATGATGACATTCTTGAAATTGTTTCTCCTTTATAAGCCATTTATAGTGTATTGCAGGCAGCTCGTGTACTTCTCCATCACTCCATCACTTCTCCATCAACCTTAACTTTTGAAGTAGTGGTACCCCATTACTTGCAGCCATATAAGATCACTGAAATATGCCTTTATTAAAGAGGGTCTTTGTTTCAAGAAGTTTGAGATTATTTTTAAAACTATGCAATTTCCCAATGATAATCTAGCTTGTTCAGCTCTGAGCCCGGCTCATTGCCATTTTTCAGTATCTGTCAATGTAGATATAAAGATAGATAAATACATATATAAATCACTTACTAATTACTTACTATATTCCAAGAACTGCACTATGCTGAGGAAGCAAACACAAACAAACAAAATGCTTTTTGCTCGGGAAGAGATTATATATTTCAATGGGAAAAAAACATATAAGACAGAAGGGAGGGGGCATCATATTGTGCAAATGATGAGAAGGAAAAGTGGCATGGAGGCCTGGTCCCCAGTAAGATAAGGCTCACTTATGAGAGCCAGGGGACCCAGGATTGGAGGCTAAGACTCTGGTGAGAGCCAGATGATGCTGATGTGATGGCCAGAGAGCAAGGAACATGGTGGGGGGACAGCAGGAAATGACCAGGAAGCCTAATCATGAATGACTAGCTCTAATGGTCCTTCCCCTGAGTGGATAGCTAGGTCAGATAATAATAAGCAAATAAAGAAAAACTTCCCTTTATGATTTTTAATAAAATCTTTCCTCTTGTGAGATAAGATGTAAATGGGGATTTTTAGGAAGGAATGATTTGTGAATATGGAAGCACTAGGAGAATGTTAGTAGGAGGCCATGGAAAAAGGATAGTATGATTTTACTGAGCTGAAGGGAGCACTAGAAGTAGGAAAAGTATGCAGAAAGTAAAGGGAAGAACAGTAAAAGACAAATTTCATTTCTTCCGTAATCTCTTTAAAGCTTTGGTAGTAACTTCTAATGTCATTGAAAATAATCTTGGGCTCAGGGACAAGTGGACGCCTGCCAGGCCCAGATAGACATCGAAAATGGTTTGAACAATTCACAACTTCACCAAGAAGATACTTCCCGAACCTCTCTTCCAAAACCCACTTCAACATTGTAATCTTTGCCAATTGGCAGGGTGTGAAGGATATGATTTCCCTGAAGACAGCTTCCCAGAAATTTTAATTTCCTGAAATAATGGATTGCCCACCTGTGTTTTGAGAAAACTTAAACATGTGGTTTTCTTGAGATACCACCACAAGAACTCAATGTATTATAGACCTGGCTTTAGGGGTAGGAAAGCCAGTGGCATTTGGGTCCACCTAGCATTATGCTTCAAAGTATCATGGAATAAACACTTCAACTTCTCTACTCTTCAATAGCTCATTGTGGCTTTAAAAATAGCAATGGTGGTGTTCTATGTTCTGGACCATCAATGGAGCCTATAAATCAGAATTCTGATATTTCCACAAAAAAAATTTAGCTGACATTTTTCTGCTATCCAAAGAGCTTACATTATAGTTGCCAAAATTCCAAGTTGCTAAATCAAATATTTGTAAAAGAATAATTGATTTGGGGGCAGCTAGGTGGTGCAGTGGATAGAGCACCAGCCCTGAAATCAGGAGGACCTGGGTTCAAATCTGATCTCAGACACTTAACATTCCCTAGCTGTGTGACCCTGGGCAAGTCGCTTAACCCCAATTGCCTCAGCAAAAAAAAAAAAAAAGAATAATTGGTTTGGAAGGAGATAGTTTTCATTCCTAGCTAGTCAGATTACCTTAAAAGCCATAGTTATGTACCAAGAAGTCATGTTTGGTGGGAGGGTGATAATCTCCAGAATGCTACAGATTCCAAGTAAGTACTAATGGACTAATCAGAGGCTGAATTTGCTTAAAGATTTAGCCTTTAAATAATTTTGGATTTCTTTGTAATAATCCTTATTGCTATTGATGAATAGTTAGCATTTAGCCAACCAAATCATTTCATTATCATTTCATGTTTCTCAAGAAACATTATTATTAAGTTACTGAAACCATGCATTTATAAATAAAATATTTTATATTGGATTTTATTTTCAAATAGGAACAAGGAAGATGGGAATCCAATCTATTACTGAAGTTTTACATACATAACACACTCTCTCCTCTCCCTTCTCTGCCTCTATCCTCTTCTCTTCTCTCCCTTCTCTTTTTTCCCCCATCTGCCACTAAAAGTAAAAATGTGTAGATATAAAAGAAGAAAAGATCAAAGCCATCTTGGTATCTCATGTGATTTAAACAGTGGATATCTGGATCAAAGACTTAGATCTTTTACTTTTCATTTGTACTTTACATATTCTATAAACTCAGCCAAAGAAATTCTATTCTTCCTGCTCAATTACGCTTTGGTTTGGCTATAATACCCATGAAGGTAGTGACTATTTTTAATTACAAGTCAAATTTGGCTACAACAGAAACTTCCCCTAATCAGGATTGCCAAGGTAAAGCTTTGATTCACTTACTCAACAAAAAGAACAAAAGAATTTCAGCAATCCTTTGAGATTCTCCAAAATGAGATCTGTCCTGTGTTACACACAAAACACTAAATATATAGAAAAAGTAAACTATTTAATGGTTACAGTAACATATAAAATTTATGCTTATAAGAGAAGACATAGAATAGAAAATTTTTGGTTTTAAGACACCAATATCGTATTCCAAATTCAGAAATTGTAAGGAATGCTGTATTTTCATAATCAAAAAAAAGAAAGAAAGAATCTCATTTAAAATGATTTATCACAACCATAAATACTCATTACTTAAATTGCATGACTGGGCTAGTTCTCTGTGCTACACAATTATGAAGCACTGCTTGGTTCCTCATCACAGATAATTATTTCCACACCTCCAAGAGTGGGGAAAAAAAAAACTAACAGAACCTTTGCTTAACTTTACAATTAAGATCTCATTCTATTCTTAAAACTAACCCAACTTGTTCATAACCACAGCTTATGCTCATTTCTTTTTTTCCAACATGGAAAGGATAGATATTATTAATAAAATGTCTCACATTTATAAAGCACACCCTTGTTTTTATTCTTAATTTAAAATGTTCTTGCATCTTATTATTAATTTTATAAGCATGAAAAAGCAAACATTTTCTTATAGAAAAAATAACAAAAAGGAGAATTAAATATAACAATTTGAGATTCCATAATGTGAAATATATTTATATCTGTAGCTATCTGACTATCTATACTATATATATATATATATATATATATATGTATGCATGTATATGTGTGTTTGTGTGTGTGTGTGTGTATGTGGTTACCTTTGTCAAAGTACTCACCTCTGGAAAAGAGGTCCTGGGAAATGTCTGCTATAACAGAAAGAACTAAAAATTATGAAAATTCTTTTCTTTCCTCAGTTACTTTTTTATTATGAAAGAATATCTAGAAAAGAACTGAACAGTTGGCTCTATTGTGTAGTATAATCAACACCCTCCAGTGTCCCATTAAAAGATGTCTTTCTCCTCTGCCTGCTTCCCCTCCACCCCCCAAATCCCTGAGGGGCAAAGGCTAAGCCACTGTCTCTTAATTTCTTCCCATTCCAATTGTTCACCCAAATTCTAGTTAGGGCTCTAATGCTTACCACCTCTGGATCTCTATCATTCTTTATCTACCTCAGCACTGCCTCACCCCAGAATATCCCTTTACCAGCAAATGCTGGACCCCTGATCCCATTGGTGAGATCCTGATAGGAATTCTACTTCTAGAAAGGGTTATTCTTCATTCCTCTACTGTCTCTGCTGACTTTGCATCTGAGTATGACACCAGGTCCCTGAATGGAAACCACCTCCATCACCAAATCTGCCTCCTGCACTCTTTCCCTATTTTGTTTTGTTTTGCCCCATTTTCTTTGAGGAAAGAAACTATCTATATGGAATATATGTATGTATATATATTGAATATATACACACGAATATATCTGTTTGTATATAACAAATATAAAGATATTATATATAAAAACTATGCAGTCATATAACAAAAATACAGATGTAAATGTATATTTGTATACATTTAATATGAATTTGAATCCTCAGCACTTAGCACAGTACCTGATATATAGGAAACTCTTAATAAAGTCTGTTGCCTTATCTTGTGAGTTTCCAGCCCATTTTTCCATGCTTTGCCCATATTACCAGGATACCTGCTTCCTTTTCCCTATAATACTCTACATAATTTGACAACGCTGATGCTCACTACATTGATTGCACCTATTCAAAGTTCCTCTTTCTATTACAGGCAGTGGGGTGCTATGATAGATAGAACTCCTGATTTGGATACAGGAAAACTTATGTTCAAATCCTTCCTTAGGCACTCACTAGCCATGTGATCCTGAGCAAGTTACTGAACCTTTGTCAATATCTATTTCCTCACTTATAAAATGAGGATAATATATATATTTTTTTTACCTTTACCTCACAAAATTGTTGTAGGGATCAAATAAAATTTTATGTGGAAGGGGGCAGAAATAAGAAGTACAGCTAGCCAGTCTCCCCCCCCCCAAAAAAAAAAACAACCTCTTGTCCAAACAGATCTAGAAAACTACCAGAATGAAATCTGAGCTGGCAAGCCAATAAAAAAATACAGTGAGTCATTTTTACAGCCCAGATAGGCATGAGGAGATAGACTGTGGATACTGGGGATGAAGTCTGGTCAATAATCTACTCCCTGCAGAGCATTCTAGTGAAGGGAGAGGCTGAGCACCCAGCAGAGCAAGGGGAGGTACCAGATTCAGCATAGAGGGTCCTAGATTTGGGTAGGATGGAGAAAAAAAGGAGACAGCTGATAGAAAGAAAAGGAAGGAAGGAAGGAAGGAAGGAAGGAAGGAAGGAAGGAAGGAAG
>JAJPUD010001477.1:344651-381692 GCA_023553655.1 Myrmecobius fasciatus | reverse complement strand
AGGAAGGAAGGAAGGAAGGAAGGAAGGAAGGAAGGAAGGAAGGAAAAAATTATTATGGTTACAACATGAATGGATTGAAGAAGAAAAAAACTAAAAGGAAAATTAGGAAGCTATTGCTGTGGTCTGATCTTGAGATGATGAGCCTCCAAACAGGGTTGATAGAAGTGGGAATAAAGGAGAAAAGGCAAATACAATAAATTTTTTAAAAATTAAGGATATGGATGGAGATAGAAGGATAGAATATATAAACCAAGTGTTAACAGGGCCTATAGATCTCCATGAATCAATCTAAATCACTGAAAGACAGGATTACATCTTAACAATCTACACAAAAAGCAAATTCTATCAGAATCTGAATGTAGGTTGAGGCAAGCATGGAGCAATGAGAGCTCTGAACTATGGCAGAAAAAGGAAATATTGAGACTAAAAGGGAAGGATTCGGGAAGGAATAATACTGGTTACAGAATTGCAGGATTTAAAGGGCACATAAATGGCAAAGTAGAGAGAGTGCTGGGGCTGGAGTCAGAGAAGCTTATCTTCATGAATTCAAATCTGACCTCAGATACTTACTATTTATGTGCCCCTGGACAAGTGACTTAAATCTGTTTGCCTCAGCTTCCTCATCTGTAAAATGAGATGGAGAAGGACATGTCCACTCCAGTATCTTTGCCAAGAAAACCCCAACTACAGTCACAGGAATTGGAAAAACAACAACAAAAGAAGAAATAGATAATTAGGATTAAATAGCAAAATTAGGATCAAGACAACAAATGTAGACTATGTATTCAAAGGAAAAATTGACATACATAATTTCAACAATGCATTAAATTGTGGTTGTACTAGTCTAAGTACTCCTCCTACCAATACAGATCATTGTCTAATAATAATTTAGTGAAAAGCCTTTGGTAGTTGCTAGGGCCAAAAAAATTTCATTGCCCTGTAGCCAATGATGAGTCTCTCTAAACTTATTTAGGCTGGTTCTCAAAAGTAAGATATATAGTCCCTCACCAAGGCTAGATTTAAAGTATTTCCAATTTGATGGGACCTGCTAGAGCTTTTGCTCCCTGGGCAGAATCTTGAGCCAGTGATCACCTTCACACCACAATGAAACATTAAAGAAGACATTAATAAAAAAAAATTGCCATTTGAATAAAAAGGAAAGAGAAGATGTTAACTAGAATGGGTGGGGAAATTTGCTTTTTGTTGTTCTTAATCTCATTAAACAAGCATTTCTTAAGTCCCAGGTGTAACACATAAAGATAAGGGAAATCTGCCTAATTAAAGGAAAAAGCATCAAGCAAAGTCTGAAGCTGAAGATGCTTGAGAAGCTAGGACTAATTGTAGGAGAAAGGTATGGAAGGAGGTGAGGGTAAGATGTTGTGTAGAAGTAGAAGACAATGGAATCTAAGAAAAGAAAGAAATCCATTCCTTTGAGACTGCTTTTCACTACATCTCATTTTCTTACTGAAGTGTTCAGATCCATTCAGTTCCAGCTGACTTCAAACTCTTATTACTCTTTTCTTGCTAAGGGATAGGTTAGCAATTATAGGGACACAGAGAACTGTCATGCAGGCCAAGTTTTTATAGGATTTTTGTTGTGATTCAATTCTTCACATTTAAGACTTCTAATAAAAGTGCTTATTTAACAATTATGATGTGTAAAAAAGAAAAGAACTCTTTGAAAGTAATAAATGTATGCAAGTGAAATTCAGCCTGAAAGCTGTAATTTCCATAGTTGTGCTATTGAGCTATTGAAGCTAATTTAAGAACCAAAGACTATGCCAGTCACCAGTTTCACTGGGGCATTTCTGAGTAGTATGGATTTCATGTCTCATTTTTTGCTCAGAACGAGTCCTCTTTCAAAAATTATTGCAAAAAAGTGGGGATCAATATTGCTCCAATGAAACACAGAAGGCTTGAGCTTCTCCCTTGAATTAATCACTTCAGCTGCCCCCCTCCATTAATGTAACTAACAAAATGCTATATAGCCGATATCTTTTTCAGATAAAACAGGCATCTGATTAATTCTGAAAATTAATCAAGGGCATAAAATAGGTGTGAACAGTTTCTAGATATCTCTACTGAAGTCATCAAGAAATTAAAAGTATAAGATATGTGTGGGAAAGTCCTTAATCAATTTGGAAGAACAAAAATGCTTGGAGCCATTAGATAAAATGAAATGAATTCGTAAGAAGTGCATTAAGACTGGTTGAAGAGCATCAATCGTATCTTGGGAAATTAAATAAAAATAGTAAAACCAATAGCAGGTCAACAAAGAGGTAGAGCAGATCTTGCCTAGCCCGTCAGAGGGAATAGCTTGGAAGAAGAGGGCAGAGAAAGTCTCTATCCATTCTCTCCAGCTCATCCACTAAAGGAAGAACTTGTAGACTTCAAAAAGTTCAGAAGAATTGACACGACCAATTGGATGTGGTGTTTCTTGAGTATAGCAATGGCTGATGGTAACAACTGCATTGGGAAGCAAGGATAAATTTGTACACTGAAGAAAGAGGAAGGAAGAAAAAGCAATTATATATAGGATATATTTGCTCATATATATGTATACATGTAGATATCTGTAATAGCATTCATATAGTGCCTAATGTGTGTTATTGTGCTAAGCACTTTATAAATATTATCTCATTTGATTCTTACAATAAACTCTTGGAGGTTAGTGCTATTATTATCATTAGAGTCTTTGAAAACTATGATTAAAAATAGCCTGGACAACATATTTCAAGAAACCATAAATGAAAATTATATAGATCAATTAGAAACAGAATGAAGAAAGAAATAAATTCTAAACTGGGTTCTCTAACCTTAAATCTTCTCTTCTCTTAAATCTTCTCTTTTTCTATCTTCTCTTACCTTCTCATTTTCTTCTTTGGCAATTAGAATCATAAACACTTAGAATTTTAGAAACTTAGTATTATCTAATCCAGCAAGTCTTAATTTATTTTTTGTGATGTAGACATCTTAGGCAGTCTAGTGAAGCCTATGGATCCCTTCTTAAAATAAAATTTTTAAATTAATAAAATTTTAAAGGCCATATAATTGCAAAGGATATAAATTATATTGAAATAATTATAACTTTTTTTAAGTTCAAAGACTGAGAGTTAAGAACTTCTGATCTAACTTCATTTCACAATGAGTAAATTGAGGTCCAGAGAAGAAAATTGATTTATTTGGTCAAACATACAGCTATTTGGTGGCAGAGCTAGCCCTAGAATCTATGTCTCTTGACTCTCAATCCAATGTTCATTCCATCACACTATGAATTCGAGTAATGTGGCATATACTGTTATTTATTTGCCCATTTCTCCTTCACACCCACCTGCTCCATCTGTCTGCTTAATTCTCTTTCCACACAACTGCTTCATTTCACATTCAGTCATCCATCCCTCCCCTGTATACTCATAATATTAATAAGAGTTGACATTTATGTGACTCTTTAAGGTCTGCATGCATAATCTCTGGCTTCCTCTCCCTGGTTTCCATATGAACAATGCATATGGTGTCATTCACTTACATATGGGGACTTGAAAGGTACTGCAAAATCACCTTCTCTGGACACCTTTAAGAAAGTCTTAATTTTAAGTCTATTAAGTTGATTTTATTAAACTAAATAAAATCATTAAAATTAAGCACATATTCCTCCCCTACTCTCTGACAAATGGAAGAGAGAGCCTTCATTTCCCTGCCACCACCAACACCAAACATGAGCCCTGGGAATAGCCTGACCCTGCAGTCCATAAACCTTGCTACCAGCCCCAGCTACTGAAGACCTGAAAAGAAAGTTATTACTACTGAAGTTCTTGGCATCTTCAAATGTTTCAACATCAGAAACAGATATGATTTTATCACTGTAAATGACAGATGTATGTACCATCTGCTTTGTTTCTGCACCATAAGGACCACTGAATCTTTCCATCTGATTTGAAGCTGAAACCTCCTGGTGTTGTCTTTCCCTATTTCAAAAAAATGAGCTTCTTAAGAGCAAGGATGGCCTTCATTTCTATTTGTATTTTCACTGTTTTCACTATACAGCACAGGGCTTTGAGCTTAATAAATACTTTTTTCCTTTCATTCAATTTTTAAGTGCTTACTAATTTACAAGGGTGTAGGAACACACAGACAAAAAAATGAAGAGTTCCTGCCTTTAGGAAGCTTACATTCTAGTGCTGCAGTCATATTGGTGATCATTTTATTTACCACATCTTACATGCGATAGTAACCTTGACAGTCCTACTAATAGCTTGTGAAGTAGCTTGAACTTAAATTTCCAGTGATCATTTATTACAGGTTTAAGTTTTGGTGGATGCTGGGACGATTGTTACATTATGGCCTTGTTCTTTTCCCAATGAAAGCAAAACACACATACACAGAGAGAAAAACAAGTGTTCCAGAAACCTTTAATGGGAGAGAGAATTAAGCTATCAGTCAATCAATAATTATTTATTAGATACCCACTAACCAGGATGCTATGTACTAAGAACAAAAGGAAAATGTGTTATTTGAACTTGAGGAAGCTATCACCTAATTATATTAAACAATCAACAAGTATTTAGGATATAACATAATGAAAAATTAAAAGACAAGACTAATGCCAAGAAACAATTGGAATCACATAGAAACAAAACTTTAGAGCTATAGGGACCTTTGAGGATATTAAAAAGTAACTAGGAATTTTGGTGCCCAAGGCAAAAATCACAAATTGTAATCAGGGTAAACTGTACCAGCCATGCCCTCATTTGAGGGTGGCAGTAACAAAGCAAACTGAGGAAAGAACTCGTTAAATCCCTCCAAAATGTAGCTACTTATTTTGATTTCAACTTGCTATGTTGTACTAAGGTGTATTGCTCCCTCCCATTCTGCAAAAGGACTGACAATACTATCAATCCTCTAAAGTCATGTTTGACTCTGACAACCTTAAGCAAAGTTTCAGTTATCTCACCCTAATTACAGGTCTATAAGACAATAGGACATCTATTACTATAATGTGATGCACAGGTTAATAATAATAAATATTGACTTTTCAAAATGCTCTACAAATACTATTTCATTTTATCCTCATGAAAATGCTGGGAAGTTTACTATCCCCATTTAACAGATGAGAAAATTGAGACATAAAAGTGGAGTAATTTGCTCAGGACCTTAGAACTAAAAACCTTAGAACAAAAGCCTCCAGTCAGATAGGAATTCAGGACTTCCTTATCCCAAATGCAATGCTCTATCTACTGAGTTAGCTGACTGTCATAAGAGTTCAGAGAAGGGAAAGATCATTGTGGACTAGAATGTCAAGAAGATTCAAAGATAAGGGATTTAAGCTGGACCTTGAAGTACCTTTAGAACTTTGGTAGGCAGAGAAGAAAATGGGGATTTATTAGTGGGAGGAACAATATGAGCAAAGTTGAAAATTGAAAATGGACATATTAAATGATGTTGATATTCTAGGAGGACCTTAAAGAGATCTTATCAGAACAGAAGATTTATGTTGAACAATAACAGCACAAACCAATCCCCAATATCATATACTCCTGCCTGAATCTTTTCTGTGTCTGGATGCTTCTTATATCTCTGTTGTTTTGACCCAATAAAATAAAATTCTTGAGCCACGTAATATTTATATCCATTTCCTCATCTACAATGAACCTGAATCAGAATTACCTTCAACATAGCCTTAGAAACTATCATCATCATCATCATCATTAACAATAACAATACATTTTGTTGAGCACCTACTACATGGGAGGCATTGTGATAGGCTGATGATGATACATATAAATTCAAGACACATGTATCCATTTATTTTATGGGAGCTCACTTCAAATTCATCATTTGAAAATGTTTTTTTTTTGGGGGGGTTGTTGTTGTTGTTGTTGTTTTTTGCTAAAGCAATTGGGGTTAAATGACTTCCCCAGGGTCACACAGTCAGGAAGTATTAAGTGTCTGAGGTCAGATTTGAACTCAGGTCCTCCTGACTTCAGGGCTGGTACTCTATCGCTACACCAATTAGCTTCCCCTATTTGGAAATGGTTTTAATTCATAGCAGCAGATAAGCCAGCATAACATAGATGACCCAATGCATCGGATTCCCTCAAGACAGAGAGAATTCCTTGTCACTGGAGGTCTTCAAACAAAGATTATACAATCACTTCCTGGAGTTATAGAATTCTTATTTAGTTATACATAGAACTGGATAACTTCTGAGTTCCCTTCCACTCTCAAGATTCTGTTATCATATAAGAAAGGGAAATAAACTTGTTGTTGTCCAGTTGTATCAGTCATGTCCAACTCTTCATAAACCTTCTTGGGATTTTCTTGACAACATACTGAAGTCAGTGTGCTATTTCTTTCTCTAACTCGTTTTATGGATGAGAAAACTGAGTCAATCAGGGTTAAATGACTTGCTCAGGATCACACAATGACTGAGGCTGGATTTGAACTCAGGTCTTACTGACTTCAGGTACAGCACTTTACTACACCACCTACCTGACCATAGATAACATTCTATTATCTTAAAAATGTGTCTTGTCAATGTTGGAGGGGATGCAGGAAAACTGGGACACTAATTCATTTGTTGGTGGAGTTATGAAATGATCCAACCATTCTAGAGAGCAATTTGGAACTATGCTCCAAAGACTATAAAACTCTGCATACCCTTTGATCCAATAATCTCACTACTGGGTCTGTATCACAAGGAGATCATAAAAGAGGAAGAAGGACCCACATGTGCAAAAATATTTGTGGTAGTTCTTTTTGTAGTGGCTAGAAACTGGAAACTGAATGGATGCCCTTCAATTGGAGAATGGCTGAGTAAAATATGGAACATGAATGTTATGGAATATTATTGTTCTGTAAGAAATAATGTGCAAACTTGTTAAGTATTTCAACATTATTAACATGTAGTGGACTTCCTGCCATCTAGGGGAGGGGAGGGGACTGGGGGTAAAAGTTGTAATGGAAAGCTTTGTCAAGATCAATGCTGGGGAACTACCCCTACATATGTTATACAAATAAAAAGCTTTAATAAAAATAAAAAAAGAAATAATGTGCAGATTTATTTTAGAAAAACCTGGAAACACTTACATGAACTAATGCTAAATAAAGTAAGCAGAACCAAGAGAACATTATACACAGCAACAAGATTATGTGATATCAACTGTGATGGACTTGGTTCTTCTTAGCAATGTGGCAATTGAAGGAAATTCCACTACACTTGGAATGGAAAATGCCATCTGCATCCAGAGAGAGAACTATGGAGACTAAAAGTGGATTGAAGCATAGTATTTTTATCTTTTTTGGTTGTTGTTTGTTTGGAATTTTCTTTATCATGAGTTTTTCCCTTTTGATCTGATTTTTCTTGCACATGACAAAATATGTTTTAAGGAATTATATATATTTGACCTATATCAGATTACTTGCTGTGTTGAGGAGGGGGAAGGGAAGAGGAGGGAGAAAAAATTGCAACATAAAGTCATACAAAAATGAATATTGAAAACTATCTTTACATGTATTTTGAAAAATAAAATGCTATTGAGAGAAAAATGGTGCCTTAACAAAAATTTTAATAAACTTTATTGATATATTTTGTCTTTAGTTTTATTTCCTATCCCAACTCATCAAACTGAACTCTTTTTTTGGGGTGGGGGATAAAATACTAAAATAAAGCAAAAACATCTGGTCTAGAATCTGTCTGACAATATTGTATATGCACATTACACACACACATATGGAGGGAGGGAGACAACATGTTCTTAAATATCTATAAACAAAATATATTCATGACTAATTTGTTGGTTTAGCAAACACTATTCTTTCCTCTTTGATTCAGAGACCTTTGGACCTCATAAAGGGATCTGGACCCAGAGACATCTTAAGAATTTATCATCTCGTTATTATCCTGTGATTACATTCTGGGACTTCTAAGACTATATCAACTGAAGTGGAAGGTAAACCCTAGTCACCCATCTCTTCTTCTGGATCCATAGACTACCCTTTTTACAGTAGATATTTTGCTGCTAAAAAAAAAAAAAGATGATATATGAGGGAGGGAGCAGTGATAATGGAGCAGGTAAGGAGATAGTGACCATATGAATAAATATGAATAAATGGTAGCTAGTGAGTATAATTTTATTTCCCCTTCAAAGCTTTCCGGGAAGCGCTGAAGCTGCTACTAATCCAACAAGGTCACCAGAAGAAATGTATCATTTCCCCCCAAAAAATATCTGTGAGAATAGAAGTAGAATTACATAAGCAGGAGAGAACTATTAGGGGAAATTGTGATGGGATGGCACAGTGGATAGAGTGCCAGGCCCAGAATCAAAGTTTAAATGTAGTCTTGGGTACTTACCAGGTGTGTGACCCTAGACAAGTCACTTAACCCTATTTGACTCAGTTTCCTTATCCACAATATCTTTGCCAAGGAGAGTCACAATTGAAAAATGACTCACTGAGGAAAAAGTTTTTTGGTTTTTTTTAAGTGACCATAGCATTTTGGGGGAGAATATACAAATCCATAATTACAGATCACCAACTGTTTTCCAGTTTCCAGTCTGAAATACTTGCTTGAATAAAAAAGCCTTTTCTTCATAAGAAGTTTCCTACAGCAATGAAATTGCAAGTCTTAACAAAAGCAAATTAAAATTTTACTAGCATAAAGTGAGTTTCTCAGACCAGATTTCTGGTGTAAACTTTTTTGTTTCCTGCTCTTCACTAACTTCCCCAGGCATACCTGATATTTGGGTTAGGGTGAGTAAATTTCTTTCAAATCCCATCACACCTCTGGCAGCTAATCCTAGAGCCTTTTCTGATTACCCTGGAGTTTCACTTATTAAGATTGGAAGCGGAAGGATGGGGCTGGAAACTTTTATCTTTATTCCTGTAACTATGCCCAAATTGTGTTTTCTCCAAGAGTTACATGCTTTTCCCCTCCACTCTAAAGCTCTATATAAATGTTACTTACTTATATGTACTAACAACAGGCAGCTAAGTGTGGCAATGGATGGTGTACTTAACCTGGAATAAGGAAGATCTAAGAGTAACTCCAACCTCTGACATTTATTCTCTTATATTCCAGGGCAAAAAACACTCAATCACTGTTTGTCTCAGTTATCTCATTTGTAAAATGCAGGTCATAATAGCTCCTACCTCCTAAGCTGGTTGTGAGAATCAGGACAAATGGCACAATAATTGCAGTGTTCTGCAGACCTTAAAAAATGCTAGCTAACTATATTATTAATAAAAATGATTGGATGATTGACTTAATGTTGAATCTTAACTAGTAACTGTGAGCTTAAAGTCAAGTTATTTTTTATGTCTATGACAGTACTACTTGCCAGTCAAGAAACATTTATTGCTTATTGTTAGGGTCCAAGGGGGACCCCCAAAAAGATAAAAAAGCAACCAGCCACTGAAACTGACACGTAAACAAGCCCATGGAACCAGTCAGCATGCAGGTGAATTGTTAGGGCTAGGAAAGAAGGTTGTTGGCATTTGCTGGAATTGAAGAACCTTATTTCTTCTCCCTTCCACTGTATTTTTTTCTTTGAAATACCCCCTCTTTAGTATTATGCAAGAGAAAAAAATTAAGGGCAGGTGCTTGTGCAGACCTGAATTTTAGTAAAGATTTTGGGTGGAGTAGAGCAAGATAAGAGGGAAGGATCAAATTCTATATAAGTGGCAGTGAACTTGGACAAGCATAAAGTAATCCAATGAAAATCCCTGATATTATATTGTTAATCCAGAGTCTTTGGGAAAGGATACAAATTGGTTTTTATACCTTCTGGCATGTACCCACGTTCTGAAGAGTACTGACCTTCTCAAATATCACACATCCAGGAAAAATGAAGGCATTGTTCCACAGAGAATGCACCACCAGAATTCCACTTGGGAGTGTGACTATACACCTGACTGTAGGGAGAAAGGAGGCACACCTCATAAACAGGCAGCAAAAACACACAAATTCTTCTATCCAGGAATATTGGAAGCAAGCCAGAGCTAAATGAGATATGAATTACTTTATCAAATGGAAGAATTAAGGACAACAATAACAATTCTCATTTATATAGGGCTTTCTGAGTACATTTATTTTATCTGATCCTTCACAGCAACCTCATGAGTTAAGTTGGGAAGCATTATTATTCTTATTTGACAGATGGAGAAATTGAGGCTTAAGGAAGTTATATAAATTTACATGCATTACATATCTTTATGATTCTAAAGCCCTTTACAAATATTATCTCATCATATTGATTATATTTGCACGGCTCTCAGCACTTAGTTAAGTACTTTGGATGCTTATTCCCTGCCCACCCTTCCCTCCCAATTTGCTCCTCATAAAAACTTGGAGAAATAGGTGCTCCTATTATACCAGTTACACAAATGAGCAAGCTGAAGAAGACAGTTTGAATGACTCTAAACTAGCCAGTAAATAGAAATAATTAAAAATCAGACCTTCATTTTCTGACTCCAAGTCCTGTGCTTTTTTGCTGCCCAGTAGTACTCCATTCTACCATGATGACAAAGAATCTGCTATTACTTAGTGATATATTGAGAACTTTGAAAATTCTAAAACACCATATTATTTCTCTGCACAAAAATCGTCAGTGACTTCCTATTTTATCTAGAATAAAATACAAAATCATTTGTTAACATTTAAAGCCCTTCCCAGTCTGACTCCATCAAATCTTTCCTGGTTTAGTTCTGGTTTTTCTCCTTTATGTAATCTACATTCATGCAACCAGGGCTGCTTAGTGTTCCCCAAACTCAGTTCTTCCTTTCTTGCCTCTTACATTTCTGTTTGAAATGTTCTTCTTCACTTCTGCCTCTTAAAATCCTTAACTCTCTCCAACTTTCACTTCAGGTGCCAAGGGAAAACTTTAATGACCTCCTTCCTCACTCCCCCTCCCCCTCCACCACCATTAGTTACCTTTTCCTGAAATAACATTATATTTACTTTGTATGTATTTTATATTTATATGTGTATGTTATATTTTGACAACAAAACAGATACTCCTTGATCAGCAGGAACTTTTTTCCTCCACTTCCAAGTGTTTAGCATAATATCTTCCAGTGTTTACCATAGTAGATATTAATAAAATGCTTATAACATGAACAAATCTAGAAATATGTAATGACAGGACTTCAAAGTTAGTCCTTTTGCTGAAGATCCCCCCATAGCATGAGGAACCTGACCCTACTTTGGGAGATTTCTAATCTCTTTGGCTTTATGATAAAGAAAACTCACTATTTAGCTCAACCTCGTGGATCATCACCAACTCAGCTTGCATGAACACAGTTCATAGACAGTTCAAATTCAAATAAAAGTCAGATAAAAACTCACAAAAGAGCTAATAGAAAAGAACAACTCTCAAGAGAGAGATATCTAAATGTTTCATAATTTCATTTTTCTTGTCTGCAAAATGGGAGAACTGTGAACAGCAGTGGGAATCATTTCAACACTTGACTGTTTCAGGAGACTAAAAGAGATGTCACAAAGGAAACCCTTGATAAGAATGGGTAAAATAGAGAATACTACTACTCACATTTGCCAAAGCTATTCTCTACCAGGTCAAGGGAACAGGATGACTATGAAGTCTCTTTCTGAATTAAATCTAGTGCTTGCAATTTGAAAGGGACATTGGAGAAGTATTAAATATTAAATGGTGGGCTTTTGAGTCTATTTCCTAATTCCAGAATTAGGTCCAACTTCCCATAAGCCATGACGGTAGGAAACTCCATCCTCATCTAGGATTCATGCTAGATTTTTGAGGAGGATAGTCTACTTTTGCTTCTATGATGGTCTTCTGCAATCGTAACAGGAGAGTGAATGTGATAGTGATCCCCAGAGAAACTATATTGGGATTGGGGTTGTCCAAGCCTTACGATTCCAATGTAGGGAAAGGAGGAAGAAAGGAAACCAATAAGGAAGAAAAAGGGGTCTTTTATCAGATGTTAAAGAGATTCCTGTTTACAGTTTGATTAGGTGGTTTCTGCAAAATTTCCCACTCCAAGAATCTTTGGGTGAGATGAAGAATTTCTCCCTGATGATATGGCTTGAAAGGTATGTCCTAAAAGAAACCAGCCTCTTAATATCTCCATTGACTTCTTTGAGATTTGATGTCTTTAAGTACAATTTGCTCTGTATGGCGTCCTCATCTTGCAAATCTTTCGATGTAGCTCTAATATACAGAAATTACAGCAGATGTTCTCCTGCCATCTTCTGGCACAAATATCACTGCACACAATCTCTTCTGTTTAATCAAGCAATCAGGAGGTTTCTGGAGGAAATTTCTGATTACCGTCTCTGTAAACCTCACAGAAGCAACTGACTTCCTTTGCAGATCAGATAAAATTTTTCTGAAGGATATTCTTTATTGAGATGAATAAATCTTAATTGAGATTACATTGAATCACTTTCTCAATTACTGATTGAGCTATATATTGAGCAGGAATATCCACTATTTTTTTCTAACAAGAAGATTTGTTAGATTTCCTTTAAATTAAGGTTTATGATAACTGTGGGGAATAAAGGATTAGAATGGAATTGCAGATTACTAGGGAGAAAAGAAGAATATGACTGGTAACCTCCTCTCCCCTTTTCGATAGCCTTTTGGCAAGCTCCATTTAGGAAACACCTAAGTGTTCTATGATTCAGTCTTATCAATGAAATGAGATGTCTACAAAAGATTATACGGTTTAACAGCAAAACATGTGTAAACATAATACAAGGCATTACTTTCCAAAAGCCGTCCTTCCGGGAATTAAGCATTGGAAGTAATAGTTAACAGTACTTTTTCTGTCTTATCTGGATTTCCTTGATTCTTTAGCTATTAACAACATGGCACACAGCCTAGCACAGGATACAATCATAGAAATTCCCCATGTTTTGTATAGAGGAATTAGATTGGAAACTAGCTACATTATCTCTCTTCAAGACATTAAAGGACATAATTTCACCCATCAAGGAATTAATTTACTTACCAGACAACATTACTGTTCATCTAGCCTAAAGGGAAAAAGATCTCTCTACCTGCATTGGGCTCATCTCCTAGACTATTGTTTGACTTACTATAGAGTCTAGCAAACTCTATCTCTGGAGTAAGGCTATTGTATACTGGAGTTGAGTTTCTGATTCTTAAGATTTAAATGAGCCAAACAATTAAGAGTTATTCACTATTACTTTCAGTGGCATAAACAAATAAGTGAGTTGGGTATTTAGGGTTCATTAAAGAGTAAGATTTGAATTTTGTAAAAGGGAGGTGGTACTCAAGTTCTATAGTCAAAATAACTCTTGAAACAATAAGACTTAGGATAGGCAGAAAACCAGATCTGAAATCAGACCAGGTTTATCTGGAGAATCTGAGCGATCAGTGAAATTGATCTAATTCAGCTGATAAAATTTGTGCAGCCATTGAGATAACTAGCTTCAGATATCTGACAGTCTTAATTGAAAAATCAGATAAATAATGAGAGATCTAATTGTTTGGTGATTAGGTGTTATTATCACTGAATAAACAAATGGACCAGAAAATAGAGAAGCACTGATAAATAGAAGTAAGTAGTTCTTGTAATTAGCTAGAAATGAAAATGGCTGGAGCTCTTGGCTTTTAAAGCAGTACTACTCTCTTGGAGACTGCTTAATTTCAAATCTTTTCTGAATAATCATCACAGTAAGGTTCCCACACTTGTCCCACCATTTGACAATTTCCATTCCTCCTTTCTTCTACCAACTGGCATATTTTATATTGGTATTTTTTGTTTCTTCTAATAAAATCCACTAGGGGCCTGCATATCAAAGCAAGTCTTCAATATGAGGGAAAGTTCTTTTCCTTCCCCTGTGCTTCTGTTATTATTGAACAGACCTATAGAGTGTATTATAAACAGGCTCCTGGAATTTCTATCATAAGTAATCCAAGTATCAAAGAATTCACAATTCTTATGCATGGCATTATTAATGGCCATTTGTTGCAAGTAGAATGTGAACTCCTTTGGATCTTGTCCTATGATAAAAGGCAGGATACACAAAAGCTCATGCTGACAGCTCATGAGATGAAGCTTTATAATCAGAACTTGGTGGAGGTATAAAATTGGGAAACAGAATACTGAACAATTCTAATTTTTTGTGTATATCATTAATCCCTCATGCCCAAGAGAAAACACAGTTTGTACTTGGAAACATATCAGCTTCATCAGGGTAGAAAAAGAAAAACAAATGATTTCCTCTTAGTTTGATGTTTAAGCTACATATCATGCTATAAATGGAAACAAATGCTATTTTTACAAGCATCCGCATTCCTTTAAATCTTTGGAATAGTACAGAAGGTGAGCTCAGTGTTTTCATCATTCATTAGATGTGTTAAAGTTTACACATGTATATTTATCTCCAAAAGTAATCATTAACTTTTGGGGGAAAATGTGTATATAAGCAAGTTTTCCTAGTATATACATGTAACATTACATGTAATGTTTATATTTATAGTATGTTTTAGTCTAAATTGAATGTGATATGAGAGATTATGGTATAGTTTTGACTCCAGATCTATTTGAATAATATTAATTATATTGACATTAGTTGGAGTTTAGACAACTGAGTCTAAAAACCTGAGTTTGAGTACACTCTCTACCAATTGTGTTCCCTTGAGCAAAGAACAAAACCTCTCTGGGCTTCAGTTTGACCACTTGTAAAATGGTCAAATTTTGTATTGCATTCCCCTAAATAATAATACCTTGGCTAAAGTGATGCTAGTATTACAACTATATTCTGTCCAGATGGTAGAACTAAGAGGAATGGGTAGAAGTTGTCAAAATACAGATTTAATTTTGAAGTCAGGAAAAATCTGAAAATTATAAATGTTCAAAAATGGATCACCTCAAGAATGGTGTGTTTCCCTCTCATTCAAGGTCTTCAAGTTGAGTCTATATGAACCATTATCAGACATATTATAATTGGGAATTCCTTTCTGGTATGAATTAGACTAGATGGACACCAAGTCCCTTCCAATTTATCTTGTGTATCATGGAGGTGACTTTGACCTCTTATAAGTAATTCTAATAAAGTGTGGGCTCTATAAATTCTACCAAGGTGGAGAATATTTGAGAGTAGATCCAGTGATATATACTATTTAATTAAGGACCAGCTTCACTAAGTTGATAGAAACTCCTTACTACCAAATTGGTTGCTAGGTGTTTGATTTTTTAGTTTTTGGTCACAGGACTCACAAAGACCACAGATTAAGGATTAAGGGATTGAGCAATATGTAGACACAGCAAGTACATACTCTAAGATACCTTTCTCTTGAAGTTGCTAGAGGGAACAAACAAGGTAATGAATTTAAAGTGTTTTGCCATTCTAAAGTGTTACATAAATGCAAGTTATTATTGTCTTTTAAAATTCTTAATATACAAAATTTAAATACCAATAATCACATATTTCCCTAATTTAAAAGTCAGACACTCATTTACAGTTGGCAGATAGATGAAAAAGGGAAAGGAGTAATTTTTCTTATTTCTAAAAAGATCATGCCAGTGAAGAAAAAATTTCCAGTCTCAATGATAGAATACTTTAAAGTGTATAAAGCTTTATATGAACATCATCTCATTTGATCCTCTTGTTTAGATAGCAACAATTATTATTCCCATTTTACAGATGAGAAAACTGAGATAGGATTTCAATTTAAATCTTTCTAATCCAAGTCCAATGCTCTAATCTACTGCACATCTAATTACCTCATACTTTTCAGTTGTCTAAAGTCCAACTAAAGTCAACATAATTTAATATTATTCAAACAGGTCTGGATAATAATAAGTCTTAGAAGAAGAAACAGAAATAAGCCATTGTTAAAACTGGTTCCCATTTCATTGCCTATGGTAAGGTAAATCATCCTTACTGATTCATATTATACAGGAATAAGAACAGCAAGCATTTATTAAGTGCTTACTATGTGCCAAGCAGTATATAAGAACAGAAATATGACTTTTTCTTGGTTCAAGAGTTTTTGATTATATATAGTACTTGTCATTTGCAAGTCTGATGGCCCAAACAACATATCTCCACTCACATTTCCCCATTTCTAGGAGAATTTCAGTCTCAGAAGTAAACTACTGAAACTGCAGTGCCAGTGGACAGAGTAGGTATTCCCTAGAAAAGTATGTTTCTCCACGGTTTCAGAAGACAAGTTCAGCCATTTGGTAAATTGTAGTCTGAGTATGGAAAAGACAAATGGTTCTCCAAAGCTATAACTAGGAACTTGAGCATTTGGTACAAGTTCAACCGAATGGGCAAAGACAGGAAATAGAGGTCTAAGGCACGGGTTCTTTTTATTATTTTTTTTAAATAATAGCTTTTTATTTTCAAAATACATGCAAAGATAGTTTTCAACATTCATCCTTGCAAAACCTTGAGTTCCAAATTTTTCTCCCTTCCTTTCCCCCATCCCTAGATAGCATGTGATCCAATATATGTTAAACATGTGCAATTCTCCTATACATATTTCCACATTTATCATGCTGCACAAGAAAAATCAGATCAAAAAGGGAAAAAATGAGAAAGAGGAAAAAAGCAAGCAAACAACAACAAAAAGGTGAAAATACTATATTGTGATCCATTCAGTTCCCACAGGGCTCTCTCTGAGTGCAGATGGCTCTCTCCATCATTGGAACTTGCCTGAATCATCTCACTGTTGAAATGAGCCATGTCCATCAGAATTGATCATTATATAATATTGTTGCTATGTATAATGATCTCCTGGTTCTGCTCGTTTCGCTCAGCATCAGTTCATGCAAGTCTCTCCAGGCCTCTCTGAAATCATCCTGTGGGTCATTTCTCACAGAACAATAAAATTCCGTAACATTCATATACCATAATTTATTCGGCCATTCTCCAATTGATGGGCATCCACTCAGTTTCCAGTTCCTTGCCACTATAAAAAGGGCTGCCACAAACATTTTTGCACAAGTGGGTTAAGGCAAGGAGTTCTCAACCATTGTCTATGTGTTTCTAAAAAGCATTTTGACAACTGAATCACAATATAATTGATTTCCTTTGTAATCCTATGCATTTCACTGAGGGAATCTATCGACTTCATTAGACTGCTGACAAGATCCATGATTCAAAAAAGATTAAATCTACCTAAGGGATGACTGTTCTGGAGGAGCCCACTTTCCAATGAACAGTTATAACACATATAGAAGGTCTCAGCCACTAATCAGATAGAAAAACCACATGGTGCTTATGTTACAATGGGAAAACAGATGTTAATATCCTATCTTTAAGATTATTCAATTGATAAAAGGATATCCATTTCTGAAGTTGAATCATCTGACAGTTGTCAAGAACCATGGTAGTACCAAGAACTTTCTTTTCTGAGTTTTCAGTAGCTTTGACTATAGAATCTGCAAGAACAGTCATCAGGATGTATCTCCACAAATTTTGTGCTACCCAGGATGATGACTGAGTATATTAGGCTGCAAAAACTGCTATTCTCATGGCTAGTGGGTTCAAGGTCCTGAGTTTCCCCATGTTCCTTTCCCTGCTATACATTTCCTATTACCAGCACAGACACAGAAATATCTATTACCACCACTTTTTCTAATACTCTCCATGATTTCTGTGAATTGTAATTAATTGAGTAGCAATGGGAATGGGTTTTCTAAGGGAAACTATATTTTCCTCCTGAAGAGCTTTGTTTTTTAAATAATATTTTCCCTATTAGATGTAAAAATAATTTTCAACATTCATTTTTTAAAATTTTGGGTTCTATATTCTCTCCCTCCTTCTTTCTTTCCCCTTCCTGAGATGTAAGCAATTTGATATATGTTATATATTGCAATCATGCGAAACATATTTCAATATTAGCTATGCTGTGAAAGAAAACACAGCACAAGAGAAAAAAAACTCACAAAACAGTTTTTAAAACATCTGTATTCAGTCTGTATTCAATCTGTATTCAAACTATCAGTTCTTTCTCTGGAAGTTGATAGTATTTTTCATTATAAGTCCTTTGGAATTTCCTTGGATCATTGCATTGCTGAGAATAGCTAAGTCATTCACAATTGATCATTATACAATATTTCTGTTACTGTGTATAATGTTCTCCAGATTTTTCTGAAATTATTCTGATCATTATTTCTTACAACACAAAAATATTCCGTTGCAACTATATACCACAACTTGTTCAGCTATTTCATAAATAATTTCTAATTCTTTGCCACCACAAAAAGAGCTGCATAAGTATTTTTGTTCAAATAGATCCTTTTCTCACTTTAAAAAAAGTGTTTTGGGGATACAAATCTAGTAGTGATATTGGTGAGTCAAAGACAATGCACGGTTTTATCCTTTGGACATAGTTCCAAATTGCTCTCCAGAATGGTTGGTTAAGTTCACAACTCCAGCAACAGAGTATAAATGTCCTAATCTTTCCACACTATCTCCAGAATTTATCATTTTCCCTTTCTGTCATTTTAATCAATCTGATAGATGTGAGGTAGTACCTCAGAGCTGTTTTAATTTGCATTTCTCTAATCAATAGTGATTTAAAACACTTTTACATAAGACTATAGATAGCATTGATTTCTTCAACTGAAAACTCCCTGTTCATATCCTTTGAACATTTATTAATTAGGGAATGACTTGTATTCTTAGAAATTTGATTTGGTTCTTTATATATTTGGGAAATGAGCGCATTTATCACAGACACTAACTATAAATATTGTACCCTAACTTTCTTCTTTCTTTCTAATCTGGGTTGCATTGCAAAATTCTTTTAGGTGGTTTTAATTAAAAGTATTCATTTTACATCTTGTCATATTCTCTATCTCTTGTTTAGTCATAAATGCTGGAGATCTTTAAAGCTAAGAAAGAGAGCTTTCTGAGTAGGGAAACTTGCGTGGAGACAGAATAGAGGTCCCAGAGAACTGACAAATTTTCAGTCAAATATTATTTCACTGGACCTATACTTGAAGCATTTCCAGCTTATTAGGAATTGCCAAAGTTTTTAGAGTCTAGAGACACCTTCACATTACAATGGACATTAAATAAGGCCTATTTTATGGGAATTGACCTAGCTAAATTTGACATGAATGTGGACTTCCAAGCAATGAATTATTTGGTCATAATACTTTCAAAGTCTTTCTAATAAATTGTGGAAAGGTTGAGGTCAGTTAATAAAGGCAAATACTCTCCCCAAAGAACTAAAAGATCTTGAAAGTATTAACACAAAATTTTTTTCTGATAATTTCCATCATGGGTATTTTTTTTTAGCCATTTCTCAGTGACGACTAACTTTTCATGACTCCATTTAGGATTTTCTTAGTAAAGATATTGGAGTGGTTTGCCATTTCCTTTTCCAGCTCACTTTACATGTGAGAAAACTGAGATAAACAGGGTTAAGCTAGTATCTGAGGCCAGTTTTGAACCAGGCCCAAAATTCTATCAATTAACTGCACCATCTAGATGCCAATTCTCATCATGACTTCCTATTATTTTATGACAAGTGTAATTTTGTTCTTCTGCCCTAGTACCTTAGAGAGGAACAAAATATCAGCAGGCTGAAATACTGAAAAAAGATAAATGTCAAAGGAGATTGATCAACTGTAAATTGGAAGAAAAATTCACTCTTCCCTCTCTGCTATCCCTCCCACCCTTGCAGAGGAGGCACAATAAAGAATCTCAGTTCCATTCTGAGTTCAGTTACAATGGCTAATTAGAACCAGTCACTTTTTTTTAGATTCCAATTCCTTTTTTGGTAGGGATACCCTGAAATAAGATTTTTCTTAAAATTTCAGACCTTTTACAAATGGTGTTAGAAAAGATTACTTGTCTGTGAGATATTTATTTATTAAATATTTATTGACCATCTCTTACTAGGCACAGGGCCCTGCTACTGATTACAATTCAGTGGGGAAGATGCCAGTCACAAAAAGAATAAAAGAACAAGGCAGCCTGTGATAGGAGCTACACAAGGACATTTGTTCAGGGCTATATCAATAATATTAATAATAACTATTGTTCAATCATGTCCTACTCTTTGTAACCCCATTTGGGATTTTCTTAGCAAAGGCTATTAGGGTGATTTGTCATTTCTTTCTCTAGTAAATCAGCTAGGAAATGTCAGAGAAAGAATCTGATTTCTAGTCTTCCTAACTCCAGGCCCAATGCTCTACTGAATTACTAACTGTGTCTCCAGTAATAATAACTACTCCAGGGATTTAAGGTTTGCAATGCACTCTGTAGTACAACCTCGAATTGTATTTATTCCCATTTTTCTGATAAGAAAATGGATGCTGAGAATTAGGAGATATAGGGTCACATTCTTAAGTAAACCTCAGAGGCAAGATTTGAATTCAGGCCTTCCTGACTCCAAGTCTTGCCCTCTTCCCAGTGAGCTGCCTAAAACCTCTAAGAATGATCAGGGCTAGAAATTAGTCTAGGACTAGAAGCCAGGGTGAATCATCAGACCTAAATTTCCTCATTTCTCAAATGACTGAGTTAGACTAGATGATGTTTCAGGTCCATCTATAAGCTGCAAGACTATTTATTGCCTTTTATGAAACTGCACTTTTTTCTCCCTAAAAATCTGCATATTATATCTTTTTTTGTTATTTTACCTGTGCTATTTCCTAGAACAGTAGGTCTTTTGGTGCCAGCTGAAGGTATGATACATTAAAAGCTCACCTTTATTTAGTATTTTACAGTTTCAAAATGTTTTTCTCCCAAATACCCTTTGAGGTAGGAAATGACAATGCATTGCCTTTAATTTATAAATGAGTACTTTGTTATAGGATGACTAGGGACATTACCCAGACGATTTACCCATCTGCCCAGATGTCTTTAATTATGTATCTGTGATGCACCAGAAAACTTGGTGGGATTTTGGAAGACAGCTCTTGGGCATAAAGACCAAGGAATCCTGGGTGGCAGCTGAGGGTGGTAAAGGGATTGGAACCATTCTGGGAAATGGAAGGAAATTATTGATGCTAATAAAAAATCTTTAGAAAACAATGTCACTAATTGGTTGAATTGTGAATTAATTCAACTGAGAAATGGATGGGCATTTTGGTTTTCACAGTTATGAAAATCAAATTGGAGAAATGAAACTTAAATTAGAAAACTGAAACCCACAAGAACATCAAGGAATAATAAACACTGGAGGTTTATCTTCCCCCAAAAGGATGTAAACTCCCTAGGGGCAGGGACTGATTTTTGTAATTAGGGGTGATGAAAATTTGAAAATAATCTTTTGTTCTTTGCCCTTAGCCTTCCTTTTCTACCTTCCCCTTCTAGAATGTAAACTCCTTTGGAGCAGACACTGGTTGTGTAATGAGGGGTGGAAATTCATGTCTTATAATTTCTGTAACATCCAATTAATGAGGAATCAGGGGAGAGACTTGTGCTTCAGGATAGGAAATAAAATGCTGCCTTTGAGGTTTCAAAGGTGTGTCTACTCACTGAGGCTCTCATTCCTGCAAGAATGCAAAATACATTTCTTGGCATTCATCGGTGAGTCAGTGGGGTTCTTGGTAAGATATTTTGTTTTTTATATAACCATTCTGGAAAGCAATTTAGAATGATGTTGAGCTAATATGTAATAATTTTTGACTGTTTGATCTTGTGGCAGGAGCACTTTCATATGGAGCACAATTCAAGTCACTCTGTGATAGTTTTATCTTTGAAGTTTCCTCCTGGCTTTTAATTTAAATGATTTTACTCCCAGTGCTTTTCTCCTCTCTTCTATTGAACCCTGAGTTCCTAATAGAAAAGCCAGTCTTCCTGAGTCATTCCTGTTATTTGATGCCCACAATGAATCCCCCTATAATCCAAGCATTTATTAAGCACCTCTGTGTGGGACTAGACCCTCCTTTACCCAACTTGACTACTAGAAGGTGTCTCCAGATATAAACAGCCTTTTATTCAGTTCTTGCAAGAAGCAGGCCAGCACATTCACTAGGCAATCTAGTAGGAATGGCACCATACAGAAACAGAAACTGGGTTATATAGCTGAAAAACTGCAGGACCCCCCTTAGGAAGGGACCATTGACCTGTGTACAACAAAATCTCTTTATTTGGCACGAACAATGCTGATGTGAAAGAGCAGATTATGTTAATGGTTACGTGACCTGAAACTCAGGCCTAGGGTCTGCTCTACTTTACCCTCAGGTCTCCAGAGAAATCTTCATTTATTCCATTCACCCTCAATGTGCCAGGCACTGCAGAGTGTCCATATATGTAAATATATTTATACATGTGTGCATTTTTTCTTCTTGAGACCAAATCCAGCCTCAGAACCTTACTAGTTGTGTGACTCTGGGAAAGTCACTTAATTCTGTTTGCCTCAGTAGTTTCTTCATCTGAAAATGATCTGGAGAAGGAAATGGCAAACCATCCTAGTATCTTTGCAAAGGAAGTCTCAAATGGGGTTACAAAAAGTTGGGGCACAACTCAAAAGTGATTGAACAAAAAAAATACAGTGACATAGTAGAACTAGCTTTAATTGGTTTGTGGGAGTCATTTGTTAAATTTTCAATGTTAGCATTTACATCTAGGGAATCTGTGAACTTAACAAATAAAGGCTCAGTTTATTGTTTTGTTAATGATTGACAAGAAAATGATAGAGGAAATGATAATAATGAAGATTTAACCTAAAATGTCTGTGTGCATTTTTCCCTTGGAAAGCCTGCTTGTGAAATATTTGCCAGCACTTTCCTGGATATATGTTAAAGATACTTTAATATTAGAGTTCATCCTTTGTCATTGACTATGGAGAGGTCTCTTGAGGTCTTAGGGAAGAGCTGGCTCAGTTCTTTTAGTTGGAGGGAAAAAAGCCTCTTTTTGCCAAGGTTGTCTTCCTCTTTGTGAGCAATGGATAGACATTTATTTGGTTTCCACAGAAAATTATTTTGGAGAAGTGAAATTTAAATTAGAAAACTGAAATCCACAAGGACATCAAAGAATAATCAAGGGTGGAAGTTAGTTATCTTCCCCTAAAAGAAAGTAAGCTCCTTGGAGGAAGGAATTGACTTTTGTAACCAGAGGTAGTAGCTTGGGATTTGAAAAGAATCTTTTTTTTTTCTTTGCCCTTAGCCCATCTCTGTATTTTCCCCCTTCTAGAACATCTTTGGGGCAGGGACTGGCTATGTAATGGGGTACAGAGATTCCAAGTCTTCTAAGTTCTGTAACATCTAATGAGGAATGAGGAATCAAGAGAGGGAATTGTACTTCAGGAGAGGAAATAAAATGCTGCCTTTGGCGTTTCAAAGTCTATTGACCTAGGCACCCATTTTTGCAAGAATGTAAAATAAATCTTTCCTGCATTCATCAGTGAGTCAGTGGAGTTCTTGGTAAGACATTTTGTACAAATGTACAAAGGCTTCCAGGCATGCTGATACTAGGCTGGTGGATCTTGATGGTTGATGGATCCTAGATGGGTAACTCACACACAGAAGATTTGCTTAGTTGAACCAATCTGAAAAGTCTTTAATACCTATCTTTTTTTTTCTGAGGCAATTGAGGTTAATCGACTTGCCCAGGGTCACACAGCTAGGGAATGTTAAGTGTCTGAAACCAAATTTGAACTCAGGTCTTCCTGACTTCAGGGCTGATGCTCTGTCCACTGTGCAATGGCTATCATTTAAAAATATCCTCTTTCTATAGCTAAGTAAGTCTTTTTGTTAATTGAATGACCTACTTGTATCTCATTTTTTCCCAATAGCTCAACCACCAGTGGTTTACCCTGATTCAAGTCCAGACAGATCCAGGGGATATTTATCCCCATGAGGGAACTTGTCTTTGCCATCATTGATTGTTAAAACCCCTTTCCTTTTTAAGAATATGCTCTCCCAACTCTGTTTCATATTTACCATTTCTGGTGTCTATCATATCCTTCATTTTGTCTGTCATCTCATCTCTTAAATAAAGCTACCTTTTGCCAAAGAGAACAGCCACTGTGAATTCTTCACAATATTTTAAGGGGGCAGATAGATATAATTCATGGAGAAAGAAACAGCAAACCACTCCACTCTCTTTGCCAAGAACATACCAAATGGGGTCAGGAAGAGCAGGACACAACTGAAATAACAACAGCAAATGAATGTAAGGTTCTCCTAATCACAGTCAGTTTAACAAACTTTTCCAAGCTCAACACTTTTATAGTTGATAAGGGAAGAGGGAGATTGATTGATTGCTGCTAGGGTCCCCTCCGGTTCCCTGTGAATCAGTGCAGCAGTAACTATCAGCTATAAAGACAGAGATCCAGAGTTCTGGGCAATTAACTGGGTGCATACCCCACCCTAGACTTTCACCAGTGCCTGTGATTCCTCAAGGGATGGAAGGGCCAGGTAGGTTTATGTTTATATGACTCTGAAAAATAAAAGGCCTTATTAGTGACTCTTGAGTGTTCCTGATAAAACAAAATATTATCAGAACCTCTTGTTACAATCTGAGGATATGAAAGAAGACTTCACTAAGCAGATGACATTTGAATTAATTGTAAGGAATGATTAGGAATGTAATTTAAAAAGAGAAAAAAAGCAGATGCTGGGTATAATTCAGGATCACTCTGGGAATAAACAAAGACACATAGATGGGAGGGTACACAGGGCACATTTTGGGGAAAAGATGGCACGTAAAGAAATAAATTAGAAAAAAAACAAGGGAAAGGGTAGGTACTTCTTGATTATGAAAGGTCTAAAATACCAGGCAAAGGATTCTTAATTTTAGTCTAAAGGCAGTAGGGAATGAAGATCTTTGGACAAATGAGTACTATTACCAGATTTGAATATATGGATCCATATCTAGTTCATTGCAATTTTTGCCATTTATTTATTTGAATCCTTTCCTGTTTTTCCATACCTCCAATGCCAGTGTCATCCTTTCTAAACTATCTTGCATTTAATGTAATGCTGGAAAAACTGAGGCAAGACGAGATTAGGGTTTTTAATATTTTAATAGTGGAGAATTTGGACTAGCAGCTGAACAGTGACCCCCTCCCCTCTCCCACCTCCCCACTGGCTGAATGGAACTCTTGTCTCAAAGCATCCAGCAACCAGCAAGTAATTCCAGAGAGTTTTATAGGGCTCCAGGTATCAGGGAAACAAGGGGGGCTGAGCACTGGGTGAGTGGAAATTCCAGGAAAGGAACATAACTTTTTAATTCTGACAGGTTGGGGGTCAAGAAAATGGTGGAGCAGTAGACAGGAAGTCTGAGACCAGGAGAAACCCAAATATTTGAGATAAGCCATCTGGAGTTTATGACTCTTTGGAAAGTGAGAGTAGCCAGAACTCAGAGGCCCTAATCCTCTCAGTCCTAATGGCCAGGAAGGGGTGGTGGTGGGCATAGCATACTAACTCAGGGAAACTGAGACAGGAAAACTGAGTTATTACAATTCAGGGAAACTGAGGTATTTCATGCATTACTTTGGATATCTCTTTTTTCACCTAACATTTATGCTGTATGTGCTTTTCTTCCTCCAACTCATATTCTACTTTCTTGTACATCTTGAACTGGACATCCCTGGGTATCTTAAATCCTATATTTCCCTTTTAAAAAATAAATATTTATTGAAGCAAGAAGTCCCAAAAGGCCTGATTCCTGTGAAAATTTTTTTCTATTTTGAAATAGAAAAAAAATCAGTATAAATGCTCCCAAATCAATCTTTGAATCTTTTTTAGTTTCTCTTTATAATAGCTTTTTATTTTTTCAAAATATATGCAAAAATAGTTTTCAACATTCATCTTTGCAAAACTTGTGCTCCAAAACTTTCTCCCTCTCTCTCCCTCTCCCTCTCCCTTTTCTCTAGGCAGCAAGTAATCCAATACAGGTTGAACATGTTCAGTTCTTCTAAACATATTTCCATATTTATCTTGATGCACAAGAAAAATCAGATCAAGAAGGAAAAAAAAATGAGAAAGAAAGAAACAAATAACAACAACAACAACAAAAGGTAAATACTATATTGTGATTCACATTCAGTCCCCATAGTCCTGTTTCTGGATGCAGATGGCTTTCTCCATCACAAGTCTACTGGAATTGGCCTGAATCACCTCATTGTTTAAAAAAAAAAAAAAGCCAAGTCCATCACAATTAATCATCACATAATCTTCTTGTTGCTCTTCTACTCACTTCACTCAACATCAGTTTATGTAAATCTCTTTAGGCCTTTCTGAAATAATCTTGCTGATCATTTCTTATAGAACAATACTATTCTATAACGTTCATATACCATAACTTATTTTTTCTTAATAATAGCTTTTTATTTTCAAAATACATGCAAAGATAGTTTTCAATATTCACCCTTGCAAAACTTTGTGTTCCAAATTTTTATACCTCCATTTTCCACATTTTCTTCCCCTAGACAGAAAGCAATCCAGTATAATATAGCATAACTTAATCAATCATTCCTCAACTGATATGCATCCACTTACTTTCCAATTCCTTGCCACTACAAAAAGGGCTACTAACAACATTTTTGCACATGTGGGCACTTTTCTATTTTTTATGATCTACTTGGGATATAGACCCAAGGACTATTTAGAGACACTACTGGATCAAAGGGTATACATAGTTTGATAGCTTTTTGAGCATAGTTACAAATTGCTCTCCAGAACAGTTGGATCAGTTCACAACTCCACCAGCAATGTATTAAATGTTCCAGTTTATCCACATCTTCTCCAACATTTGTCATTATCGTTTCCTGTAAATTTTACCAATCTGAGAGGTGTGAAGTGGTATCTCAGAGTTGTCTTACTGCATTTCTCTAGTGATTTAGAGCATTTTTTCATATGACTAGAAATGGCTTTAATTTCTTCATCTGAAAATTGTTCATATCCTTTGACTATTCATCAATTGGAGAATGGCTTGTATTTATATAAATTTGAGTTGGTTCTCTATATATTTCAGAAATGAGGCTTTTATTAGAATCCTTGGATGTAAAAAAAAATTTCCCCAGTTTTCTGCTTCCCTTCTAATGCTGGCTGCATTAGTTTTGTTTGTACAAAACCTTTTTAATTTAACATAATCAAAATTATCCATTTTGCATTACATAATGTTCTCTGGTTCTTCTTTAACCATAAATGTCTTTTTTCTCCACAGATCTGAAAAGTAGACTATCCCTTGTTTTCCTAATTTGCTTATAATATCACTCTTTATGTTTAAATCATGGACCCATCTCAACCTTATCTTAAAATAAAGATTTAGGTGTTGGTCAATGCCTAGTTTCTGCCATACTATTCTCCAATTTTCCTAGCAATTTTTGTCAAATAGTGAGTTCTTATTCCAGAAGCTAGAATTTTGGGGTTTATCAAACTACATTGACTATTGTGTCTTGTGAACCTAACCTATTCCATTGATCCACTACTCTATTTATTAGCCAGTACCAAATGACTTTAATGACTGCTGTTTTATAATATAGTTTTAGGCTTGGTCACAGGTAGGCCACTCTCATTTGCATTTATTTTTCAATAATTCCAATGAAATTCTAGAATTTTTGTTCTTCCAAATGAATTTTGTTATAGTTTTTTTCTAGCTCTATAAAGTAATTTCTTGGGATTTAGATTGGTATGGCACTGAATAAGTAGATTTATTAAGATAGAATTGACATTTTTATTATATTAGCTGGGCCTACCCAAGAGCACTTGATATTTTTCCAATTGATTAGATCTAACTTTATTTGTGTGCAAAGTGTTTTGTAATTGTGTTTATATAGTTCCTGACTTTGCCTTGGCAGGTAGACTGGGAAAGTCACTTAGCATTGTTTGTCTTTAGTTTTTCAACTATAAAATGAACATTTCACACCTTACATCAAGATAAGGTCAAAATAGGTACATGATGTACATATAAAGAATAATACCATAAGCAAATTAGGAGAATTAGGGGTAGTTTACCTGTCAGGTCTATGGATAAGGGAAGAATTTATGACCAAACAGGAAAAGAAAACATTATGAAATGCTAAGATGAATAATTTTGATTGCATTAATTAAAAAAGTTTTTGCACAAAACTAATGAAACCAAGATTAGAAGGGAAGCAGAAAGCTGGGGGAAAAATTTATAGCCAGTGTTTCTGATAAAGGCCTCACTTGTATATAAAGAACTGGCTCAAATTTATAAGATACAAGTCATTCCTCAAATGATAAATGGTCAAAGGATGTGAACAGGCATGAAGTGAGTAGGACCAGAAAATTATTGTACACAGTAACAGCAACATTATGAAGGTGATCAACTTTGATAGACTTAGCTCTTCTCAGTCTTACAATGATTTAAGATAATCCTTAAAGACTTATGATGGAAAGGATATGAATTTACAAAGAAATTAAATCATGTATAGTCATGTGAAAAAATGTTCTACATCACTATTTTTATGTGTATGCATATTTATACAGTTATTTTGCTGTACAAGAAAAATCAGATCTATAAGAAAAAAAATCTGAGAAGGGAAACATAATGCAAGCAAATATCAACAGAGAGCGTGAAAATACTATGTTGTGGTCCACCCTCAGTTCCCACAGGCCTCTCTCTGGGTGTATATGGCTTTCTTCACTGAACAATTAGAAGTGGTTTGAAACATTTCATTGTTGTAGAAAGCCATGTCCTTCAGAATTGATCATCGTATAGTATTGTTGTTGCCGTGTATAATGTTCTCCTGGTTCTGCTCATTTCACTCAGCACCAGTTCATGCAAGTCTCTCCAGGCCTCTCTGAAATCGTCCTGCTGGTCGTTTCTTACCGAACAATAATATTCCATAACATTCATATACCATAATTTATTCAGCCATTCTCCAATTGATGGGCATCCATTCATTTTCCAGTTTCTTGCCACTACATAAAGAGCTGCCACAAACATTCTTGCACAGGTGGGTCCCTTTCCCTCTTCTAAGATCTCTTTGGGATATAGGCCCAATAGAAACACTGTTGGGTCAAAGGGTATGCACAGTTTGATAACTTTTTTAGCATAGTTCCAAATTGCTCTCCAGAATGGTGGGAACCATTCAGTTCCACCAACATCTACATCGCTATTGATCAGAGAAATGGAAATTAAAACCACTCTGAGGTACCACTTCACACCTATCAGATTGGCTAATATGACAGAAAAGGAAAATGACACATGTTGGAGAAGATGAGGAAAAACTGGAAAGCTAATGCATTGTTGGTAGACATTCTGGACAGCCATTTGGAACTATCCCCAAAATGCTGTAAAACAGTGTATACTCCTTGACCCAGCAATACCTCTAATAGTGCTGTATCCCAAAGAGATGATTAAAATATGGAAAAGGACCCACATGTATCAAAAAACATTTAGAGCAGCTCTCTTTGTGGTGGCAAATAATTAGAAAATGAGTGGATACCCACCAATTGGGGAATAGCTAAAGAAGTTATGACATACTAATGTAATGGCATACTATTGTCTATAAGAAATAAGTAGGCAGATTTCAGAAAAACCTGAAAAGACTTACATGAAGTGAGCAGAACCAGAAAATTATTGTACACAGTAACAGCAACATAATGAAGATGATCAACTTTGATAGACTTTGCTCTTCTCAGTCTTACAATGATTTAAGATAATCCTTAAAGACTTATGATAGAAAATGCTATCCACATCAAGTGAAAGAACTATGGAGTATGAACTTAGATTGAAACACACTATTTTCACTTTGCTGTTGTTGCTTTTTCTTTCTCATGCTTTTCCCCTTTTATTCTAATTCTTCTTTCACAAGATGATTAATGTGGAAATATATTTATATATGATTGTATATGTGTAACTGATACCAGATGGTTTGCCATTTTGGGGAAGTGTGAAAGGGGAGAGAGAGAGAAAAAAAATGGAAATCAAAATCTTACTAAAATGTTTAAAACTAATAAATAAATTTTATTATTTATTAATAAATAAATGCCTAAATAATATCTAAAATTTATTGTCTAAATGTCTAAAATTTATTAATAAATAAATGTCTAAAACTAATCAATAAGTATTTTAAAAAAAGAAAGAAAGCCTAAGATATCTTGAGAGGTTTCAGCAATCAAAATTTACATTCATTCACATGTAAGGGTTCTGGATAATGGACATGCTCTCAAGCATTCCTAGTCACCAATGGAGTGAAATAAGGCTGTGTGCTTGCTCCCATGCCTTTTAGCATGTTTTCAGTCTTGAGATCAAATGTCTTCTGAATGAGGAAGAACATGGCTTTAAGGTCAGCTATTGCACTGATGGTAAATTCTTCAACTGGAAAAAGCTACAAGCCAAGATTACAATGGAGGAAGTGTTGGTGAATGATTTTTTGTTTGCAGATGTTTGTGCACTCAATGCAGCCTCAGAAGCTGAGATGCAACAAAGTATGGATCGATTCTATGCTGCTTGTGCTAATCTTGACCTAACAATACTGTATAGGACAAGGAGCACCAGAATCAGAAGTTTGGAGTCTGAGGCAGAGATCAAAAAAGGTCTTTATTCTTTCTCCTGAGAAAGGGCACAGCCCTCATTGCTTAAACAGCTGCAGGCAGGGAGTGCCTAGTGTAGAAGCTCCCAGATTTCCTTTGTCCTAATCCTCACCCCACCCCTAACCCTCTGTCTCACCTGCAGGTAAGGCAAGCTCACAATCTTCTTGGTAGTACTAACTAATCTACAGCAAAGCAGTATCAATCCTTTATTACCATAGTTACTCAGAGCTAATCTACAACCTATCAGCACCCTACATTTTACAAAACCTCATTTATGCATTTCCTTTCACCAAATCTGGAAGCATCCAATTGAAAGGGGCTATCTTTAACATTACCTCACCAGCAGGAAAAGATAATAATAAATGTTGAAGGGGATGTGGGGATACTAATACATTGTTGGTGGAGTTGTGAACTGATCTAATCATCCTGGAGAACAATTTGGAACTATTCCCAAAAAGCAGTACCCTTTAATCTAGCAGTGTCTCTATTGGGTCTGTATTCCAAAGAGATCATAAAAGAGAAGGGCCCACATATGCAAAAATGTTTGTGGCAGCCCTTTTTATAGTGGCAAGAAACTGGAAACTGAATGGATGCCCATCAATTGGAGAGTGGCTGAATAAATTATGGTATATGAATGTTATGGAATATTATTGTTCTGTAAGAAATGATCAACAGGATGATTTCAAAAATGCCTGGGAAAACTTACAAGAACTGATGCTAAGTGAAGTAAGCAGAACCAATAGAACATTGTACACAGCAACAAGAAGATTATTCGATGCTCAATTCTGGTGGCCCTGGCTCTTTTCAACAGTGAAGTGATTCAGGCCAATTCCAATAGACTTGTGATGGAGAGAGCCATCTGCATCCAGAAACAGGACTGTGGGGACTGAATGTGAATCACAACATAGTAATTTCACTTTTTTTGTTATTTGCTTTTTTTCTTTCTTATTTTTTCCTTTTTCATTTGATTTTTCTTGTGCAGCCTGATAAATGTGGAAATATATATAGAAGAATTGTACATGTGTAACATATATTGGATTACCTGGTGTGTAGGAGAGAGGGTGAAGAGAAGGGAGGGAGAAAAATTGGAAACACAAAGTTTTGCAAGGGGTAATGTTTAAAACTATTATATTTTGAAAATAAAAAGCTTATTATATTTTTAAAATGATAAAATGGATTAAAAAAACTTTACCTCATCATGGGTTGTAAAGTTGACAAATAGTTATGAGAAAACTTCACTGAAGGTCATTTCTCACAACACCAAGAAAACACAGCTGTTCCATCAACTAGAACCATACCATCCATTGGTTACAGCAAACGAAAAAGTTTTGAATGCTGTAGATAACAGTATATTTTCCAGGCAAGTACACATCGATGATGAAATAGACACACACATTGCCAGAGCTAGTTCAGTTTCTGGAAAACTCTGAAGGAAATGTGTGGAGAGAGAAGAAGTGTCAGACTGATTCCCAAACTGAAGGTCTACAAAGCCATTGTGCTGACCTCATTGTTGTTCACTTAATGAAACTTGGATGGTCTACAACCAGCTTGATGCCAGGAAATTGAATGGCTTCCATTTGAATTGTCTTAGGAAGAGTCTGAAGCTCATCTGGCAGAAAAAGCTATCAGGTCCTTTCTCAAACTAAACTGTATTCCAATTCCATTACAACTCTACTGCAGAGAGTGAAACTCCGTTGGGTTGGCCATGTTGTTGGAATGCCAAATGTGCTCTAGCCAAAAAGACTGTTTTATGGAGAACTCACACAATATAAGCACTTACATAGAAGTCATAAAAAGTAACACAAGGATACCATCAGAGTCTCTTACGAACTTTGGAATTGATTATGGGACATGGAAGACATTAGCATAGGATAGCCCAGCATGGTGTATCCTCGTCAAAGAAAATGCTATGTTCTATAAGCAAAGTAGAATTGAAATAGCTTAAAAGAAACAGATGTACAAATTTAGAGAATCTACCCCAAATGTTCACATGGACTATTTGTGCTTGACCTGTTGTAAAGCATTCTGTTTTCATTGTCCACAATCAGACACATTGTAATTTGACTCTAACATAGTGGTATCTTCAAGAATGATGAACACCAACCAACCAACAACAACTAATCAACCAACTAACAACAACTAACCATTGTTGGTCAATCCATGAGAGCCAGTGATTTGAGTTTAAGGCCTGGTCCTAACCTGTAAACCTCAAGATATCTTGGGGATTTTCAGCCATAAAATCTTTGAGCAAAGCATCAGCCAGTACAGGTATGATTCCCTATGTGGACAGAGGGAAGGAAAGAAGAAAGAAATTTAATTAAATTTAATGAATATTACTACATTGTAAGCTCTTTGAAGACTTAATTTGTTTTGATGTCTGCTCCAGTTAGAGATGTAACTTATTTTAAAAATGCACGATCAGAAAAGGAGAAAGGCCAGAATGGACAAATGGACAATTTCAGTGCTGTACTGGTGTCAGTGAAATGTAACAGTCCCATAAGAAGGTCTGTGGATTTTGGATTTGGAGTTGGAAGGGACTTTGGGATAAACGGGGTACAAAGAAGCTTTTAAAGTTTTAAGTGCTTGGCCAAGTTTACAGCTACTAAATAGCAGAGCTGTTGTGAAGCTAATTTGGTCCCGGACCCTCCCCACCACCTGGCCTTCCTTTACCCTAGACAAATGGGAGGGCGCTCAGAATGGATGGTATTTTGGGCCCCACGAGGGAGAGCCCACATAGATGACCACAGAGTTGTGAAGTAGTTGTTACTATTTTTGTATCCGTCCCCACCAAGCATCCCCCTTCCTCCCTTCCCCGGTTCAGTCCCGGAGAGATGCTCTGGTCCTCCCCCACATCCCACAGCCTGTCCTCTCCACTATCAGCTACAGGAAAATCCCGGAGTTGCAGAATCCTCGGCCTGGAATTCTTCCCGTGTGGCAATGAACCTTCTGATCTGGGCATGCTCAGTAGCCGGCGAGCGGGAGGAGGGGAGGAAGGCTCTCCTCATCCTTGCGGGAGGAACCCTCTCACTAGACTCCAGCTTCAAGCTCCACGGTGGCGGAAGAGCAGACGGCAGGGGCGACGGCGTCCTGGAGACCAAAGAGAGATGGAAGCGGAGGCGCCGGCGTCGTCCCGGTTGGTGGAGGAGGAATTAGGTGGGTACTTGCGAGTACACCAATTTTTGCCATTCTCTCCCCTCTTTCTCCCCCCAGAATGACGCGAGCCGGGGGCTGAGGCAAGGGAGGCCCTAGGTGGCGGTGGTGGTGGTGGGGTGCCATTGTTTAAGATCACCCCCCGCTTTCTACGATGGTACCTCCCTCGGGGAAGTGTGAAGGCCTCTTAGGAGCCTACCACCCTGGGAAGCGGGGGTGGATATGGGAAGAGAGAGAGAGCGAGCGGGAGGTGGGCAGGACCCAGAGGAGGATGCGCGAGCTGCCCTGGGCCCGGGTTGGGGTTCGAGCGCACTGGAAGGAAGAAGGAGGAGGTGTGCTCTTTCCCCGCTGTCCTCCCCTTTTCTACCCTGCCTTTGGTAAGAAGGGAGAATAGAGCTTTTCGGGGACTGCGGAGATTCGGTGTGAAAAGATAAAAAGCAAACCCTGCCCGTTTTTGTCCCCAGCAAGGATGAACTTGAATTCGGGGCCCAGGATGGAACTGGAGCCATTTGTTTGCTGATGGCAGTGAATTTGGCCATGGTAAACAGCCACCGTCAGATTGTAGCAGGTTTTTTGTTTTGTTTTGTTTTTAAACCAAGAAGCAAAAAAACTTGAGATCTCACCATTTAATCGGATGAGGCTTTGAAAGCGGGCATGGTTTCTCCTTTTGAATTTTTTCTTTGCCGTCTGCAATTCCCCAGTAAGAACTACCCTCCTTTTCCTACCACTCAGAAACTGAGTAAATACATGAAGTGTGATTTAAAAAAAAAAATGTGTTTGTGTGTGTGTGTGCTTGTGTGTAGTGGGGCAGAGGAAATGGACTCGTATCCTCCTTGATAGGATTGAGACTCTCAGCTGTAAAAAACATGGATAATAACGATAATAGCTGACATTTAGGTGGGACTTACTATGTGCCAGGCACTGTGCTAACCAAACACTTGATAATTATCTCATTTAATCAAGTATAACTTTTAGGAAATAAAACAGGAACAGGTCTCTAAAAATCTTTTATATTCATTTAAACTGATATAAAATAATGTATAAGGTTATGTAAAGTTTTTTTTATTATTATTATGCAGTGATTGGATTGAGAACTGGACTTGGCGATCAGATTTCCATTTCAGCTTCTTCCAACACTTGAATTATGATTTCTTTACAAACCATTTTTCTTTGCTGTGCTTTGGAAAATGAGGTTAAATGGTTGTGGTTCTCATCTGCATCATAATGTTATTGAAGAATTAAATATGCTGGAGACAATTTAAAATAAATCTTTCCATCTTCATAATAAAACGAAAATGGACTTTATAAACTGTTTTTGTTATTGTTCATTTGTGTCTGACTCTTCATGACCCTGTTTGGAGTTTTCTTAGTAAAGACACTGGAGTGCTTGGCCATTTACTTCTCTAACTTATTTCACAGATGAAGAATTCAGGCAAACAGGTTAAGTGACTTGTTTGGGTTACAGAGCAAGTAAGTGTCCAAGACCTCATTTGAACTCAGGTTTGACTCCAGGCTCAGCCATCCATTGTATCTCCTTGCTGTCCTAGAAATAAAATAGAGTTCAATAATCTAGTCTTTTCACTATTATCTTTCTATTTCTTTTATTCTTGTGTTATATTTAAGTATTCATCATCAGCCTCAGTCCATTCTGAGGTTTTGATGCTATCCTTACTTGATTCTCTTTCATATTTATCCTTAGTTACTTGCTCCTTTTAATCTTCTGTAAATGTCTTTTTTAAAAAAATCTAGGGTGATTAATTTTCTATGCATTTACACCATTCTCTTTAGTCAGCTTTGCCTTTTCTCCTTTAATATAATAAATTCTGCGTGTGTCTTCAGAACTTAATTCTCCAGTTGCTTCTTATTCATCTTGGGCTGACTTCCCCAGCAAGAAAGTATACCTATGGACCCAACTTATTCTTTCTGTGAACCCTTTCAAAGGATCCGTGATTTTAACAATATTTCCTCTAGTGAAAATGGATCACAGTCCATCCATTCCTACCTACCTATCATCTGTGATTTATCCATACTCTACCATAAATTTGTCACAGAAAGTCAATCTAACATATTGAGGGCCTTCCTTGATTCTCTTGATATTGCAAAGGTAATAGTGGAATGCGTGAGGCTCACCTGCAGTGTTACTAGCTCATTTTTTTTGCTCATGATTCTTTGATAATCTTTACACTTTCTTTCTTCATAATCCTTTGTAATATGTGACAAATTAATCACATCTTTTCTATGCCTCTTCTGTGCCCTTTGGGTGATTTATTTAACATTTCATTTCTTCAGTGTCTGTTATCTTCTACTATTCAGAGTTATATAACACTGATATAATATTGATGTGAAAGATGAGCCTTTGTTTCAAGAGAATCTTGTGGTTGTTTTTTTTTTTTAAATTCAGTTTTTCAAGGGTAATCTATCCTTTCTTCTTCCTCTTCAGCTATTGGCCCAAGTCATTGACCATTTACACAGTTTGCCAAGACTGTTTGAAATGCTCTACAGGTTGTCCTTCCAATTGCCAACCATAGTCCATGCTGAAGATACTTTTCATCCACTTGTTTTTTCCCATGTGGGTTGTTAGGCCAAGTGTTTTTGAGTGACTATGGGTCTCAATTAGGAGGCCCTGCAGTTCTCTAGGACTAGAGATAATCACTTCAGTGCCATGAAATTCAGTATTAGATCTCCAATATGACAATGGTAAATTTAGGGAGCATCTATCTCCTTTATTTATTCCTCACTTAATGATCAGAGGATAATTGAACAAACATTTTTTTTTGGTTATTTCAGGGAATTGTGTATAATTTTAACACATACATATGGGGGCACCTTGTTGGAAAAACCTTTAAGGTAGTGGTTTGCTCTACTAAATTAGGTAGTTTAAAAAAAATAATCTCAGTGAGATCTTGTATTTTCTATATCTTTAAGTCATTTGTTATGATGAGTTTCCTGTGAAATAACCCTAATTAAAGCCTCCTCATTATGTTCTAATAGTCTTATCAAGGATGTCCTTGTTACACGTGTAGGCTATTTTTTTTTAAAGCTTAATATTGATGGACAAATAGGCAAATGAATATTTGTTATCTATTTTACTAGTTTAAAGTCAGAATTTTCAGAATTTAGTATCTTTTTCAGATGTTTTGAGAATTTTCTTATTACCTTTAAAATTGTCACCTCTAGCGTGTACTGCTTCTGTAAATTATCTAATATAATTGCTTTTCCTATATTTATTTCTTCAGTGTTGTTTTAATTTTCTTTCTAAGTTTATCTAGAGCTATAATGATAAGAGCCAAATGTAGTTTCTCTAGTGTCCTTGATGGTGAAAAGAGTTGCTTGTATAACCCTTTAAAAGACACCTTTTGGGGGCAGCTAGGTGGCACAGTGGTTAGAGCACCAGCCCTGAAGTCAGGAGGACCTGAGTTCAAATCTGATCTCAGACACTTCCTAGCTGTGTGACCCTGGGCAAGTCACTTA
>JAJPUD010001477.1:328058-341452 GCA_023553655.1 Myrmecobius fasciatus | reverse complement strand
ATGTCAATTTAAAAAACTATAATATTTCAATGCTTAAGATCTGGAAACAGATCTTTTTCACCTGTTTATTTCCCTTCCCTAAAGAATTTCAGCAGGTTTTGAACTCATATATTACACATAGAAAAATATAATGCCTTCTAATTAGTTTGTAAAAACAATTGACTTAAGAGAAGATGGAGATTTACTTCTTGCTGTTCTTCCTTTTTGAAGAGGACCAGTGGCAACATGGGGTGATGTCTTGATTCATGTGTGAATTGGATTTAAGTGAGGCAGAGTTGCACAGAGTCATCATGATCCTCGCTCTCCCTTCCGTGAGTCATTGAAGTCTAGTGACAAGACAAAAGTCAAGATGATTGGTGATGGCCCAGGAAGCAGGGATGACCCTAAAGCCTGACCAAGCTCTGAGTGTTCCATTGTACTGCTTCAACTGCCCTCATGGTTATTGGCACAAATTGTTATTATCTGCCCATTCCATTGGGGAATATCTTCATATGTTTGGGATACTCATTTTCCTAATTCACCAAGAGGTTTGAGGCTTATCAATTAACACTCAATTTTATTTAGCCCATCTGCTGAGAGAGTTTACTAGGCTATGGTCACTCTGCATGCTATATAGCTTCTTAGAGCCACAGGTGAAAGTTGGGACCCTTATTAACAAAAAATTAAAATGACTAAGAAAACATTGTCATCTATTTTTATCTATATCTAAACACATCTCTATTAAAAAGAAACCTACATCTTTGATGTATGTTATGGCATTGTGGAAACAAATATTACTAGAGAATAGGCAAGTTTTTGCAAGTGATATTCCATAGCAGACCACACCTTCACTTTTGCAAAATTGACCAAAATATGTAGGAAATTGAATATCTCATATTCTATTATTTTGTTGACTATAAAAATTGCTTGATTGAGTATAGCAGAATCTCTAAATCATAAATACTAGATGAATCACAAAACATATACTTATCAAAGGTGTTTACAGTGATGAAGGATATCCAATTTACAATCCCAGTCAGATGGTCTAGATGTTTCTTCTGTAGAGATCATTATGCTGGTTTTATCAATCCTTGGATCAAGGAAGAGATTACTGAATAAATCCCCTATTTGCATAACCGCAATTAGCTAAAGAATTCTTTTGTTCTAACTATGATGTGTATTTGGATGGACAACTGATAGATCTTGTCCATCAGTATATGTATACTGTGGACAGTATTGTATGTCAGTTTTATAATGGCTTGCTTGCTCAGATTCTAGATCTTTTATTTCACATTTTTCCCTAGTTACATTCAAAATTTTTTTTCACATTTGTTCTTAAAAATTTTGAGTCTAGATTCTCTCCCTTTTCCCTGTTAAGAAATCATTTGTGAAGCTCTAAGTTCTGGATAATGGACAATGTTCTTTCCCAGTCACCAGTGAAGTTAAACAAGGCTCTGTGCTTATTCCCATGTTTTTTAGCATGATGTTTTCAGCCATGTGGTCAAATGCTTTCAATGAGGATGAACACATCATCAAAGCCAGCTATTGCACTGAAGGTAAATTCTTCAACTTGAAAAAGCTAGAAGCCAAAACTAAAGTAGAGGGAGTGTTGGCACATAGTTTTTTGTTTGCAGGTGATTATGCACTCGAGGCAGTCTTGGAAGCTGAGATGCAGTAAAGTATGGATGGATTCTCTGCTGTTTGTTCTAATTTTGGCCTAACAATTAATACTAAGAAAACACAGGTACTTCTTCAGCTAGCACCACATTACCCAAATGTGGAACCATTGGTTACAGTAAATGGGGAAGTTTTTGAATGCTGTGGATATGAAGGAAAGTGTGGGAGAGAAGAGGTATTAGACTGACTCCCAAACTGAAGTCTACAGAGCCACTATGCTGACCTCATTGTTCTATGCTTGTGAAACCTGCATGGTCTATTATCAGCTTGATGCCAGGAGACTGAATGGCTTCCATTTGAATGTCTTAGGAAGATTCTGAAGATTGCCTGGCAGGGTGAGGTACCAGACACTGAGGTCTTTAGAGCACAGCTCTGTTGGGCTGGCCATGTTGTTGGAATGCCAAGGTGTTCTTGCCAAAGAGACTGTTTTATGGAGAACTCACACAATGCAAGCACTCCCATGGTGGTCAGAAAAAAGTGATACAAGGACACTCTCAGAATCTCTTAAGAACTTTGTAATTGATTATAGGACATGGGAGACACTGGCACAGGAATGCCCAGCATGGCGTGCCCTCATCAGAGAAGATTCTGTGTTCTATGAGCAAAGCAGAATTCAACTAGCTCAAAAGAAACACAGGATATGCAGCTAAGAGAATCCACCCCAAATGTCCACATGGACACATGGTGTCCGAGCTCACATTGGTCTGACGAACCCCAGGCACACTTTAACTTGACTCTCACATAGAGGTGTCATTTTGGTTTTCTTTGAAAACAAAGGAAAACAGCTAGCCAACTTTGGATAGATATTGCAAATAGTTGGCTATTTAAGCCAGGAATTAAATGAAAGGGCCAGAGTGATCTGGATTACTGCAGAACATTTTAGAGTTTCTTTAGTAAATGCAATTTAATGACTTCAGTTCCCTGAAATGAAGACCCATCTTTTTTTTTAAATTAAAGCTTTTTATTTGTATAACATATGTATGGGTAGTTCCCCAACATTGATCTTTACAAAGCTTTCCATTACAAATTTTACCCCCAGTCCCCTCCCCTCCCCTAGATGGCAGGAAGTCCGCTACATGTTAATAATGTTGAAATGCTTGAGAAGTTATGCAAGAAAAATCCTATCTACAAGAAAAAAAAAATCAGAGAAAGGCAATACAATGCAAGCAAATGTCAATAGAGATCATGAAAATGTTACATTGTGGTCCGTATTTCATTTCCCTCTCTCTGGGTGTATATGGTTTTCTTCAGTGAACAATTGGAACTGGTTTGAGACAATTCTTTGTTGCAGAGAGCCATGTCCATCAGAATTGATCATCATTTAATACTGTTGTTGCTGTGTATGATGATCTCTTGATTCTGCTCGTTTCACTCAGCATTAGTTCATGCAAGTCTCTCCAGGCCTCTCTGAAATTGTCCTGCTGGTCGTTTCTTACAGAGCAATAATATTCCATAACATTCATATACCATAATTTATTCAGCCACTCTCCAATTGATGGGCATCCCTTCAGTTTCCAGTTTCTAGCCACTACAGAAAGGGCTGCCACAAACATTCTTGCACAGGTGGGTCCCTTTCCCTCCTCTAAGATCTCTTTGGGATATAGGCCCAGTAGAAAAACTGCTGGGTCAAAGGGTATGCACAGTTTGATAACTTTTTGAGCATAGCTCCAAATTGCTCTCCAGAATGGTTGGATCCGTTCACAGTTCCACCAACAATGTATTAGTGTCCCAGTTTTCCCACATCCCCTCCAACATTCATCGTTATCTTTTCCTGTCATTTTAGCCAATCTGACAGGTGTGTAGTGGTACCTCAGAGTTGTCTTAATTTGCATTTCTCTGATCAATAGTGATTTGGAGCAACTTTTCATATGACTAGGGATGGTTTTAATTTCATCATCTGAAAATTGTCTGTTCATATCCCTTGACCACTTATCTATTGAAGAGTGTCTTGAATTCTTATATATATGAGACAATTCTCTATAAATTTTAGAAATGAGGCCTTTGTCAGAACCATGAAATGTAAAGATGATTTCCCAATTTGATGCTTCCCTCCTAATCTTGTCTGCATTTGTTTTGTTTGTACAGAAACTTTTTAACTTAAGATAATCAAAATTATCCATCTTGTGTTCAATTAGGAGTTCCAGGTCTTCTTTGGATATAAATTTATTCCATCTCCACAGGTCTGAGAGATAAACTATATTACGTTCCTCTAACTTGCTTACAAAGTCCCTCTTTATATCTAGATCATGAACCCATTTAGATCTTATCCTTGGTATGTGGTGTTAGGTATGGAAGACCCATCTTTTTTAATACCAATATTATACTAGTGATTGTGGGTTGTGGAATGTTGTAATCTTCAAATAATTGAAATTGATTATCACAAGATGGGTGCATAGGAGAGGTGAGCAGGTCACAAAATGTAACAAAATACTATGGCAAACTGTAGTAAAGAGTGACATCAAAGAAATGCATGATTGAAAAATTATTGGCTAGTCATTTGGCACTATCAAAAGAAAGGTACTGGATTACTTGTGAATTTTAATCATATTCTGTTAATGTCAGGAAAATTTGAGAAAGGCTTCATTACATTGGGTGGATCCTTTGTGGTGAACTTAACAAAAGGATATGGACAAGATTTGCACCAATAGGCAGGCACGGATGGGTTGTAGTCTTATTAGACTATCAATGAGATCATAGATCAATGAAGAACATAAAGAATTAGAAAAGCAGGTTTTAAAGGAAAGACAAGAAATTGAAAAAATTTATCAGTTTGTAGTGATGGAAAGATATGAAACTTTAAAAAATAAGATTGGTAATAAGTTTGATTAATACATCTTAAAAATATATGAGGAACAGATAAGGACAATTAACCACAAAAAATACATCACCATATTTACATAAATTGAAGTTATTATATCCTTTGCAAGGTAATATCATAAAGAATGAAATTCAAAACAGAAATCTAAGGGACACAGATATCTAATAATTAATTAAACCAATCTGCTCATTTTGTTAATAGAATCAGATTCCTGGTTATTAGTTATGAATAACCTAAAATTCCTCATTACAATTTTCTCTGGTCTCATGTTATTCTAAATTAATTTTTAATATATAAAAAAATAAATTTGTCTTGTGTTTATTTTTTTTGTAATGGAGAACGTGGCATTTTTATCCAAAAAAAGTGTTTTTTTTTTTTGTGTGTGTTTGAGGCAATTGGGCTTAAATGACTTGTCCAGGGTCATACAGCTAGGAAGTATTAAGTGTGTGAGGCTGAATTTGAACTTAAGTCCTCCTGACTCCAGGTGCTGACTTCTATCCACTGCACCATCTAGCTATCCCTAAAAAAGTTTTGAAAAGGCAGAAGTAGAATTTGCTTCCACATCCTTGCCATATTTGGAGAACTGGTTATTTAGTTATGGAAGCTTAGAATTTTGATAGGGCTCATAAGGCTTCTTCTAGATCAGGGATTCTTAGCCTTTTTTGTGTCATGGACTTGTTTGACAGTCTGAACTCTATGTATCCCTTCTTAGAATAATGTTTCTAAATGTCTAAAATAAAATACTTAGGATTACAAAGGAAACCAATCATATATATTGGAATATAATTTTAAGAATGTTGAAAAGAAAAAAAATCCCAGATTCCAGATTAAGAACCCCTAATCCTTATCTTGTATTTTTAGTAACAACTATATTCAAATCTTATTTACCCCACCTCCCCCCCAAAAACTCCAGCAACACAACAAATCCAAACCCTACTAACAGAAACTACAAACAAAACTTAATAAAAGATCTCTATTGCATTCAAATATATATGTTTGCATTTATTTAACACATGCAATTCAGAATAGCACTAGGTATTATATAATATGTGAAAGAAAAGGATATAGCCATTGACCTTGAGCAACTTATGATTTTGCTGGGGAAATATACAAGCAAGATTAAAAAGTAGTATAAGTAGTGAAAAGAGTACTAGCTTTATAATCAGATGGTCTTCATTCAAATGCTAGTCTTCCACTTCCTCCTATGTAATCTTGGGCAATCCACTTGACTGCTTTTGGCCTTAGTTTCTTCAGCTGTCCAATAAGATTTGGATTAATAGATATTTAAGACTCTGTTCAGCTCTAAAATTGTGATCCTGTGCTGCTTTGTGTTTTTTCATCTTTATTTTTTAGGGATTTTTTCAAATATGAATTAGGCCAGTTGGTATTAAGATCCTTTGTACTTTGAGATTATGTGATTCTCTAATATACCAACTAAATTAATAAGTATGGAGTAGATGACTGATTATTAGTGGTCAGCCAGGAAAGAATGATTGCAGTTAAATTTTGAATAGGTATTTGAGGGATAAGAAAAAAGACAGGTTGGTATAGAGAAATTGGTATGGTAGTCCTGGGTAAGGTGAATGTCGTGTGTTATAACAGTCATAATAATATTTTTCTAGTATCTTTCCTTCTGCTTCAGTTTACATTTTTTTATCATGAGCCTATCTTTAGTAGATAGTAATAGATGTCAGTTGTACAAAGCTACTTATATGCAGCCATTCCCCAATTCATGAGTTAATTACATTCTAGAAGTAAATTGTTTGGAATTTAATATTGAAAAAATAATTTTCCTCATGGAATAAATATTATAAATTATAATTATAATAAAATTAATTCACATATATTTTAACACCTTAAAGACTGCAACAATTGTAAAGCAAGAAGATTCAGTGGAAATATTCTTATTTTAGAGATATAAAAACAGGCTCTGATAGTCACTAAAGTCTTGATTGTGGCCACATGTGGGTAGAATTTGAATCCAGATCTCATATTTATGAGTCTAATATTCTTTTTTACCCCTCAGTAGTATTTCATTTCTCCAAATACACACAGATAGCTTTAACATTCATTTTTTTTTTTTTTTTTTTTGCTTTTTGCTGAAGCAATTGGGGTTAAGTGACTTGCCTAGGGTCACACAGCTAGGGAATGTTAAGTGTCTGAGACCAGATTTGAACTCAGGTCCTCCTGACTTCAGGGCTGGTGCTCTATCCACTGCGCCACCTAGCTGCCCCTTAACATTCATTTTTATAAGATTTTGTGTCCCAGATTTTTCTCCTTCCCTCTTCTAATCCCCCCTTCCCAAAACAGCAAGCAATTTGATAGAGGTTTAACATGTACAAGTCTTCCATCCATATTTGTCATGTTGTGCAAGAAAAATCAGACCAAAGGGGAAACAATCCATGAGAAAGAAAAACAAATAAAAAAATGAAAAAAACTATGCATTGATCATATTCAGTCTCTATAGTTCTCCCTCTGGATGTAGATGGCATTTTCCAGCCCAAAGTTGTTGGAACTCTCCTGAATCGTTGCAATGCTCAGAAGAGCCATGTCATCAGAATTGATCATCATATAATCTTGCTGTTGCTGTATGCAATGTTCTCTTGGTTCTGCTCACTTCACACAAGATCAGTTCATGTAAATCTTTATTTTCTGAAATCACCTTGTTCAACATTTCTTGCAGAATATTCCATTGCATTCATATACCATAACTTATTCAGCCATTCCCCAACTGATCCATTCAGTTTCCAGTCTCTTGCTATTACAAAAAGGGCTGCCACAAATATTTTTTGCACATGTGAGTCCTTTTTTTTCTTTCTTTTATGATCTCTTTGGGAATTAGACCCTCTAGTGACACTATTGGATCAAAGGATATAAGCCTAGTTCTATACCCTTTTAGAAATAGTTTCAAATTGCTCTCCAGAATGGTTGAATCAGTTCAAAACTCTATCAACAATACATTAAAGTCCCCCCATATCCCTTCCAACATTTATCATTATTTTTTCCTGACATCTTAGTGAACCTGAGATGCATGATGTGGTTCCTCAGAGTTATCTTAATTTGCATTTGAGTCTAGCATTCTTGCAAAAGCTTGTTGTCTCTCCAAATCCTTTTTAATCCATATGGTTGAAAAAGGGCCATGTGATGTAAATGGGAGATTGCATTTCCTTCTACTTTCCTAAGTATATCGGAACACTCATTTCTTAATGAAGTACATCTCAGGAAGGTAGTTAATGGGAAGGTAATATAATTCTGTTAATTTGCATTTTCTAAAAATGTTTAATGACCAATAATCCCTTAACTCTCCTAGAAATATTTGTTTTAAATGAAGTTATTTATTAATACAAATGAATTTCAGTTGTTGAAATTTCAGACTTTGTGTCTAAAGAGGGAAAAAAAAATCAGATAGAATGGGGGTGGGGAAGATATTCGGGCCTGAGTTTGTCACATTCATTCCTATTATCAGTTTCTTTCCTGTTCCCATTTCAGGTTCTATAGAATCTTCAAGATGTCTCCCATCAGCTGTTCTGATAGGTGTACTAGAGTATTTTCCAGTACTTAGGGTATACAGTTTCTATTTGTTTTAAAACTTGTAAACTTCTATAAAATGCTACTCAAATATCTTATTGTGCCAAAGTGACTTAGTTTCATGAAGGCCATGCAGCAGAGTAAAAGCTTTTTTAGGTCTTACCCACCTAGAAAATCTTCAAGTATAAACTTAGTCATGGAGTGTGTCTATTATTTGGAAATTTGCCTGACTTTAGAGAGGCTTATCATTAGAAATTGGTCATTAGAAAATGAAATTTCTGGGCCCTGGAAACTTATCAGGTATGAAATTACTATACCTATAGAAAAAAGAAATCTTGAAGTATCTGGGCACTTCTTATATTTGATATGAATAAAATGAATTTTTTTATCATTAAAATATTAGTAATACTAATTATGTCAAGATGGGGGTATTAATACCTATAAGAGATCAGGTACCCCTGTAAAATAAAAAATATATCAGAAGAAACAATGATAAAACCAAGAAAATTGCTTACAAATTCCTCCTTCAAAGATTAAACAAGGAGGAACAAACTAAGGCCAAAAGTGTGTTGGTGATCCATCCATTGTAAGAGATTGAACTAGACAAGCATCCAGGTATTCCAGGCCCAAAATACAGCAAGAGACAATTTCAGATGATTCTTGCAGAAGGCAGGACCTATTTATATACCCAAATCCAGGATCATAGGGACCTATCCCAACTATTCAGTATAAGGGTAGCTTTTGACCTGAATCCAAGCCCCTAATCCAGAAATTGAGGCTGGAGATAGGGTTAACAACCAAATATAGCAAAGAATAACCATTGATAGAAGCCTGAAAAAAAATGCCTTGGTCATAAGGACTGAAAAAAAAACTAGAAAAATTGGGGTAAAAATAAAATAGATAAGGAGGAAAGGATATCAAAGAGAAGGCTTTAGAATATTGGGTATTATACAGTTTCCAAATATTGAACTCCTTGAAAATTAGGGCCAAACAGAAAACAACGTCATAACATAACAAAAGACTGAAGAAAACACAGAAGAAAATGCAAGACATCGACAGAGATCATGGAGAAATAATTTTAAGAATCATTAGAGTAACTGAAAGTCATGATCAAATAGACAAGGTCTAGATATGATGTATCAATAAAAATAACAAATAAAAATTGTCCAGATCTCTTAGAACTAAAGGGAGGAAGTGAAAATAAAATGATTACTCACTTCCTGAAAGAAATTCCAAAATGAGAACTCCCAGGAACATTATAATCAAAATCCAGAGGTTCTAGATAAAAGAAATACTGTAAGCAGAAAGAGTTCAAGCACCAAGAAGCGATAATCAAGATTATACAAGAATTTACACTTGGCATATTTTAGGAAAAGAGAACTTGGGATTTAATACTCAAAAGGTAAATGATAAAAAAAAACTTATAACTAAGAATAACCTAACAAAATTAAATAAAATCCTAAAGGGAAAATAGATATTTTATGAAATAGAGGATTTTTAGATACTCCTGTTGAAAAATCCAAAAGTGATAGATACTTTAAAATGAAAACATAGAAGGATACACATCTATGATCAGTTGGAAGAGACTGTGAAGATGAATTGTTTTTATGCTGAAAGATCAGCTGAAAAGCTCTCAGTGCCTTACTGTCTTTAAGGATCATAGCCAAAGTTAAACAAGAAAATGCACAAAAATGATTTTGTTTTTAAATTTTTTTGACAGTCTTTGGAAAACAAAGAAATTAGATGGATAATAAGTTTAACTGGGGAGAAAAGGAGGAAAGAAAGGAAATCTAGTTCACGTTAGGCTATTATGAAATACAGAGAAAGTGATAATGGGTATCTCATTAACTTCACTTTCAAATTTCATCAAACGAATTGACAATGAGATAATTACATCAACGAAAAAGCAAGAGGACAAATCAATGATTGAGCATGCAACTGAAAAAAAAGCCTAAAAAGGCAAAAATTATTTTCCAACTAAATACTAAATTAGAAATTTTGAATATCAAAGGAGAGATCAAGAAAATTAAAAACATAAAGATCTAATGAATAAAATTAAGAGCTACCTCTTTAAAACTAAAACTAATAAAGTGAATAATTGGCTAATTTTATTTTAAAAAGAAGAAACCATATTATTCCTTTAAAAATTAAAAAGATTTCAGAACACTTGAAAATGAAATAAAAATATTAGAAAATATTTTGCCTAATTAGATGCTGACAAAATAATAACTTAGATAAAATAGTTGAATGCTTACCAAGATAAATAGCCAAATTAACAGAAGAAATAGTTAATTAGATAACCCAATATATAAAAAAAGAAAATGAACAAAGTATAATGCACTTTCTTTTCTTTTTCTTTTTTTTTCTTTTTTCTTTTTCTTTTTTTTTTTTTTGCTTAGGCAATTGGGGTTAAGTGACTTGCCCAGGGTCAAGTATAATGAACTTTAAAAGAAAAAAAATCCTGAATCATATAATGTGAAAGTGAATTCTATCTAGTATTCCAACGATAATTCCAGACATTAACTATAAAGATAGGAAAAGAAAGGGCTAACTCTTCAATAGATAAGTGGTCAAGGGATATGAACAGACAATTTTCAGATGATGAAATTAAAACTATCTCTAGTCATATGAAAAGTTGCTCCAAATCACTATTGATCAGAGAAATGCAAATTAAGACAACCCTGAGGTACCACTACACACCTGTCAGATTGGATAAAATGACAGGAAAAGATAATGATGAATGTTGGAGGGGATGTGGGAAATCTGGGACACTGATGCATTGTTGGTGGAACTGCGAATGGATCCAACCATTCTGGAGAGCAATTTGGAGCTACGCTTAAAAAGCTATCAAACTGTGCATACCCTTTGACCCAGCAGTGTTTCTACTGGGCCTATATCCCAAAGAGATCTTAGAAGAGGGAAAGGGACCCACATGTGCAAGAATGTTTGTGGCAGCCCTTTTTGTAGTGGCTAGAAACTGGAAACTGAAGGGATGCCCATCAATTGGAGAGTGGCTGAATAAATTATGGTATATGAATGTTATGGAATATTATTGCTCTGTAAGAAACAACCAGCAGGACGATTTCAGAGAGGCCTGAAGAGACTTGCATGAACTGATGCTGAGTGAAACGAGCAGAACCAGGAGATCATCATACACAGCAACAACAGTATTACATGATGATCAATGCTGATGGACATGGCTCTCTGCAACAAAGAATTGTCTCAAACCAGTTCCAATTGTTCAGTGAAGAAAACCATATACACCCAGAGAGAGGGATATGAAATATGGACCACAACATAACATATTCATGATCTCTATTGATATTTGCTTGCGTGGTGTTGCCTTTCTCTGATTTTCTTTTTTTTCTTGTAGATAGGATTTTTCTTGCATAACTTGTCAAGTATTTCAACATTATTAACATGTAGTGGACTTCCTGCCATTTAGGGGAGGGGAGGGGACTGGGGGTAAAATTTGTAATGGAAAGCTTTGTAAAGATCAATGCTGGGGAACTACCCATACATATGTTATATGAATAAAAAGCTTTAATAAAAAAAAAAGAAAAGGAAAGGAAAGAAAAGAAAGGGCTCTGCAGACTGTTTCTGTGAAATAAATACTAAAACCAAAAAGAGACAAAGATGAAAAAGAAAACCATAGACCAGTGTTCATAATTAACCAGTGAATCAAAAAGTATTCAACAAAACAGGCTCTAGCAAATAGGCTCCAATAACATGTTAGAAAGCTCAAAATGGCAGTACCACATAAAATAATTATTTAGTTGAAAAACCAAAGGCTTACTTTATAGAGCTAGAAAACAATAAAATTCATCTGGAGGAACAAACATTCAAGAATTTTGAGAAATAGTGAAAAAAAAAGGAAAAGAGAGAGGCTAGAAGTATTAGATCTTTACCTGTACAATAGTGGGGCAATCATCAAAATAATTAGATACTGGTTTAAAAAAAGTAGGTCGATCAAATTAGATTTATAGCATATTGAAGTAGACAAACACTATAATATTGGGTCCAAGAAACCAAATAATCTCCTTTTACTGGAATAAGGACTCACTATTTGACTTCTTTCTCCCCATCCCAAAAACTTGCAGTATGGTAGAAATTAAATTTAGATCATTATCTCATATCATATACCAAATTAAACTCTAAATGGATAAATAACATAGATTTAAAGAGTGATATTGTAAACAAATCAGAGGGTCAAGAAGAAATTAACCTTTCAAATCTATGGTCTGAAAAAAATGTAATGAGTAATGTTAAGACAATCACAGAAGATGAAATGGACAATTTTTATTAATCAAATTTAAAAGCTTACACAAATAGAACAAATGCAGTTAAAATTATTGTGGATATAGAAACAGAAAATTCTTTGCAAATTTTTTTGACAGAGGTCTCATTCAAACTATATAATAATATTATTCAAATTTATAAATATGAGCCATCCCCCAATAGATAAGTGGTCAAAAGTTATGAAAAAGAAAAAAATTATATATACTAGATAAAGAAAAAAAGGTTGAGGAAAAAGTTTTCTAAAGAATAAATTCAAGTTGTCAACAATCATGACAAAATTCTCCTAATAGCTAATACTGAATGAAATACAAAAGTACTTCTAAGGTTCTGCTTTACTTCTAACAAATTGGCAACGAAGTCAAAAAAAGTAAAATGATAAATGTTAGAGGAGAGGCATACTAGTGTATTGTTGTTGGAATTGGGAGTTGGTTTTGCTGTTCTGAGAAAAAATGTTGGGAACTGTGCCCTTAAAGAAACTAAATTGTACTTTCTCTGGTTATACCATTATTTAATTTATATCCCAAAGAAAGGGAAAAAAAAGAGGAAAAGAACTCATATGGGTTCTTTTGTACAAATGTGTAATAAAACTGTAGCACCTCTTTTTATAATTTGCAGAGAACTGGAAACTGGTTACCAACTGTTGGGGAACAGCTTATGATATATAAATACAATGGAATATTATTGTGCCATAAGAAATGATGAAATTAATGGTTTCAGAGAAACCTGGGAAGACCTCTATGAAGTAATACATATGAAAGGAGAAAAAATGTGTACAATGTCAACAACATTAAAAAAGAAAACATGTTTAAAAGATTTGATAAACTCCAGTGCAGTGAATAACCACAATTTCAGAGAACTGAGAGATAGTATGTTCATATTATCCATCTTTTTACAATTGATGAATTCATGATGCCAAATGATATATAATTTCCAGATACAGCCAATGTGTCAATTTTTTTGCTTGAATTTGAAAATTATGAGGTTTGTTTTTCTTTTTCATTTCTCTGGTGAAGGTAGAAGAAGCAGGGCAAGAGGGATAGGGTCATGAAAGAAAGAAAGAAAGAAAGAAAGAAAGAAAGAAAGAAAGAAAGAA
>JAJPUD010001477.1:290182-326824 GCA_023553655.1 Myrmecobius fasciatus | reverse complement strand
TGATGACTATCTACATTGTGAGGATACAGTGTACTAGATATTTTGCAGAACACAGTGCCCAATGCCCATAAGCAGAAAAATTAGATTTCTTATAACTGACATTTTAAAGGAGTTCTCAGAAATGAACTTAAATTAAAAATGGAAGAAAGTATTTATTAAGCAAAGTTCTGTGTTAGCAGGCCCCTTTACCATTGAGAACTTATATTTTACTGATGAGAGGAGTAGGATAAAATGGCATGATGTCTACAAAGGTAAATATAATACTAAGTAAGGTATGATAAGGACAAAAGAAAATAGAAAAATGCTCATAAGAAAATTTTAAGTTTTAGATGACACTTTCATTAAAGGATGGTTTCACAGAGTTGATGACATACCTGAGTTGATCCTTGAAGGAAGGGCAATACGGATTATAAAAAGCAGAGATGAAGAAGTGCCTTCCAGGAATGGGGGGAGAAGCAACCTTTGCAAAAACATAGAGGTGAGTTTGGGGAATAGTCCAGTTTAGTGGGAAAATAAGATGTATGAAGGGAAAATGTGAAATAAAACTGGATTGTAAAATGAAGACAATTTCTAGTTAGACCAGATGTCTTGTTCCAAAGTTAGGCTTCTAAAAACCTAATGCAAGTCATCTATGGCCATGTGAATCATAGCTTAACTCCTCAAGGCTATTTTTACATCTCAGATTTAAACTAATCAATATTCAGATAACATTTTCTAGAGCAAATTTTGCCAGGTTCTCCCTCTCCCTAGGTTTTTACTAGACACCTCTTCCCCCTAAAATTATATATATATACATATATATATACATATATATATGTGTGTGTACATGTGTATATTGTATGTATATAGATATGTTTATATCTATATACATACATTATACACATGTATATTTACCTGTGTGTATGTACACATTTACTTTATGTACATGTTAGTCTTCTGAGCTTCAGTTCTCTATTTCCAATTAGGTATTTCAAACTTGATGTCTTGTAGACATCTCATATTCATCTTGTCCAAAACTGAACTTTTCTTTTCTCCACAAGTCCTTTCCTCTTCCAAACTCCCCCATTTCTATTGAAAGTTCCACCCTCCTTCCAGTTTCCAAGTTTTGTGATGTCAAAATTATCTTTAACCTCTCACTTTCCCTCACCTCACATGCCTAATTATTTGACTAGCTTGCTCTTTCTATCTTTACAACATTGTATCCATTCTCTCTACTCACACAGTTGTCACTTACCACCTCTCACCTAGATTACAGAATGTCTTCCCTGTTTCAAATCTCTCACCACCCTAGTCCACCCAGCATATTGCTGCCAAAGTAATTTTCCTTAAGCTTAGATCTAATGCTGACTCATCTACTCAGTCTGCCCCAGTGATTCTGTTGCCACTAGGATCAAATATAAACTTTTCTAGCTGTTGGAGCCCTTCATAACCTGGGCCCAACCTCTTGCCAACTCATTAGACATTACTGTCCCTCCAGCATTCTGCACTCCAGTTAAATTTACCGATGGGTTCTTCACATATTAAATTCTATCTCCTGCCTCCATACCTTTATACTCTGTCCTTCCTGCCGGGCGTGCACTGCAGTATTATCTCTCATGTGAAGTTTCTCTCTTCCTTTAAGATGAAGCCAAGTGCCACATTCTACATGCAGCCTTTCCTGGTTCCCACAGTTGGCTAGTGCCCTCATTCCCAAACTACCTCATATTTACTTTGTATTTATTCATTTTATATTTCTATGGTATGTACTTTAATGTCTTCATTGTTTTAGACATTACCACATAAGTTCCTTGTGAATAAGCAATGTTTCCTTCTTCTTGTATCCCCAGTGCTAATCCCTAGCACATTGCTTGGCATACAGTAGGCATTTAATGAATACTTGTGCTGGTTGATTGCTTGATTAAGTATTATTATTTGTATTATTGGAAAATAATGCTCATGATTATTATTATTAATCTGTAAGTGAAGAAATAAGATATTTTAAGTGTTCCAGAAAAAGATAGTTATGTTGTGGAGGATAGGATGTTATACTACATAATGCATATATGGTACTGGGTCAGAATGGTGAGATAGTTCTATTACATTAAATTTTTTCTTCCTCCTTTTCTCTTTTCTTTATTAGAATATGGAGGACTTAGAAAAGGATCACAGGAAAGCATAAAAATTAATTAAAAGATTGGAAAAATGACCCAAAAAGGAAAGTTAAAATATTTGTTTTATAGAAAACTTTCACTAATTTATGATAATTCATATTTAGATCAAACTTTTCCTTTGTATTTTTCATGACAGGATTAATCAAAATAGAAATTTTTTGAAAAAGAATAGATAAAACTTTTAAAAAATCTTAATATTGAATATTTTTCTGTTCAATCAATGAACAATCAGAATATTTATGGGACTATAAATGCAATAAATGAAATATTTTATTGTGTGATGTACAGCAACAAACTAAGGTGAAAGTTCACCTAAGAAAACTCAAAGTCGTAGACATGAAAGCCCAGGATTGTTGTGGTGACATAATGTTGGGAGTTGGAACATAGGCAGTATGGAAGCCTAATTCTAGGCAAGTTAACATGAGAAAGCTCAGTCATAAATAATCCTTAATTAACCCTGTTTTACATGTAATAAAACTGGACATGGAGAGATAAAATAGATTACCCATGTCAAAATAATAAATTATTTTGCTTTTGTCTGTAGCTTATGCTCTCAGATTCAAATCCAAACCCCCTATTAAATTAGATACCCAGAACTTGACTGGTAGGTCTCCTTGGTATTTTAGGAATATCTCTGAAGAATTGGAAATGTCTTTCTAATGCTATAGCTTACAAACTCCTACCAATACATATCCCACCATGATTATTAAAAATAGCCATCAGTTCTACCCCTGACATACTCTCTTACCAGTATATGTAGAAACAAGAGGAAGTGAGCTCAAGCTAAGAGAATATATGTAATAAAAGAGTAATTCACAGCTCTTGGTTGCTGGGAGTTCTTTTCTCCCCTTTATGAGGTGTTCAATAAATTCCTTTAGAGGTGATGTAACTTCTTTGTTGAATTCATAGTGGAGTTGTGAATCTGCATTCACTTTTATCTTTTGCTCCTGGTGAAGTTATTTGGATAGAAAGATGGCAAGACCTCCAGACCTCTAACGTTCTTGAGGTTCTCCTCCTTTCACCGGGTAAGGGAAAGAAGATTAAGGAAAGGCAGAGGTGCTCTTTTCTCCCTAAATGACTTGGGGTAGCAGTGTGGAGTGGAAAGTTAACTGGAATGCTATCTCCCCATTTGCCGCTCATTGGAATCTCTGTCTCCACCAGATGCTAGAATAACTTGGGTTCTGAACTGGTCTTCAAATTCTTAGATCATTCACAAGGCATGACCAATTCTCCTTAGCAAATATGAATGCTCTTCTTGTGAACATTACTAGCTTTTGATTGATTGATTGATTTGTTGAAATTTTCTCTCATCTTAAAGCTTAAATTATCAAGATATGTTATCACTTTAAGTGACATGGATGACTTCATGTATTCCATCATCCTATTCTTACATATATATCTATATCTATATCTATATATATATATAGAGAGAGAGAGAGAGGGAGAGAGAGAGATTTAAGATTTTATTGATTATTTTATCCCAGTAGGCTCATTCAAACAAATAAACAACCCTCATTCTACCCTAAAATACATTCCCTCCAAGAGTTAAGCAAAACCACTTAAAAGAGTGATTGCAACTGATAGTACTTGTCACTTTCCATTGGGGGGGGCATAATATTTATTAACAAAAATGAAGAATATGCCATTTAATTTGAATGAAGTGGTTTCTGGGTTTTTTTTTAATTTAAAGTTTTATTTGATCTGAGCCGTTTGGCAAATTACTTTAAAAAAGTAGAATTAGAATTCAGATTTCCTCATGTTCAGATTAAACTCATAAAAATTCATTCTTTTTTGTTTCATAGATATGGAAGTAATGAAGCCTTTGATAGATGAACAAAATTTAGATGGTACATCTGATGAGGAGCATGAACATGAACTATTGCCTGTTCAGAAACATTACCAAATTGACAGTCAAGATGGCATTTCGTAAGTAAAGTATTTTTTTTTTTTGCTTTTTGCTGAGGCAATTGGGGTTAAGTGACTTGCCCAGGGTCACACAGCTAGGAAGTGTCTGAGACCAGATTTGAACTCAGGTCCTCCTGACTTCAGGGCTGGTTCTCTAACCACTGCGCCACCTAGCTGCCCCGTAAGTAAAGTATTTTAAAGACCTTTCTTCATATTTTACTTGCTCTTTTTTTTCTTTTCACACTTTTTAAACTGATTTGGAGGATTCTTTAAATAGAAGTTAAACTGGGCAAATAATAGCAATTACATTTATTTTAGGAAGGTGATTGAACTATCTGAAAGTCAACTGTAAATTTGTACCATTTTACTAATAGATTAGATTTTGCCACATCAGACAAACCTACAATTCACATAAAAATTATCAAAATAGTATTTCATGAAAACATTTTAGCAAAATCACATAAAAATTAATTTGACTTTATCCTCTCTAGGTTTTTGTTAATTATTGTTTCTTGATTCCTTTGATACCTTTCTGTAAGTCTTCTTTGCTGGCTTATTATGCATATCCTGCCGTCTCACTGTTGCAGTGTATACTAAGATTCTTCCCTTGGATCATCTTCTTTTCCTTTCTATATTCTTTTTTGGTAATCTTATTGATTCCTGTGAATTCAAGTATTATAATGATGCAGATGACTCCCAGATCTATAAATCCAGCCCCAGGTTCTATCTTCAGCTCCAGTTCTACATCACCAACTGCCTATTAGACATTTCAAATTAAATCCTTGGATATGTCTCAAATTCAACATAGACAAAACAGAAATCATTATTGATTATCTTTCTTTCCTAACTTTCCCTTTACTGAATATTCCTATTTTTGAAGGCATCAGCATTCTTCTATTCTGTCAAGCTTGTTACCTTGGTGTGTTCATCAATAAATTTATTTTGCAAAGTCAGCATTTGCATATCAAATCAGGTTACTTCACTTCTCAGAAGTCAAAAAACCTGAGTATCTCCAATTGATAAATGGTCAAAAGATATGAACAGACATTTTTCAGACGAAGAAATTGAAACTATTTCTGGTCACATGAAAAGTTGCTCCAAATCACTATTGATCAGAGAAATGCAAATTAAGACAACTCTGAGATACCACTACACACCTGTCAGATTGGCTAAAATGACAGGAAAAGATAATGATGAATGTTGGAGGGGATGTGGGAAAACTGGGACACTGATACATTGTTGGTGGAACTGTGAACGGATCCAACCATTCTGGAGAGCAATTTGGAACTACGCTCAAAAAGTTATCAAACTACACATACCATTTGACCCAGCAGTGTTTCTACTGGGTCTATATCCCAAAGAGATTTTAAAGTAGGGAAAGGGACCCACATGTGCAAAAATGTTTGTGGCAGCCCTTTTTGTAGTGGCAAGAAACTGGAAATTGAAAGGATGCCCATCAATTGAAGAATGGCTGAATAAATTATGGTATATGAATGTTATGGAATATTATTGTTCTGTAAGAAACAACCAGCAGGATCATTTTAGAGAGGCCTGGAGAGACTTGAATGAACTGATGCTGAGTGAAATCAGCAGAACCAGGAGAACATTATATACAGCAACAAGACTATACGATGATCAATTCTGATGGACATGGTTCTCTTCAACAATGATGTGATTCAAACCAGTTCCTATTGTTCAGCGATGAAGATAGTCATATACATCCAGAGAGAGGCCTGTGGGAACTGAGTACGGACCACAACACAGCATTTTAACGCTTTCTGTGAATATTTCCATGCATTTTGTTTTCCTTCTTAGGTTGTTTTTTTTTTCTTCTTCTCTTTCTAGATCTGATGTTTCTTGTGCAGTAAGATAACTATATAGATATGTATACATGTATTGGATTTGTAATATAATTTATCATATTTAGCATGTATTAGATTACCTGTCATCTAGGGGTGGGGTGGAGGGAAGGAGGGGAAAAACTTGGGGAAAAAAAAGTTTTTGCAAAGGTCAATGTAGAAAAATCACTCATATTTTTTGTAAATAAAAAGCTTTTAATAAAAAAAAAACAAAAAACAAAAAGCCTGAGTAACTTAAGAGTTAATTTTTATAACAAAAAAGAGGAAGGAAAAAATACAGAAACTTTTTTTTAACAGAATACAGTTGGACAACAAAGTCATGTGGTTAATTAGGCTTTCTTAATTCTACCTCAGAAATCTTTACTTTGCTATTGTTATATTTTGAAACAGAAATATATTCTAAGGGGCCCCCAGATCAATTGATATGATTTCTCAGCTTCTAGAAAGGGGAACTTCTTTCAGAGGATCCTGGAGAAAAAGGGAACTGGGACTGCAAAAGAGGAACTTGTGGTTCATGGTTGATAAACTAGTAGTTAACTCCCATTCTCCCAGCTGTCAGAGGAGGAAATTTAATTTCAGGAGATTAAATTAATTAACTTATACCTACTAGAAAAAGGAACTTAACCTTTGGTCAGCTCCCCTTTCTGTTAGAAAGGGGAATTTAGCCTTTGGTTAACCCCCCATTTCTACTAGAAAGGGAAATTTTTTTTAAAAAAAATCTTATAATCTTAACATTTTTCTAAATTATTTGCTACTATCAAATGATAAAATATGATCAATCTATTCACTATATCTATAAGTAATCTAGTTTAGGAGACTACCTATATTAGCTTGACTTAGCTGTTAGGGATAGTTTTTCTGTTTTATGGGAGAATTCATCCCATTCACATTTACAGTCAAAATTACTAATTCTATATTTCCCACTGTTTTATTTTCTCCAAATTATACTTTTCTCTTTCCTTTCCCCCTTTCCCTCCTTCTCAGTATTTTGCTTTTGACTACCTCCTTCAAACAACCCTCTCCTTTTACTTTCCCCTTCTACTTCTGTTCTCCCTTCTATTAGCCTCCCTTCCCCTCCTGCTTTCCTATAGAGCGAGACAAGTTGTTTTGTGAAGCTAAATATTTTTGATATTCTCTCTTTGAGCCAAATCTGATGACAGTAAGATTCACACAATGCTCATCCCCCTCCTTTCTTTCCCTCAATTGTAATAGGTCTTTTTTGCCTCTTCATGAGATGTAATTTATTCCATATTACCTCCATTGTCCTCTTCTTCCAGTACAATCTTCTCTCCACCTCTAGTTTCTTTTTTATATCATCACAATAAAATAAAATTATACCTGTACCCTCTAAATATACCCATAATAGAGATATAGTTCTCAAAAAGTTAAACATGTCATCTTCCCATATAGGGATGTAAGCTTTTTAACTTTTAAAAGAAATACATTTTTCCCTTCCTTTTTACTTTTTTATGCTTCTCTTGAGTTGTTTTTGAAGATTAGATTTTCTGTTCATTTCTGTTTTTTTCATCAGAAATACATGAAATACCTTCTTTCATTGATTGTCCACCTTTTTCCCTGAAAGATAATGCTTAATTTTGTCAGATAGTTGATTCTTAGCTGCAATCCAAGTTCCTTTGCCTTTCAGAATCAGATTCCAGGCCCTTTGATCCTTTAAAGTGGAAGTTGCTAGGTGCTGAGTAATCCTGATTATGGCTCCTCAATATTTGAATTATTTCCTTCCGGTTGTTTGCATTATTTTTTCCTTGATTTCATAATTCTGAAATTTAGGTATGATATTCCTTGGAGTTTTCATTTTGGGGTCTCTTTCAGAAAGTGATTGGTGAATTCTTTCAATGGCTATTTTGTCCTCTGGTTCTAGGACATCTAGGAAGTTTTCCTTGAGGATTTCCTGAAAGATGATATTTAGGCTCCTTTTTTCATCATGGTTTTTAGGAAGTCCAATAATTTTTAGATTGTCTTTCCTAGATCTGTTTTCCAGTTCAGTTGTTTTTTCCAATGAGGTATTTTACACTTTCTTCAACTTTTTCATTTTTTTTTTGTTTTGTTCGAGTGATTCTTGATGTCATTGAGTCATTCATTTCTATTTGTTCATTTCTAATTTTTAGTGAATTATTTTCTTGTTAGTTTTTTTATCTCTTTGTATTTGGCCAATTGAACTTTTAAATGAGTTGTTTTGTCGTTTAGTTTAATTTTTTTATTCATTTCACAAATTCTGTTTTTTAATGAGTTAGTTTCTTTTTCAAATCTATTTTGCAAGTGATTTTTTCCATTTCATTAAATCTATTTTCTAAGGAGTTTTCTTCAGATAATTTCTGTTTCCTTTCCAAACTCTCCTGCAAAGTTCTCATTTCATTTCCCCATTTTTCTTCTCTCTTCCAAAATCATTTTTGAATTCTTCTAAAAGAGCCTTGTGAGATGGAGACCAACTCACATTATTCTTTGGGGCTTCATCTGAAGATGATTTTCCTTTATTATCCCTCAGAGCTTGAGGTCTGTTCTCTGTCTTCATAAAAGTTATCTATGGTCAGAGTTCTTTTTCGCATTTTTGCTCAGTTTTTGAAGGTTGTGGTCTTCTTTTAGGGCAAAAGGAAGATTGTCCCAAGCTTCTTCTACAGGTGACAGCTGCTTCATGCTACTCTGGGCTGACCTGCTCACTTCCTTCCTGTACTCAATGCGCATGGCCATGTCCCACATTATTCTTGGGTTCAGAGGCTCACTTTTTGCCTTTTATATTTGTGTTAGAAATCTCACAGGTAATTTGCTGGTCCACTGGCTTCTGAACCATGACAGGGTAGCTAGCACTGCTATATTTTGGCTAAGAGCCTCCCGATAGATTTCTAGGTATGTGGACCCTGTGTCCCTGCACTGGGCCTGTGTTCGACTGCTTCTCTCTCCCCACCCCATCCCCAAGTGATTGAAACAGACCTTTTCTGAAGTTCTTCCAAAATATCTTCTGCTGGAAATTTGTTGTACTCCAAATATTTGTGTGTTCTGTCACTCCAACACCAGTTTAGAGGCTTGGTCTGGTATTGATCTGAGGGTCCCCAGGAAGAGCTCAGATAAAGACCTGTCTACTCTCTGCCAGCTTGGCTCTGCCCTCTAGTTTTCCTAAAGAAGGGAGTTTAATCCTATAATCAAACTAAAAATAAATCACAGTAATCAATATTAATTGATTGACTTTCCAGGCGTCACCCTTTCTTTACGTATGCAATCAGTTGCTACTTATATCTCCACAATATCTCTTTTATCTGACTCCTCTTTATTCACATAGGCCCTCATTTCCTCTCAAATGAACTATTTCAGTACCTTTATAATTCATCTTTCTGCCTCCAGTTTCTCTTCCCTTCAATCTATCCTCCAAACAGCTGTCAAAGTGTTTTTCTTTTAAGTCCAGATGTGTCCATGTGTCTCCTCTACTCAAGAAATCTACTCAAGAAATTTCATTGGCTTAATATATAGATATTAACTAATCTGCTTCTCTTTTAAAGCCCTTTATTAGTTGGCCTTAATCTAGCCTTCTAGCCTCATTATGCATTGCTACCCTTCCGGTATAGTTAAACTGGCCTTCTTTCTGTTTTACACGTGTGTCTTTATCACAAAAGCAGCATAACACGGACTTAGAAAGACCTGGATTCAGATTGTACTTTCAGACACTGTGTGACCATGGGCAAGCCACTTCACTTTTTTCTGTTCCTCAGTTTCCACCTCTGTAAAATAGAGGCAAATAGGAGGGCTAAAAACAACCTTTTAAGGTCCGTTCTAGCTTTAAATTGATGATTCCATGATCCTATTGCTATACCTGTGCACTAGTTGTACCACTGCTCATACAAAAGCTTACTGAAATCTTTAGGGTTATATGGCAAGAGGAAGTTGTTCCACAAGCAACAAAGATACCTCTATTGAACATCTCTACAAAGGAAAAAGGGTCTTAGATTGCCTTGTGACAAGAGCCCCATAGTCTTTCTCTTAGTTATTGCCAGCAAGATTCTTGCCAGAGTTCTTCTTAATCAGTTAATCCTTTACCTGGAAGATGGCCATCTACCCAAGAGTCGATGTGAATTCAAAAATAGTGTTTGACATGACATTTACTGCCTGTTACAACTCCAGATGAAATGCCCAGAAGCAGAACAGAGGTCTGTACACAACATTCTGACCAAGGTCTTTGATACTGTCAATCATGAAGGCTTGTGGAATATTATGACAAAATTTGGTTGCCTGAAGAAATCCAATAGTATTTTATACCAGCTTCATGATGGAATGCTTGCATGGGTCCTGGATAGTGGACAGTGCTTTTTCTCAGTCATCAGTGGAGTGAATCAGGATTGTGTACTTGTTCCCATAATTTTCATCATAATGCTTTTAGCAATATTATCAGAGTCTTTCCACAAGGATGAAAATGGCATCAAGGTCAACTACAAGGGCAACACAAATGCTAAGTTATTTGACTTGAAAAAAAGCTACAAGTCAAGACTAAAGTAGAATGAGAATTGATGCTTGACATTTTCCTTACAGATGATTGTTCACTCAGTGCAGCCTCTGAGGTTGAAGTACAACAAAATGTAAATCAATTATCTGCTTTGCGCAAATTTTAGCCCAATAATTACTACGAAGAAAAGAGATTCCCTACCAGCCAATGTTGTATTATCCATAAATGGAACTGGAACTTATCAGTTTAGCAAATGGAGAAATTTTTAATGTTATGGATAAGTTCACTTAACTTAGCAGTATACTTTCCAGGGCTGTTCATATAGTCAGAGCTATCTCAGTGTTTGAGAGATTGTGAAAGAAAGTGGAGAAAAGAAGTAAATTAAGCTACCTGCCCAATTGAAGGTCTACAGAGTCATTTTGTGGGCTTCACTGTTTGCCTGTGAAATCTGGAGAGTCTCTCATTGCTAAATTTGAAAATTGAATGGCTTCCATTTGAATTGTCTTAGGAAAATTCTGAAGATCACCTGGCAAAATAAAGCCCTGGACACTGATGTCTTTTCTTGAGGTAAACTTCAACCATTTCTGCAAAAGAGCACAACTCCGATGCACTGGCAATATGGTTTGAATGCCAAACATATATTTACCCCCAAGGCTATTTTATCAAGAACTCTTATGAAGCAAGTATTCATATTATGGTCATAAGAAGCAATAAAAAAGACCCTCCTAAGGTCTCTCCAGATAACTTTAGAATTGATTGTAAATGGAGATCATTCACCAAAAGCAGCCTCTTCTCCCCTCCTCCTCCTCTCATATCAAGTCACATCTCCTGGATGCCTTCTTCCACTGTCTGTGCTTTTATCACTCTCCCCTGTAGAGAAGTGGCCCTTTTCCTTGCCAAGGCAAACCCTTCTACTTGAACAAATGATCCCATTCCATCCCATCTTCTCTAGCATATTGTTCATCCCCATTCCCTCCCATCTTCAGTTTTTATTGGCTGCTTCAATACTTCCCACAAATATGCCCATTTCCCTTCTTCCATCCTCAAAAACTCATTTGATATATCCATCCCCACCAACTATTATCCCATATTTTTTTCCTTTTTTGTGATTAAACACCCTGAGAAGGCCATCTACAACATATGCTTCCACTGCTTTTCTTTTTAATCTCTCTTCTTAATTCTACAGACTGACTTTGTCTTATCATTCAACCAAAACTGCTTTCTCCAAAGTTACCAATAATTTCTTAATTGCCAAATCTAATTTTCTCAGTCCTTATTCTTCTTTACCCCTCTGTAGCCTTTGTCACGGTTGATCACCCTTTTCTACTTGTTAATCTTTTCTGTCTAGGTTTTTATAATACTACTCTTTCTTGAAATTGGTTCTACCTGTCTGACCTCCTTAGTCGCCTTTGCTGGATCTTTCTTTGGGTAATGTCCACTAGTCATATATGTACCCCAGAGCTTTGTCCTGGACCCTTTCCTCTTAACCTTCTGTACTATTTCTTTCTTTCTTTCTTTTTTTTTTTTTTTTGATTTTTTGTTGAGGCAATTGGGGTTAAGTGACTTGCCCAGGGTCCCACAGCTAGGAAGTGTCTGAGACCAGATTTGAACTCAGGTCCTCCTGACTTCAGGGCTGATACTCTAACCACTGCGCCACCTAGCTGCCCCAACCTTCTGTACTATTTCACTTGGTGATCTCAAATTCTATGAATCCCTGGATTCAATTATCTCTCTATGCTGATGATTCTTTGATCTATTTACCAAGCCCTTATTTCTCTACTGACTTGTAGTCTCACATTTCCAACTGCCTATCTCAAACTAGATATCCTGTAGACAGCTTAAATTTAACCATACACTTAAAAATTTTATTTATTTAAAACTAAATATGAAATAAGAAAAAAATAGAAAAAGTAAAAACAAAAAAAAGATAGAAAAGGAAAACAAAACAGAAAATAAAAGTCATGTGCCCAGTAGAACATCGGAGAGGATTAAAAGTACATAACAAACTTCCATTTCAAGAAAGCATATGTAATAATAGAAGAGATTATATTCATGACTGTTCATCTTTTCTTTGCTTCCTGGTAGGTTATTCTTTGGTTCTCTGCTGTGCACTTTTTACTTTATTCTTTTTTCTCCCTTCTTCCTCCCCATCTTCCCCAATCAGGCAACAGTTAAACATAGCATTTTTTTAATGTGCATCTACACACACACACACACACACACACACACACACACATTCATACCCACACATATATCTGTATACATATAGCATACATTTACATGCATACACATACACATTTATACATATGTAGATATGCATCTAAAACAATAGTAATATGGCTGACATATAATGTAGAATTCTCTTGATTGAATTTTTTAAGCTTGACTTTGTCCAAGATCAAGGAATCCTAGCCCTACTTCTTTTTTCCTAATAAATTCTACTCTTGATTCTTGTTATTGTGTTTGTGTACATGTCTTATTTCCTATTCCCTGTTAACTCTTCTGCTTGATTTGTACTCCTTGCCTTACTATTACTTAACCTCCCTCCACCCACAGAACCCTCTTATCTTCTCCCCTTACCTTTTCCCTCCCTCTTTATCTTCTCATTAATCTACATACTTTATCCTACTCCCCTTAATCTAAACACCCTTCTATACCCCACCTTATACTGTGCCATCCTTTATCTCTTTCTTTTTCGGTTTCCCATTAATCTATACTTCTTGTCTCACTACCATAACACACCTTTCTGTATCCCATCTTATCCTGTTCTCTCCCCCTTTATTTCTTTATAGATTTTGGAGGGTGCTATACCCTTCATGGCATATATCTATGTTATTTCCTACTATATCCTTTCCAAATTGTCCTTGTTAAGTCCCTTGAAATAATTGTCCTTATTAAGTCCCTTGAAATTAATCTTTGATGTTAGCTCTTATATGTTAAATTTTCAATAGAGTTCAGGTTTGGTTGAGACAAAAGTCTGTAAATCTGCAAGTTCATTGAATGTTCTCTTTATTTTCGTTCAATATTGTGGTTAGTTTTGCAGTATATGATATTTTTGACTGGCAGATTTAGTTCTTTAGATTAGGACCTGAAGTCTTTTATCATAGCTTCTTAATAAATCCTGTACAAGTTTAATTGTAACTCCAGCATATTTTAATTTTTTATTGTTCCTTGTAGAATTTTAATTCTGGGGTTTTTGCAATTTAGCAATAATATTTTTATGTCTTTTCCTTGTAGGATCTCTTTGAAGTAGTGACCATTCTTTTTTCCTATTTCTACTTTCCCTTTGTGTTCTATCACTTCAGGAGGACAGTTTTCTTTGATTATTTCTTGTATTATTGTGTCAAGATTCTTTTTGGTTTTTGGTCACAGCTTTCAGATAGTTCACTTATACTTATATTTTCTCCTTGATCTATTCTTCAAATCTATTGTTTTTCGTATAACAAGTTTCACATTCTCTTCTATTTTTTATTCTTTATATTTTGTTTTGTTGTTTGTTGTCCTCTTATAACTTCACTGATTTCCCCTAGCCCAATTCCCCTTTTCAAAGAATTATTTTCTTCTTTAGCTCTGTATCTTCTTTTCTAGTTGGTTAACCTTCTTTTGTAATTTCCTTGTTTTTCTTGAAAGAGTCTTGGTTTTAGTTTTTCCTCAATCCCTCTCATTTGATTTTTAAATCAAAATTTTAAAGTCTTTATTGAGTTCTTTCTGGACAGGAAACCCTTTAATGTTACTCTTTGGGATAGAGGAGGCCTTTTTAACTTGCTGTCCTCTTCTGATGAAGCATCCTGGTCTTTCCTATTCCCGAAGTAAGTTTTTATGTTTGGCAAAGTTTCTTCTTTGTGTGTTAATTTTTTAAAGATGAGAACTATTAGGTTAAATACCTCTAGCCCTTATTTTTGGGGGGGGGGGGAATGATACCTCTGGCTTCACTTCAGCTCTCCCCTCTGACCTGGAGCCCCAAACCAAGAATTCCCCCCTCCTACAAGTGCTGGCCACCAGCAGCATCCCTGCCCCACTGCTTCTGCACTCACCAGGTGGACTGGTTCCTTCTTACCCAGGGCAGCATCTCTGCAGCACAGCTGGGCCTGGTGTTCCTAATTAGCCAAGGTTCCCTCAGTTTTCCTGTACCTAGACCCCTGACTTCCCTTCTGTCTGGGAAATGAAAGATCCTGTGGTTTGGACTAAGGCTACCTTGGAACCCAGCTGGCCCCAGGGCTTCCCTGCTTGCTATTTCAGTAGAGCTAGCCAGGAGATGTTTACAATTTACACCAGTTAAAGCTCTGTCCTGGTGTCTGTCTTCCTTTGTCCCAGGAGGATCTCTGTTCTGCCCCAAGTCATTTTTTTCACCAGTCTATGTTTGCTCTAAGGCACAATTTTTTGTTTGTGGGGGCAATCTGGAGAGCTTGGAATTTTCTGTTTTACTCCACCATCTTCCCAGAATTCTCCCTTGTCCATATACTTTTTAAAAGGCTTTTGCAAATTACTCTTTTCCCATCTTGCATATATAGAATAAATTTCTTATAGTAGTATGCCATAAGAAAGTAATATCAGTTTAAAAACAATAATTAAAAAAACTAAAGCAAAACATTTGGAAATAGTTGAAGTTTTGCTTGGAATAAGCAGATTTGTTGGAAAATTAGTAATGCCATGGTTAATAAAGGATAAAATTTAGATTCAAGACTAGAGTCAAGGGACAGTTCTTTTAACTTCATCAATTTTCAGAATGGTTGTATTATTCTAAGAATAATAATCTGGATTATCAGTATTATTACTATGTTTTGTTGTCACTGCTATTTTTGTATTTTTATTAATTTTCTTAAGTAGCTTATGTATAGAAGAAAGATGATACCTTATTTTTATATTAGGCTTTTTACTTTTGTTAATGTTGCTTGGGGCTTGAGAAAATTAAAATTAAAGAAATCAAGGAAATTGTGGGACCAAGATTAATGATTTTTAAATTAGAAATAGGATGTTCTGAAACAACTGGGTAGCATAGAGAACAGATTATTAGACTTAGAGTAATAAAGCCTGATTTTATATTCTTCCTTACATGCTTACTCTCTGTGTGACCCTGAGTAAAGCACTAATAGTTCTTATACTCAGTTTCTATATTTGTAAAATGGGTATAATAATAGCAATACTTTATTGAGTTATGACAATCAAATGAGATTATATATATAAAGTGACTTGCAAATATTAAAAGTACCATGTAAATAATAGATACTAAATGTGGGTTTTATTGATTCCTTTAATAAAATTTCATTGAAACATGGAAATGTTGATATCTTAATTATGGAAGATTCCTTCCTGTCCCCAAAAAGCTGGGGGCTAGTTAGTTGGTGCAACAGATAGAACAGAGGTCTGGAGTCCTCAGGACTTGACTTCAAATTTGATCTTAGACATAACTAGCTTTGTGATCCTGGCAAGTCACTTAATCTAATTTACATTTCCTCTCTCTCCTCATTCCCTCTGAAAAGATTCTATGATCTATTAGCTTTTTTAAAATTTTGAATATTTAAATTTTGTTATTTTCACTTTTCAGATTTATGCAAACCCTTATGCACCTACTTAAAGGAAATATTGGAACTGGCCTTCTAGGGCTCCCTCTGGCAATAAAAAATGCTGGCATTGTGGTAAGATTTTTTTTTGTAGTGATAAGTTAAGATACATTGAATGATCTAAATTATAAACAAAAAATTATCAGAGAATAATATCCAGGTTAGTAATGTTATTAGATGTTTTTGGTGAAATACATTTTGGCCAGTTAAAGTCAGTTTTGATATAATGTTATATTTTGCTAAAATTATGGAAACTATAAATAATAATGCATAAACAAGTTGTGAAAATAAATAGCCTTTAATATTTCTTAATCCTTGAATGTTTATTATGGTACTATATAGTGCCTTGCATAAAGCAGACCATTAATTGTTGAACTGAACTGGTTAATACTGAGCATGTTTAAAACAGTGATGGATGTGCTTGTAACTCAATTTTCATTAGGGTTTCATAGGGTTTAACACTCTGCCTATCATTTTTGGTAATCAGTATTAATCTACAACTGGTAAGGTAGACATACATCTTGCTTGTGTGGCTAACATTGGGATTGTCAAATTATGAGCACAAGTACACGTTATAGGGAAATGAATACCACCAGCATTTTGTCACCTGTTGCTATTGCAAGCAACATAAAATAGGGATGTGAGCATTCTGTTAGATTGTTTGTTGTTGACTGGTCATAGTAATTTTACTAAGAAACAAATTACCTGAAATCTTGGCTCAGATGCTGTGTTTGAATGATGACTTGGACCTGAGAATGTTTCAGATTCTGATTATCTACTACTTGTGAAATTTGTAGCTCCTCATGATTTCTGTTAATGGAATTAGAACCATAAGTGATAAGCCATGCCTTCTTGTACTTCAGGCAGAGTGGACATGTCAGGAAGATCTCACTTGTTTGATCATGGGCATTGGCTAGATAAGATCATGGATTATTCTCCCTCTGATAGATATCTGCTGATCTCACAGATAGCCGGTGAGACAGATTGGTCCCTACTCTTGGCTGTGTTGTAAATAACCCAAGTGTGTCAATTGAGTCATTTGCCTTTTTCAAGAAAAAGTGGAGTCAGGAAGAGTCCTCTTTGTAAATTCAAATCTAGCCTTAAACACTAGTTGTGTGACCCTGGACAAGTCACTTAACAGTGTTTGCCTCAGTTTTCATATCTGTAAGATGAGCTGGAAAAGGAAATGGCAAGCCATGCTAGTACCTTTGTCAAGAAAATCCCCCCATCAAGAGTCAAGTTTGACTGAAAGATGACTAAACAACAAAAACAACATATTAGTAAAGAGAATGTAGTATCAAAAAAATTATAATGCAGATTATTTGTATTTATAAAGCTACATATTTTGTATATCATAAGTATGATTTTTTTGTTTCTAAAGAACCATGTTGAATATAGTATTTGATTTTTGTTTATTGATTGAAAATATTATGATCTCACTGTACAAGCGATTTGTCTGATTGGCCCATTCTAGAGCAACTTTCATTCTTTTGGTTATATGAATAAATATGAAATTGTGAAGGCACTTTGACCATTTTTCGAAAATCCTTCTTTTTTCAATTATTAGGAGATTATCTGCGATACAGCTCTTTAGTCTGATTTTTAACCATCTTTGTTAGAAGAGGAAGTAGAAATAGAGAAATGCTGTCTCATTTGCTTTGGCATGCATTGCCTAATATGCCAGTTTGACACATGTTCAGCCCTTTTAAGGTAATTTAGCATGAAAATGATCCTACAACACTAGTTCTTTTGGTAGGATGCTGTGATATTCTTTGACTTCTCATATGGTTTTGAATAGAATGTATTTTTTTAGCCTACATCATTGTCATTCCTTTCCTAGAAATACTCTAGTTTGGGGTAGCTAGTGGGAGATGGATCTTAAATATCAGTTAAAACATTTTTGTGTCTTTGAGTTTATTGTCTCATTAAAAACCTATTTAGCCTTTCAATTGAATTAATATTTATTAAAATAGTTTTCTAGTTGTTTAGGCAATTAATATTTGTTTAAAGTTTCAGTATTTAAAAAATAAGTTTTGATCTTTCTCTTACAGCTTGGACCAATCAGTCTTGTGTTTATAGGAATTATATCTGTTCACTGTATGCGCATGTTGGTACGTTGCAGTCACTTTCTCTGTCAGAGGTAAATGTGAAGTTGCTCAATCTAGTTCACGTATTTTTTAAGGAACTTTAGAACCTTCAGACAGAACCTTTGCTGCTGTATTTTGTAATTAGAAATTATAATTTTATTAACACAAGTTTTTTATATGTCATTCAAATGTCATTCAATTTGCTACTTTTTAGACATTATGAGAAAGAAAGAAATTACTTTTCTTTTCTGCTTATGAGAAGCAAGAAATAAAAGAAAGTAGGAGAGTCTGGATTGAACAATATTAATGGCAATCCTAGGTTAGTGGGCTTCATTTGTCAGAAGTTCTGTTTTGTATGCTACATAAGGTCTTGCGGGCCTTATTGTAATAATAATGATAATGATGATAATAATAATAATAATAATAACAACAAAAATGATAGCTGGCATTTATATTCGTGCTTTAAGGTAATGAAAGTGATCTGTTATGGTGGGATTGGGACATAAGTGGCAAAATCATGTTTTTGTGAACTATAATGTGTTTTCTAAATGTGTGGTTTTCATTTTTTTCTTCTTTCTCCATGAATCTAAAATACTTAATTTGTAGTGGATCAAGTGTTCCCTAAAAGATCTGGACTCTTCTGCCAGCTCTGTTATTTAATAAATGTGTGATCTTGGGCAAGTCACTTGAACAATGAATCTTATTTTCCTCATCTGATAACAAAAATGAGTAACAACTTTGTTATTATAGTTTGCTTGCCTTAGAAAGTGTTAATGAGATTAATTTTGTAAATTGAGCTTCCACCTGGAAGATACTAAAGAACACCAGTTGGCAAATTTGTTGATTTGGATTTTGAATATAATAATTGCTGTTCATTTGAAATAAAGTGTGAAGTATAAATATGGAATTAATATCAACTAAGTTTTAATAGGGATATAATTTTAACATTTTTCCAGAAATATAAAAACAATAACTATATTAACTATCACATATGGCACTTCTTGTGAGAGAAGTGACATTTTTAGAATTTTCCTTAGCTTATTAATTTATCTTAAATTAGCGTGTTAATAATAGTTCACATTTGAAGAAGCAGCTTAGCATGACCAATTGAGAACTGGATTTATTCAGGAAGAGCCTGGTGCAAGTTTATTCCTGATTACTTGATAAGTGATTTAACCCTTCAAAAGTATCAGTTGCAAAACAATTTTAGATACAAATTGGTAGACTCAAGTTCTCTACAGCAATGAAATCACCTGTAGCTCCTTTCTCCCCTCCCCCCAAAAAACCTTTTGTATTGCATTTTAAAGCTTTAAAAAGTAATAAGAAATTATAGATTCTTAAATTTTTCTTTTACATATTTATTATTACATTGCAGGTTTAAAAAATCTTCATTAGGTTATAGTGATACTGTTTGTTTTGCTATGGAAGTAAGTCCTTGGAATTGCATCCAAAAAAAATCTTCTTTAGGAGGGTGAGTATTTTGTTAATATTTCATTTTATCTGGAAGTAGACAAGTTAAGAATCCTTCTATTAAGCAGACTGTTCCAAAGGCCTCAAGTGCTGTGTGATGGTGTTCTTGCAAGATGACAAAGGTCCAGCTTCTTCATTTATTCACCATCCATCCTGCAGCCTAGTTTCCATCCACATGAGTTTCCTGAAATTTTTCTCAAAAGTTATTTCCTAATTCTAAGACCCAATGGTCTTTTTTCAGTCCTAATGTTCCTTGAGCTCTCAGAATGATTTAACATTGTTGATTACCTTCTCCTTGGGCTTTAGAAACACTACACTTCCTTTGTTTTCTTTCTACCTTTCTAAGAGTTATCTGGTTCCTTTTCCTAAAATTTGTACCTTAAAGTGCTGTTGTAGACCCCATTCATTTGTTTCTCTACTCTTTTTCCTTTGACATCTACTCACAATTTCATTTATAAGATAGCTTGTTATTCCTGAGTGTGTGTGTTTGTGTGTGTGTGTATTTATATGCCCTTATACACAAGCACATCACTGATCTCTCTCATTTTTAGGTTAACATATCCAAATGTTTGACCAATACTTCAATCTCTTCATGCTTTGAACTAAATTCATTATTTTCCTAAAAGAAAAAAAAATTCTTTAACTAGTAAATAAACATATATTTTAAGCACTTACTATGTACCCAGTCACTGTGCTGAGTTTAAGGGATACAAAGAGAAAACAAAATATAAGCCCTGCTGCCAATATTCTTATATTCTAGTGGGAGAAACAAATATGAACATAAATAGATATATACAAGATAAATACAGAGTAGATTCTAGAAATATGCATTAATATTTTCTTTGTGTAGAGAATAGTGCTTAATGCATGTGTAGCTAATAAATTAATCAAAACATGCTATAGAACTCTGGAAGAAAATAGATGATGTGATTTCAGATAATAGATAACAATGTAGTCAAGAGTTATGATATAGTAATCATGTGAAACTTTAATTGTCTGGACATCTTGGTGAGCTTTCTTTCTCTGTCTCTGTTTCTCTTTCGGTATTCTCAGAAGCTATTCATTTCTTAGTTTGTCTTAATGATAATTTCATTATTCAAAAGTGTGAAAGAATTCAATAAGAGGCAATTATTCTAGACCTGATTCTGATCAGAAAGGAAGAAGTTATTGCTAAAGTCCAAATGATGGGAACCTGGGATTGAAATGAGCATTCCACTCTAGAATTTTCAGAGGAGAAGAAAGCTCGATATTACCTTAAAACTATCTTGTTCAGAGGAAACATTGGAAGAATCCTATGGACTAAAATTCTTCAGGGAAAGATAGCTCAGAAGGTTTGTAAAATTCTTAATAATGAAAATTTGAAGGCACAAATTAAAAGTTTTAGTGGGGAAGCAAATTGAGAGTTAGATTTTTTTAAAGATATGTTAAAAGATAGATTTAAGCTTTGAACAAAACAGGGTATAATAGTCCTGTAAGTATTAGTAGTTCAGAAATTCAGAATTAACTGAGGTTGACAACTTCTAATCTCAAAAAAGAGGCTTTGGTAAGTTGAGGATGGGGTAAATTGAAGAAAGGAAAGACTAGTAAGGGTTAAATAAGGTAATAACAGACAGTGGAAAAGAGACAAAACTATTCAGTCTTCTGTTTTTTTCTGTCATGGAAAATCATTTTTGGATTGGAAAAGACAGAACAAAACTGACTGGAAAATTTATGCTGGAGATAAGCAAGGAAATAGGAAAAAAGTTCCTAGCTGTAAACTTGAGAATTCAACTTACCAGGTCCTGACAAGCTACATTCCACAGTAGGTTGTACTGAAAAAAACCTAATAGATGTCTATCATCAATTATCTTTGAAAGATTGCAGGAGACAGGAGAACTGTTGCAAAAATGAAGAAAATCAAGCAATGTTCTTATTTTCAAAAAAGGAAGAAGAGTATAGTCTGCTGGGAATAGGCTAGTGAACTTCACTCCATTTCTTTGTAAAATTATGGAAAATGTTATTAAAGGGATAGTTAGTAAAAAATCTGTGGGGGGGGGAAGGATGCATTTGTTAGCTCATGCCAAATTAGCCCATTTCTTTTAGATCAAGGAATGCTGAGATATAATTGACCTAAATTTTAGCAAGTTACTTGACAAAGTCACTCTTTTGCTATTCTTGTTGGGCTGAGAGGTAAACAGTATCACATTTGGGTATGTTTGTAAGTGGACGTGAAATATAGTTATTATGGTTTGATATCAACTTTGGAGAATCTCAGCATAGTCCTACTTTATTGAACATTTTTATCAGTGACTTGAATAAAGGCATAGATAATAGACTTATTTGTATGAATATTTGCTAATGTCTCAAAACTAACTTGGATAATTAAAACTTTGGATAACAAGTCAGATTCTAAAAGATCTCAACAGTTTTGAACCTAAACCTAATGAGATGGAATTTAATAGGAATAAATTCTTACACTTCAAAAATTATTTTATACAAATACATTGAAAAAATTAATTTTCATAAGTACAAGGGAGGAGAAGCATGACTAGATAAGTTTGTCTAAAAAAGATCTAGAGTTTTAGAGAACTGAAAAATCAATACTACAATTAAAAATTAAAAAAAAAATTAGTTCCATCAAACCACTTTATGTTTACTTTAATTATATTAAAAGAAACATAGGGTTCAGAATGTAGAGGCTGATAGGCTCACTACACTGTACCTTCATTAAACTGTATCTGTAGTGTATGTTATTTAGTTCTGCTGACCATGTTTTAAGATGGACAATAAGGTATAGAACAACCTGAGGAACGTGACCAGGATATTGAAGGTCCATAAGATAATGCTTTTTGAGTATCTGGTTGAAAGAATGTAACCTGGAGAAGACTTACCTCCTGGATAATGCTTACCTTGAAGAATTACTGAGACTATCATAGCTATTTTCAAATATTTGAAAAATTATGCAAAAAAGAATTGACTTGTTCTGCTTTGCTCCAGAAGATAGAATTAGAACTTGTAGAGAGGTAGATTTTTATATTAGAGTTATTTAAAAATGAGACCTGCTGTCTTAGGAAGCAGTGGACATCACTGGACTAAAAGTTTTCAAGTAAAGACTGCATGATTAGGTGTATTGTAGAGTGAGTTTTTGGATTTAGATTTATGGCTACTATGCTCCATTTCACTTTGGAGACTATTAACTATCCTTTTAAAAACACAACTCAAATTCTGAATTCATTTTTTTAATGATGGTAAGTGAATTTTCTCCTCTCAGATTTGAGACACTTTATTTATATTTCTTTTGTGCCTTTTCTTTTTTCTTTTATATTATGGTTTTATTTTGTAGTTTATTCTGTTTTTTTTTAACTGAAATGTAATCTCCATTAGGACACAGAATCCCTATTTATATAAACTTATCTAAACATGGAGTTTTATTCACAGCATATGCTCTATAAATGTCTGTCTAGTTACTCAACCTTTATGTAACCCTGGGCATGCTACAGTAATTTATGCTAAGACGGTGCAGCAGTACTGGCAGATGCCAAAATCTGATAAGAAATTATTCTGTCAGTCTTACATTGTATAAACTAAAACCAGATGTTCTGATTAATAAAACCTAAATTAACATGTATAGTTCATGCTTATTATATTTTAAATAGACTAATTAGGGAAATTGACTTAAAAGCTAGAAAATTATGAATTTTTAAAGGGAGATAATATGTCCTAGGAACTTTATATCACAATCCTAGGTTTGCCACTTATGTTCCATATAAAATAACTTGAATCATCATAATTTAGGTATTTTTGGCTTCTTTCAAATGTGTATATTTATTTACTTTTTGGAAGATGTTGAGAATATGACATACTTTATTGGAAGAGCTTTTCTCTATTGAATCATTTGCTTTTTAGGGGAAAAGAGGGGGGTTATCAATATATAGGATTTTTTATTCTTTGTTTTATTTATTTGTAAATTATATATTTATGCATATATATATAGTAAGTGTATATACATTATAGAAAATGAATATTCTAATTCTGTTCCAGAACTGTTACTTTGGAGAAAAAACACTTCATTTCAAATTTATTAACATGGGTTATAAAAGAGGTAAAAAAAACATTGTCATTTTAGGAGTATGACCCTAAATTATGTGTATCTATTTTCAGGAATATTGTGGACATTTTTCTGGTGATAACACAGCTGGGATTCTGTAGTGCTTACATTGTCTTCTTAGCTGAGAATGTGAAGCAAGTGAGTATTTTCTGCCAGTTATTGAGACACTTTCCCTCACTTATCCTTATTTTGCTATTATCTTTCCCTCTGAAAAAGTCCTATTTTAGTGTGGAAGTGCTTTTATTTCATGGAAGTGATGCTTCATTGCTTTCCCTTAGGCTTCACTTCACAAGTTGGCCTCCAGCTTTCTGTGTTTTGGGGTCTGCTAGCTCTCTTTTCTTGTCCTTGAGGTCTCTGGGGGACTCATTTCCCAGTGCCCTGGGCCTTTGGGCCCAATGGGTGCTGGGCATATCTCTTTGGGCACCTCTGAAAGAGCACTGTGAGCTGCCCTGAGAAGGGAGAGTAGTGAAGGGACGTGTTAGGACTGAAGGCTGGAACATAAACATGCTGACAGTTTTTGGGAGTCCTCCTTTATGTTGGGATATTGTTTCAGGTTGACTCTAAGGGGTTTTCAGCCTTGGTAGAGAATGGCTGCCTATTTGGGCACACATGCCAAGCACTGAAGTTGGAGCTCTACCCAAAAAATGCCAAACCACATTCCTTTGTAACTGGTAGGTAGTCTTTATTATTGTTACTATTATTTTCTTTTTCCTTCTCTCCTTTATTATCATTGTAATTATTATCAGTTATAAGTTTTACTTACATTTTAGGTGGATTTATTGACCTATGCATGGTGTAGTAGAGAGTGCTATATAGGATAACACATGGTTTTCCACTTTTTAGATACTGATAATGTAAAGAATTAACATGAATATGTTTGTAAAAAGATATATCTTATTTAAAATTTTACAGATTATATTTTACCTATGTCCTTTTCAAATCTAAAGCCTACTATCCCTAATAAATAAAGCTGCTAGTTTAAAATTTTCAAACTGGAATGGACCTTTAAGACCTAGTCCAACACATACATTTTAAATGAGGAAACTGAAGCCCCCAGGATATTGGTTATGGGAATTATCTTGCTCTCGGTCACTCAGGTAGTTAGTGACAAAGGCCCTAGAATCCTCTTTATCTGAGTTCAGGCCATAGTTTTTTCCCATAGTTATATTCTTTTTTTCTTTAGTGCATAGAATTATGTCTGGGTGTGCCTGATTTACTTTTTATTAAATGTGTTTTACTCTTCCCAGCCTCATTTCCCCCGTGTAACCTTTTTGTTAACAGTTGCAGCTTCTCTTAGATTAGCTGTACCTCTCTTTGTCCAGGAATCCTCACCCATGTTCTCTTTGCCCTTCATCAAACGATTTTCTTTGGCCTGACTTTTCTTTGCTAAAACTATTTTTCATATTCCTACTGAAAGAATTTCAACAGTACTTTCAGCTGGGCCCATTAGATTATTTGGTCCTCTCCTAGCCAAGTAATAATTGCTCTTTATCAACCAACTTATTTCCAAATTGTATCTTTCCTTCATACTGAAACTTGTACACCAAAGTACTCACTTCCATTCCTTTTTACATTATTCTTGCACAAAGGAAGTTATATTGCTTCATTCTGATCATTGTTGTTTCTCTGTGTGTGTGTCTCTCTCTGTCTCTGTCTCTCTCTGTGTCTCTGTCTCTCTGTCTCTCTGTGTCTTTGTCTCTGTCTCTCTGACACTGTCTTTGTCTCTGTTTCTGTGTCTCTTTCCCTCTCTCTTTCTTTCTCTCTGTCTCTCTCTGGGTCTGTCTCTGTCTCTGTCTCTCTCTCACACAAACACACACACACACACACACACACACACGTTCTCACTTTCCATAGATTTGCATTACACACATTTGGTCCCCCTGCAAATGGTCACCAAATATTCTTCTCTCTCCCTTTCCCCTCCCCCCAGTTAGGGTTTCTTGGCCTTAGGCACTGAAGCTGCTCTGACTTTTAGGGGGTTCTGGCATTGAAGCTGAGCTGCTCAGTGGGGTCATGCAGAGCTCCCTAGGGGAGGGAGAGGTCAGTAGAATGAGCCATTTACCAACAACAAGAGCTGTTTTTATAGACACTCATATATTTGTACTTTATAAAAGAGTAGGAGTCAGTAAGATAGTTAAATGAAAATACATGTAACATGATAATATTAATATGATGATATGTATGTTTATTAACTTAGTATAGATCTACAATTTGTCAGTTCAGGGAACTTACAGTAAGTAAAATACCTCTACCAATACGAGTGGGTAGCTCTTTTGCATCTTTTAGTCTTAAAGAATAGCCTGGGATATTAAAAGGTAAAGTGACTGATACAGAGTCATCTAGCTAGTGCATGCCAGAGCAGGGACTGGGCTCTAGGTCTTCTTGATCCTGGATTCCAGTCCTGGCACTTGTCATGCAGTTTGTGCCATCACAGTGAACAATAAAGGCCGGGAGGCCTAAATGATTCCAAATTGCATAGTAATTGCATTTCTTGTTTCATTCTCATTGTTTTAGTGTGGGCAGTAAAATGACATTAACTTTGTAAGGAGTAATTGTGCTTACCAAAAAACTAAAAATTATTACAATTAAAGTCTAATCATTTTTAAAATAATAATTGACTTTTTTTGTAATTTGCTTGCTCCAAGTTTAAAGTGAAATAGTCTAGTACTTACTACTTAGTGTGGTGCCATATACTTGATATAATTATTGAATATGATTTGAAATTATATATCTTATAAAAAATTAAGTGATATATCATGATTTTTAAAATAATTTATTTTGGCATATTATATTTCTGAAAAATAATTACAACTTGCTTCTCATACTAAAGGAAATAAAAATGTTTTTGTTGGATATTCACAATATTAGTACACTCAACTCCTATATTAGATATATGTTCCAAATTTCTTACACATATCAAGTTTTATTAGAGTTCAAAAGTGTGGTGCTTCATGAAATTTCATGAACTTAATTTTCAAAATAAGAAAGAATAAATATTTTTGTTTAAACAGCTCCTGCTAGAAGGTGATTTGATTGTCTATGTTTCTTTGAGGTTAGTGTTCATAAAATGATGCTACAGTATTTTTGTTCACTTTAAAATTATTATGAGTAGATATTGTACAGGAAACCCTAGGTCATTGATTTCTGTTATCTCTTTTTTGTTATTTTAGTCAGATTTTTTAACATATAAAATTGAGTAGATAATAAAATAAAAAAAAATTTTTTCTCTATATTTTCTCCTTTCTTCTCCTAATCCTGTTATAGATACATGAAGGAATTTCAGCAAAAATGTTCTCTCTGAATGGTACTGGTGAAGCAACTCTGTATGAGAGAAGAAGTATTGACCTGAGGATGTATATGCTTTGCTTTCTCCCATTTATATTTCTTTTGGTCCTCGTTCGTGAACTTAAGAGCTTGTCTGTACTTTCATTCCTTGCCAATCTTTCCATGGCAATCAGTCTTATAATAATCTACCAATACGTTATTAGAGTAAGTATAACACATCTTAAACTATTATGTGTTTTTAAGTATGTTACTTTAAAATTTCCAATATAAATATTAGAAATTATAAAAATATTTTATGATTTTTTTACATCATTCCATTTTTTAAAGGATGGGGTTTTTATGAATAAAAAATATAGAAAGGCCAAATAGATCCACCAAGTTTTATTTTATTCCTGATTGTTTTATTTCATGCTAGTAATGCAGGTGTGGATATTAATACTACTTTAGTTCAGGTCCCCAGGTATTTTTGATTGAACTATTACATTACTTAAACATTGTTTTTGGTAGTAATATGTTTCATCTCCCTAGAAAAATTGTAAATTTTATAGTATATAATTTTTATTTTAGTGCTTTGCACTTAAAGTCACAAACACCAGAGATGGAACAGGTTTTAGTCGTTGTCCAGGACAATTTTCTCACTTTATGGAGGACAATAATAATATACACTTTTTAAATTCATGGGTGCTAATTAAACATTTAAGCTTCATAAATTTTTGTCTAAATAATAAATCATTTATCAAATCACATAGTTTACTTCACTATTTTACATTATTTTACAAAAATATAGCTTAAAAATTAGTAGCAAAAGTCAGATATGGTTTCCACATGTCTATTATATTTGCCCCTTAGCTAGATATAGAAATACTTTAAAAATATTTTTCTTGGGAAATTTACAAAGACAAACTTAAGTTTTATGTAAGAAAAAATTTAAAACCAGAGCTGTCCAAAAGTGTAAAGGCTATCTTAAGAGAAAAGCAAAGACTTAAAGAATAATCACTTACATATATGATGAGTCTTATTCAGGTACAGGTTGAGCTAGATATTTTCAGAGGTTCTTTCCAGTTTTGCACTTACTTGCACTAGTCTTCAGATGATTTTTTATATTTTGCTGAATCTAAAATACCACTTTCACCTTCTTGAAAGAAATTACACAGGGCATCCCCAATGCAGGGTAGGAGGGGGTTTTATTGGGTCCATATTGGTTTCTTTTATCTAAGAACCTTATTAACCTACCTAAGACTTATTAAAGGATACTTGTGACCAGTTTTATAGTCCCTGTTGTATTACTCCCATGTTAATATCTAGCTTTGAATTTAAAAATCACTTAAGATCATACATTAAGTTTAAAAGGCTAGAGAAAAATGTCTACCTATTCTGATACCTTTTTTAATATTATGTTCATTCATTTCAGCAAATATTTTAGTTTCCAAGTATATATAGCTCTGTACTAACTACTGTCTGGAAACAGTTCAAAACACTTGTGAAAAAGCAAATCATTTTTAGACAGATGGCTTTGTCAATACCAGCACTGCATTTGACATTGAATAAGGCAATAAGGTTAAAAAAAAAGGCATCTTAGAAAGACCTGTGAACATATGATAAAGAATAGTCATGGAAATGGGTCAGATTAGAATAGGGAATGGGAGCCAGTGTTCAAAGTAGAGCACAGATGAATAGTCTAGATTGAATTTTCATATGAAAGCTTAAGACAAGACTGTGGCCAAGAGTTTCACAAGCCAGATCAGGATAAAATGATAAAATAATAAGATCAAAAACCCCCCGTTGACAAGAACCAGGAACAAATGTTGTAAGGAAGATCTGGGTTTAAGGATAAAAATCAAACACATCTCTCAGACATTAGGAAGTTCCAAAGTGTAAAAGGGTAAGGTTGCAAGGAAATCTAAGGGAAAAAAAATTGAGGATACCCATATTAATAAGGACCTATTAACTGGGATAGCTTTCTGCCTGAGGTCTAGAGTTTTCATATTGTTTCTTTTAAGCTCCAATACTGTTAATAGATATCCTAGACTCTGCTGGTAGTAGGAAGTAATTGGAAGCTTTTAACTCTCAGAGTAGCTTGTATGGGAAGGGATGAACAACTTTTGATAATTTGAACCTGACAGAATAAGTCTGGTTGAAGTGCAGTCATTTTTGTTTGAAAGATAAAAATTATTAACTATTAGGATTTGAAAAAATTTAAGAAGCACAAAAAGGTATTTGATTTTGTCCTTTGTAAATTTCATTAGACTAAGAACTCTTACGTATCTGTGAAAGTTTTTTTTTTTTTTCTTCAATTACCAGGATATACCAGATCCCGGAAATCTTCCAGCTGTGGCTGGTTGGAAAAAATATCCACTCTTTTTTGGTACAGCCGTATTTGCTTTTGAAGGCATTGGAGTGGTAAGAATTTATTTTAAGTATTAAGTATAAAAAAGGACTAATATAAAGTATCATAAATGAGCATTTCTTTAAATTTTCATTTGCTTAATTTAAGATTGTTCATCTTCACATTATTCTGTAAGTTTCTATATGACTAAAATTACAGATCAAAATATAAATATTCCTTATACATATAAATACTATATACATCTATATTACATTATATATGTATGTATAAAAACATATCTTTACATAGATATATATGCACATGTACACATATAGCATTGAGTTGGAAGAGTTGGAAGTTGTACAAGGAACAGTAAGGAAGCCAGTATCACTGGATCTCAAGATTCATGGTGGGAAGTATGAGGTATTAGAAGACTGAAAAGTTAGGGGAGGAAAGCAATTTATGTAGGATTTTTATTGACAGTTTTATACATAGTCTTGGAGGAATATGAAGCCACAGGATTCTATTGAAATGTGTATGGGATGGGGTAACATAGTCAGAATTGTGTTTAAGGAAGATCACTTTGACAGTTGAATGGAGGATGGATAGAAGCAGGGAGGAACTTGTGGCAGTTGATTGCAAAAGTCCAAGCATGAGATGATGAAGGCTTGGGCCAGAGAAGAAAAGGAGTGTATGAAATATGTTACAAGGTAAAATCAACAGAGAGATTGCCTGTGAATGGGGAGAGATCACAGGAAGTTGAGGATGACCCCCCCCCAGGCTTGTGAGCGAGGTCAGCTAGTAAAGTAGATGGCAGAGTAGGACTCTGCTGAGCTCCCCTGGCATTCCCCTCCTGACAGCTTTAAATTAACAACTGAAATTGATATTCTACAGTGGTAAAGCCAACAGAACATCAGAGTGAGACATCTTTCTAGTCTGAGATAATATAAGAAGTCGGAAGAGGCTGGCCCAGAGCCCACACGGATGAAACAGCAGTGGTGGGATTAAGTGCTAGAGAGAAGCAGTAGCAGCAGCTTTAGACGATAATGGAACCTGGCAACCATGGTACCCCTGCCCTATCATTTGACAGAGGACTAGACACTGTCTGGCAATTCCATTGCCTATATCCACTTCAGAATCAGAGTTCAAGGGCAGAGATGAGCACTTTGCTTCAGGAAGGAGAGGAAGTCCTGAGGAGCAACTGTTCAGCAACTCCATTATCTGTACTCGCTTCTGGATCATAATTCAAGGGCAGAGAAGAACACCTTTCGTCAAGAGGGGAGCAGAATCCTGAGAGGGCAATATCACTTCTGATCTCAAGGGATCAAGGACCCTGAGGAATAGTATTACTTCTAGTCTCAAGGAAAGAGAGTCCCCAAGAAGCAGTATTGATTGCAGTCCCAAGAGATCAGAGGTCCTTCCTAGGTAAGGACCAGAGTCAAGACCAAGGGAAAGTGGGCATACTTCTCCCCAAATCTCTATCTTGGAAGCGCAAAAACTTTCAAACACCTAGAACTAGCTCTGAAAACAGCATAACAAAAAAGTTTGAAATTTGAGTTGATATACTGCCCATCTCCCTTGCAAAAAAAAAACAAAAAAAAACCAGTACAACTCTAACATAAAGCTACAAATAAAGACAGAGTGTGGAAAAATGAATAAGCAAACAAAAAAGTTAATATGGTGACATGGAAGATCAGACACAAACTCAGAAGAAAATAAAATCAAAACAGCTATAACCAAAGCCTCAAAGAAAAATGTGAATTGAATACAAGTCTAAAATTAATTCCTAGAAAAGCTAAAAACAAAAATGTCCAAATGGAAAAGACAGGTAAAAAACTTCATTGGTAAAAATAATTCCTTAAAAAGCAGAATTGGCCAAATGGAAAAAGAAATAGAAAAGTTAGCTGAAGAAAATAGTTCCTTAAAAATTAGAATTGGCAAGTAGAAGCTAATCATTCTGTAAAACATCAAGAAACAATAAAGCAAAGACAAAAGAATAAGAAAATAGAATGAATTGTAAAATATTTCATTGAAAAAATGACTGACCTGGAAAAAAATTGAGGAGAGAGCATTTAAAAATTGTTGGACTCCATGAAAGCCATGATTGATGCAAAAGCCTAGGCATCATATTTCAAGGAATTATCAAAGAAAACTGCTACAACATCTTAGATCCAGAGAGTAAAATAGAAATTGGAAATATATACCAATCACCTCCAGAAAGAGATCCCAAAATGAAAACTCCTAGAAATATTATACCCAAATTTCAGAACTTCCAGGTTAAAGAGAAAATATTTCAAGCAGCCAGAAAAAAAAACAATTCAAATACCTTGGAGTTACAGTCAGGATCACACAATATTTGGCAGCTATTACTTCAAAGGAATAGAAGGCTTGGAATTTGATATTATAGCAGGCAGAAGAGCTAGGATTACTACCAAGAATAACCTACCCAGTAAAACTTGAGTCTAATCCTTCAAGAAAAAAATGGATTCAATGAGATAGAGGACTCTCAAACATTTATGATGAAAAGACAAGAACTGAAGAGAAAATTTAACTTTCACATATAAAATTCGAGAAGCATAAAAAGGTAAACATGAAAAAGAAATCTTAAGGGGCTTAGTAAAGTTAAACTGCTTTTCTGTGTGGGAATATAATACATGTATCTTCTAAGAAATTTCTCATTATTAGGGCAGTTAGAATGGAATCTAAACTGGGGATGCAGAAGTAAACTGAATATGTTGGAATAATGTTTTTTTAAATGGATAATGGCAACAACAATACTATATGATGATCAATTCTGATGGACATGGCTCTCTTCAACAATGAAATGTTTCAAACCAGTTCCAATTGTTCAGTAAAGAAAGCCATATACACCTAGAGAGAGGGTTATGAAAGGTGGACCACAACATAACATTTTCTGTTCCCTATTGATGTTTGCTTGCATTGTGTTTCCTTTCTCTGATTTCTTTTTCTTGTAGATAACGATTTTTCTTGCACAACAATAAGTGTGGGAATATGTATACATATATTTGATTTGTCAAGTATTTTAACATAATTAACATATAGTAGATTTCCTGCCATCTAGGGGAGGGGTGGGGACTGGGGGGGAGAATTTGTAACAGAAAGCTTTGTAAGGGTCAATGTTGAAGAATTACCCATACATATGTTTTGCAAATAAAAATCTTTAATAAAGAAAAATAAATTAAAAATAAAATAAAAAAAATGGACAGATGAGAAAAAAGGATTCTCTGGGAGAAGAGGTAAGGAAGAAAAAAGAATGAGGAAAATTATCTCAAAAAGAGCTTTTAAAGTGAAAGGGAGAATGTAAGTGGTGGTAGGAGGATGGTCCCTGTTTGAACCTCACTTGCAGTTAAATTATATTGGTAATAGAAATCTATCTTACCCTACTGGCAAGTAGGAAGGAAGTATAATAACAGAAAGTGTGAGTAATAAAAGAGAGGACAGATAAATGAAGTCAATGGTTAGAAGCAAAACAGACTTTAGAGGTAGGATAAAAAGAGAGAAGGAAAAACAAAGAGAAGTAAATGGGATGGAGGGAAATGCATAAGTAGTAATCATAACTATGACTGTGAACTCACCCATGAAATAGAAATGCTTAGCAGTATGGTTTAGAAACCAGAATCTGACAAGATGTTGTTTACAAGAGGCATGAGTAAAGTTAAAGTAAAAGATTGACAAAATCTAATATGCTTCAGTTAAAGTAAAAGAGGCAGGGATAGCAGTCATGATCTCAGACAAAGTAACAGCAAAAATAGACCTAATCAAGAAAGATAATCAGGGAAACTATATTTTGCTCAAAGTTATCATAGACAATGTAGAATATCAAATACTTTTATAGCAAAATTTTCTCATAAAGGCCTCATTTCTCAAATATATATACTGAGTAGATAATTGAGTCAAATTTATAAACAAAAGATCCATTATCTAATTGATACATAGTCAAAGGAGATGAGCAGTTTTCAGAAAAAAAAATCAAAACTAATTATAGTCATTTAAAAAAATGTTCTAAATCACTATTGAATAAAGTAATGTAAATTAAAACAGCTTTGAGATACCACCTCACACCTATCAAAAATGACAATTGCTGTAGAAGATGAGGTTCAAATAGGTACATTAATGAACTTTTGATGTTTTGAACTGGTCCAGTCACTGAAGAACAATTTGAAACTTTGGCCTATAAAACTGCACATAACCCTCACCCAGAAATACCATTACCAGTTCTGTGTCACGAGACTGAAGAAAAAGTAAAAGAACAGTTATTTACAAAACTATTTATAACAGCTCTTTTTGGGGTGGTAAATAATTAGAAATTGAGGGGATGTTTATCACTTGGGGAATGACTGAACAAGTTGTGGCATATGATTGTTATGGATTACTATTGTACTAAAAGAAATGATGAAAGGGATGTTTTTAGAAAAACATAGGAACTATTATGAAGTGATGTGAGAAGAATTGAGAAATCATTGTGCACAATAACAACAATGATGTAACTATGATTAATTGTGAAAGACTTGGCTACTCTGATCAATACAATGATCTAAGATAGTTCCAAATAATTTATAATGAAAAAATGTTATTTACTCCCAGAGAGAAAACTGATGAACTCTGAGTACAATTGAAATAAAACTTTCTGACTTTGTTTTTCTTGCTCTTTTTGAAAACATAACTAACATGGAAATATGTTTTGCATAATTTTAGCTATAAAATTAACATATTGCTTGCCTTCTCATTAGGTGGGGTGGGGATGGGAAGAAGGGAGACAATATGGAACTCATAAAAAGAAAAGAATATTAAATAGTAAAATTTTTAAAAAGAATAGAACAATAATAGGGAAGCTTGGAAGATAGGAGAGTTTCTAGGTGAAGATAATGAATTTGGTTTTGGACATGTTGGGTTTAAGATGGCTACAGCACATGTGATTTGAAATGTCTACTAGGCATTTAGAGATAAGACCAGATGTCAGCAGAGATGTTAGGTATACTTACGTAGATTTGAGAATCATCAGCAAAGATGGTATTTGAATGAATTCATGGGAGCTTAAGAGTTTATCAAATGAAATAGAGGAAATAGAATAAAAAGAGATTAGCCTAGTGCAGAACCCTGTAGGACACTCTTATTAAGCAGGTATGACTTGGAAGAAAATCCAGAAAAGGATACTGAGGAGAAGCAGTCACATATATAGGAAGATAAACCAGGAGAGAGTTGTGTCTTGAAGACCTAGAAAGAAGAGGATGTCAAGAATAAAAGGGTGATAGACAATGTTAAATGCTGCAGAGATGTCAAGAAGGATAAGGACTGAGAAAAGGCCATTGGATCAGTTTTATATCGGTGTGCAGTGTTGAAAAGAGAATGAGAGGAGGGGAAGTAAAGGAATCTATTGAAGATGGCTTTCTCGGGGAGCTTATTCACAAAAGGTAAGAGAAATCTGGAACAACAATGAGCCCCCACTCTTGGGTGTTTGCCATGTTAGCTGTAGCCCTTAGAACTCCTGAGCTCAACCCCCCACCAGCCACGACTCATCCAATAGCAGAGATGATTTTTTTCTACACTTCTTCACTTGTCAGTCTCATCAGCTGGCATTAACTATTTAGATCACTCACTGATTTATGTATATGACTAGTCTCCTTCCTGTACTTCAGTCCTCTACAACCAACTGTATATTGAGCATTTTGTATCATATTCCTGTAAGCATTTCAATATATCCACTACTTATAATAATAACTAATGTTTACATGTGCTTACTGTGTGCCAGGCACTGTGCTAAGTGCTTTACAGTTGCTATTTCATCTGATGTTTGTAACTCTTGGAGGTTAGTGCTGTTATTATCCCCAATTTTCAGAAGAAAAAACTAAGATAAACAGAGTAAGTGACTTGTCTGAGGTTACATATATTGTAGTATTTGAATCTGGATTTGAACTCATATCTTCCTGACTCTGGTCATAGCACTCTATCCACTGCACCACTTGGTTGCCTCTACAGAATTCATCTTTTTAAACATATATCCTTCTTCTAAAATGCCATTTTTTTCTGTTAAAGAAAACTCCATCTTTCTAATTACCTACATTCTCATTGCAAATAGTCATCTTTACCTCCTCATTTTTTCCATGAGTTTTGTCAATTCTTTCTTTACAATTTCTCTTTTATGTGTTCCCTTCTGTACTCATACAGACAACAAACTAATCTAGGCCCTCATTTCCTCTGGTCTATTCTATTGCAATAGCCTCCTAACAGCAACACCCCTCCTACTCTCACCCTTAATCTTGCTCACACTGCCACTTCTATATTAAATCTACTCCAGTCCAGACAGTGTCTAAAGTACAGGTCTAACCATGTCACTCTCCTATTCAATAAACTCTAATGGTTCCTTATTACCATGAGGGGCAAATGCAGACTACTGTTTTTCCCATTTAAAGCCTTTTACAACATAGTTCCTACTTGCCTTTCAAATTTAGGACACATCATTTTCATTTATGCACATTATGATTCAACTACCCTGGGCTTCAGGTTCCTCACACACAGTGCTGCACCTCTTGTGTCTCATGCCATCAGTGCACACCCATCTCACTTCTGCAGACGATTGAATCTTCTTTTAAATACCCAAAATGGAACAAAATAATTTCAAGTACATAGAATTAAATTTTTTTGGAATGAACAAAAGCAGTGGAGCTAAGATAAGATGGAAAAGTTTCACTGATAAAAAATTGTTTGCATCAAATATTTCTGATATCCAAAATGTGTATAAAGAACTAACGGATGTACATACAGTTTTTGCTTTATATAAGTGGACTATTCCTCAGATCTCTATGTGAAGTGATTTTTATATAATGTGAATTTGTCTGCTAATATGGGGAAGGATAGAAGGAAGCAGAAAGGGTGCCCCTCTACTCATGGGAAAAAGGGGCTGGCACATGCTTCAAGAATATTTAGAGGGGCGGAGCCAAGATGGCGAACTGCGGACAGCTTTCTCTGTGAACTCCCTCCGACATTCCCCCAACCCAGACAAAGTAAGCCTTAAAACTGGTTTCCGAGTGAGGTCCTCGCCAAGCATTTGGACTACAACGCACTTCTATAAAAGATCTACCTTGAAAGAACTCCGGAGAAGGTTAGCCTCAGGGGAAATCGGCCGCTGGTCGCGATCGGACTCCAGCCGGGGCGGAAATCAGGGCTGCGATAGAGGGGCGGATTTTGGGCACCCAGGAAGCCCCTGGGAGACGCCTGGGCCACTTTGCTCTGCTTGCGGGCAGGTGCTTTGGCAGATCTGCCTTTGGAAGGGGGTGGATGAGAACAGCTGAAAACGTGGTCCTGGTGCAAATCTAGCCCGACCAGCCTCAGACCGGAAGTCAACTCGGCAAACTGCCCCAGGGCAAATATAAATTGTTGCAGTTTTCTCTGCTTTTGACCAATATCCCAACTTTAAATCATGAGCAAGAAGCAGAAGAGAGCTCTC
>JAJPUD010001477.1:265321-285182 GCA_023553655.1 Myrmecobius fasciatus | reverse complement strand
TAAAGTGAGAACTGTGTATATGCGTGTGCAGAAGCGCACATGTGTATACACACAATTATTTGAAAAAAGTTACCAAGCTTCATACCTTTTGACCCAGAAATCATATTAGACTTCTAAAGAAATCAAGGTCAGAAAGAAAGGTCACATAGGAATACAATGGGAATACATTAATTAAGGAATGATTGAATGAATTGTAGTATGTGCTATATGAAGTGTAATGGAATATTATTGTCTCATAAGTGATTGATATGCAGAAATTTGGAAAAACTTTAGGAGACTCGTATGAACTGATAGATGAGCTAATGTAAGCAGAACCAGGAAAACATTATACTCGGTGATCTCCATAACGTGAACAAAACCCACTAAAATCAAGTCAAGTGGTTTGTAATTATAATGATTAATATTGGCTGTGGAAAAGATATGATGTGTGCATAGTCAGACATGGTCTCTGTCAGTTGTTGCTGAGAGGTTTCAGTCGTGTCTGATTATTTATGACCCATTTGAGGTTTTCTTGGCAAAAATACTGGAGTGGCTTGCCATTTCCTTCTCCAGCTCATTTTACAGATGAGGAAACCAAGGTTAAGTGATTTGTCCAGTGTCACCCAGCTAGTAAGTGTCTGAGGTCATATTTGAACTCAAGTCCTCCTGCTTTCAGGGCCAGTGCACCTTTTAGATATCACCTGTGCCAGTTGCTTTTATTTGACTCCTTTTCTGTTATAAAGAAAGGCTCACTGGATAAGTGGGTAACATAGTATGTCTGATGAAAAAAAAAAAGAAGAGACCATTTGAGTTCTAGTTTGTAATCTGTAATATTAGTAAGTCATTTCATTTTTCTTTACTTCGGTTCCTTATAAAAAAGAGATTAGGCTTGAGACTTTTAAGGTCGTCTTCAGCTCTAAAATTCTGATTTTATTATGCATGTATATATTTTAATCTCTTCTCCATCCTCAGGTCCTCCCATTGGAAAATCAAATGAAAGAAACAAAACGCTTTCCAGAAGCATTGAACATTGGCATGGGGATTGTTACAACTCTGTATATAACATTAGCCACTCTTGGATATATGCGCTTTCAAGATGAAATCAAAGGCAGCATAACTTTAAATCTTCCTCAAGATGAATGGTAAGTGGATGCACATATTTTTGCTCCATTTATTATAATTTCAATACTGACATAAATTAGTTACATTCATAATTTGTTAAACATGTAAACTTTTGTTATGAAAATATATTCTTTGTCATTTTTCTTTTGTTCCTTTTTTCCATTTTTCTTTTAGACATAAAATTTCTTGGTTTTCAACCCATTACAGAAAGACAAGAAATTTTAATTGTGATTTACTTTTATATATAAAGGAAAATATTTTAATTAAATACAAATTGAGAAGAAGCTGAAAAGAAAGGAAGTAGCATATGGGGAAAGAGTTGAGATCATAGAGAGCCAAGTAAATCAGAACAGCAGAGCCACTGCCACATCATTATTGATTTTTTTTATCAATAAAATTGAGATCCTTTTAAAGCTATTATAGATGTGAACTATGGAAATATAATTTTAATACTATAGAAAAATAAAATAGGTTGTATTCTTTCCCCCCCATTACCAATTAATTCCTTCTATAACCATTTCCCACTAAGGTTACTTTTGAACAATGGCTTCAGTTCAGCAAATATGGTAGTTGGAATAATGATGTGTAAGGCATTGTTCCAGATGCAGGGGTATTAAGACAAAAAGAGGATTATCCTTGTTCTGAAGGAGCTTATGTTCTCATTTTACAGCAAAGAGTAAAACAATGTAAATTTTTCATTCTAGAAAAGAATTATAGTAGATGTTAAAATAGAAAAATAGGGACAGATGGTTTGTTGGGTTTTTTTAAACTGAAGATTTATATTATCTTTAGACACGAACTATTTCATACCTTGAAATACTGAATACAGAGCCAAGAGTTTCAAAAATTAGAAAGCTATGAACAATCCTTGCGCAAGATATTGAGGATGCCAAAATGAAAAACAGCATGCTGCCTATCTTCAGGGAGCTTAGAGTTTACTGGTTATGAAGGGGAAAGGGGAGCTGTGAGATTTACATAAATGTAAATTGTGATGATAATAATAATAGATTCTGATAAGGTCAAAGGAGAGATAAATTGTTATTTGCCAAATTATCTGCCAGAAATTGCATTTTATATGGTTAAACTTTGTTTAATTATTTTTGACAGGTTGTATCAATCAGTGAAAATTCTATATTCCTTTGGGATTTTCGTGACTTACTCAATTCAGTTCTACGTTCCAGCAGAAATAATCATTCCAGGAATCACATCCAAATTTCAAAATAAATCGAAGCTAATTTGTGATCTTATTATTAGAACTGTCTTGGTTTTTATTACCTGTAAGTAAAAATGCATATTTTTATTTAAATTATTGTGTTAATATTATTAATCATATAATTTTTATAGTTTAATATATTTTTCTACAAATGAGAATTTTAACAGATGTTATCTGAAATAATCTCATACTGCTAAAATTTTAAATCAGTTCTGTAGGTTAGAGCAAATTCAAAAAGGCCATCTTAATTTTTTCATCTCTTATAGGCATTTCATTACATAGTAATTGTTTTTACTTTAACCTTTGATATTCTACAAAGACAGCAGTTTTACTCATACTTAGGCTTTTGGTAACATAACAAAATCATTACTCCTTTGAGTACTTCCTGAAAATTAACTTAATATCTTTATAAATTTAATTCTAATTTCTTGCTTTTAAGGTTTTTATTGGTTTAGTAATTATAGTAATGCAAAATATCCATTTCAGTTATAACTAATAATGGTAATAGCTTACATTTGCATTGTGCTTTAAGGTTTACAATGTACATTATTATTTTATTTATCACAACTACTCTCTGAAGCAAGCACTACAAGTAGTATCCCTTTTATTTACACACATATTCAACGAGGTTTTGGCAGCCACCCCAAAAGTTAATACAGTCTTGGGCTGCATGAAGATGAGATATAGTTTCTGGGCAAGGGATGATCATAGTCCCACTGTACTCCCATTTTCTCTGGGAGATTGATTGCTCTCTCTATCATCCTCATTCTCTCCTTTATTTTCAGTCTTTTCTACTGGCTGTTTTCCAGATGCCTAGGAACACAGCCATTTTCATCCTGGGGAAAAAAAAAACTCTCATTTGATCCATCTGTCTTTACTCTTCTCTCATTTCTCTCTTAGATGTTGTAGCTAAGCTCCTTAAGAAGGTTATCTACCACAGATGCTTCCACTTCCTTTCCTTTTACTTTCTCTTCTTAACTTTCTATTCAGCTGAAGCTGTTCTCCAAAGTTACTAATGATCTCTTAATTGCTAATGCTGCTGATCTTTTTTAGTCTTCATTTACCTTGATCTCTCTTCAGCCTTTGTCACTGTGGATCAAACTCTTATCCTTGATACTCTCTTCTCTTTAGGTTTTTGAGACACTGCTCTTTTCTGGTTCTCTTCTGTTGATCTTATAGCTCCTTCTCAGTCTCCTTTTCTGCATTTTTCTCCAGGTCCTGCCTGCTTACTCTGGTTGATCCTCTAGAGTTCTGTCCTGAGCCCTCATCTTTTCTCCTTCTATACTATTTCATCTCATCAGCTTCCATGGATTCATTTATCATCTTTATGCCAGTGATTCTCACATCTTCTTGAATATACATAATCTCTCTGCTGTTCTCCAGTCTTGTATCTCCAACTGCCTATTAGATAACTTAAATTGAATATGCTATAGACATCTCAAATACAGGGAAGGAATGATAATAACAGTGTTAGGATTAATGAGATGAATGTCTGTATTCAGACAAAATAAGACAAACTTACCTATAAAAAGTGAAGAAGAGGTAGGAATGAAGGTTGGAAGTGAAGGGCAAATGATTTGGAGATGAACAGAACGTCACTACTGTAGATTATGCATTTAGGAATAACATGCAACGGTAAAACTCAAATGAAGATTGCCAAATCACCCAGAGATATGGCACAAGTCAGATGAGAGTTTTCTGGACAGCAAGCAATCCCAGGACCTAAGTTCAAGAAAACAACAGTGACCTTGAACCATATGGGATTGGGAGAGGGAGAATTCAGACCTAGATTATACTATATTGAACATCAACGAGTTAGTCTTATGTGATCTTATTATCCTGAGGAAAGCAAAACTATAATAGTTGAATAAAACTTAGATTTTTAGGAGAAATCTAATTAAATAACAAAGAATAATAAAAATTATATTGAAAAAGAAAGTAAAATAATACTATATTATTGCTCAACCAATTTTTCATATATCAAAAAGGAGGAAATTATTAAGAGGCCTAGAAAATATTTCAAATAGAATTTGTCATATTGATGCTAGCCTAGGAAATATTTACTTATATATTGAAATAAAAGTTCAATTTCATATGCAAATCAATTTAACTCTACTTTCATAAAATATATCCATACTGCATCTCAACAGAATGTACAAAGAACTTTTTAAGATGATTATTATTAGCTCTGATAAATTCCTGATCTGATGGTCAGAAATGATAATCCTGAACTCTCAAAAGACAAAGCTTGCAGAGTACAAGCCTTGGTAGTTCCTGCTAAAACTAGAAAGCCCCAAGTTGATTGGTTGTTCTCCTTCGTCCTCAAATTCCTCAAAAAGGAACAAAATTATATCACTATGTTAGAGTAGAGGTATAGTGTGTCTGACTGTGACTGATCAGACCAATACAAATTCAAAATCCTCTACCACAAGTTAGACACAAATAATCCCTGTGGACATTTGGGGTGGATTCTTTAACTTGCATTTCACATTTCTTCTGAGCTAATTCAATTCACCTTTGTCCATAGAGCGCAGCACCCTCTCTGATGAGGGCACACTATGATGAGTGGCCCTGTATCTCCCATGTCATATAGTCAATTCTAAAGTTCTTAAGAGAGATCTTGGGAATGTCCTTGTTCCTTCTAAGTTAGAAAGCTTCAAGTATGGAATGGGTAACAGTCTATGTGTCTGTGGCTCAAGTTCTGAACCCAAGTTAAGAAAAGTTCATCAGAAGTTGATTCAATAAATGATAAATTTGGGTTTTTTTAAAACAATAATTCAATAAGAGAGTCTATCAAATTGTAGAAGAGGGAAGCAATGATATGCATTAGTAAAAGGTATAAAATCATCTATTCTTCAAGAAGTGTTGCCCAATTATCCTTATGGTTTTTCTCTTGGAAACTGTTTTGAAAAGAAATATGTGAAGAAAGAACAGCTTTGGTTCCTAAAGTTGTCAGACATAATGTTACTGAGGAAATTGAAGGTTGATTTTGAATTCGAGTTTTCAATGCAATAAGAAAATACACTTGAATATATGGAGAATCTCAGGACTGAGGGGGTCCATTAGGTTAACCAAGGAAGAGGAAACTAGCTTAGATTAGAGCTCCTTTGGTGACCAGTAGTGGAACTGGGTCCATTATTTCAAGGTAGATAGAGAAATTTCATCTCAAAAATAAAAACAATGGATTCTAAGGTCAAAAAGTATGTAACCAGAAAGCATAATTAAAAAAAATCTATTCATTGAAATGAAAGTCAAAGAAGATACACTAGAATTTCATTTATTTAAATTAACTATGGCTAATAATACAGGCAACAATAAGAAGAAAGTTGTATTTCAGTTATATTTGCAGCTATGTCTTTTTCCAGTGATTTTTAAAAAGAAAATAAAAGTTTACATTATTCATTTTACAAAATGTTCCTGAGTAGTCTGTAATTTGAATGTTCATAAATTAAATAAGTTATTGTTTCAGGGAAGCATTCTGTTCAAAAGATTCAAAATGTTGATCTATTGAGTGAATTTCTGCTTTAATTCTTTAAGCTATCTAATTTAATTCCCTCGTATATCTATATTTGATGTTGAAAGTTGGCAATGTGACTTACTCCTAGTTTCTACCTACAGCAACAGATAGTAAAATAATATAAACCACAACTATACTAATTATCCTTGTGCATATATAATCTAGAATAGAAAAAAAGTAAAAATACATTAATTGTTCAAGTCAAGGGTGATGATATTAGTTAAATCAGGAATGTATCCCTATTTTAAAGTAATAATGAGTTCACTTTCAATCTTGTTAAGCTGGAAGTGCTAGGCTCCACACAGGGTTCTTTTTGTTCCTATTTTTCTCATAAGAACTGAACTTAAATTTGACTTTCAGACTCAGAATTGTTCCTCTCCCCTCCCAAGAATTTTTATTTCATCTTTCTATAATGATCATTTCGAAGATTTTTTAAAGGAAATATACTGGCTTTTTTCTCAATCCTCATCTTTCTTGATCTCTCTATCTTATTTAATATTGTTGACCATGTTCTTTCTTTGGGTTTTCATGACAATACTCATTTTTTTGTTGTTCCTTCTTAGTCTTTATTCCCATATCTATGTATCCAGTCCTAGTGTCCCTCTTGAACTCTAACTTTACATTCCCAACTGTCTCTTAAACTTATTAACCAGTCTAAAACAAAGCTCATTATTTCTCCCCAACCTACCTCTCTTCTGATTTTCCCCATTTTTTTGGATGCCACCCAAGTTTTCAACCCAAATATCAGCCTTAACTTCTTACTTTCATTCACTGCACATACCAAAATCATTTGCCAAAATCTTGCCATTTTTACTCTATCTTTTCTTGTCTTATGTTCCTTTTCCTTCATTCATATTAGTTCCTACCTAATCCAGGCCCTCGTCACCTTTAACTTGGATTATTGCAATAGTTTTCCAGTTTCTAATTGATTTCCCCACCTCATTTCTCTTTCCATTCCAATTACTCAGAAGCCAAACTGATTTTCTTTAAGTGAAAGTCTGACCTTGTTATTTCCCTACTTAAGAAACTATTATGGCTCCTTGTTGCCACTAGTATCAAATAAATAAAAGCTCTTCTCATTGTATATAAAATCTTCCGAACCTATCCCCTTCTTTTCTTTCCACATTTTCTTAAAATACTGTTCTCTGCCATGAAGTCTACAGTGTAGTCATCGTGGCCTATTTGATTTCCTATTTCTATGACTTTGCACTGGCTGTTCTCCATTCCTGGAATGTTCTTACTCCTTACCTCCATTTAGAATTCCTGGATTCTTTCCAAACTCCAACATTGCCTTCTTTAGAATGTTTTCTCTGGCCTCTTGGAAGTTAGCATCCTCTACTTAGAGGTTGTCCTGTATCTCTTGAACAGGTCTGTGGAGAAAGACGATGAGTTCAGCTTTAGACATGTCGAATTTGAGTTGCTGATCATATAGCTAATGTGAAATTTCTAATAGGCAACTGGTCAAAGGACTTAATACAGAATCTGGCAGAGATAAGTGTTTAATAAATGCTTTTCATTCATTCATATTGTAGTAAAGGAACAATGAAGGGGAGTTAAGTTCATTTTTTCAATTCTTCTCCAGGCCCAATGACAGACTGTTTTTATTATTAGTGACAGAGAAGCCACCACATTTGGACATTAACATATAGATCCCTGATTGCCATTAGAAGATATGAAAATGGTACTTAGGCAAATAAAATTCAAATACACAAAGGAAATCTATGCTGGAGATAACAATATTGAAATCATTGAGAGATTATTTTATAAGATATCTCAGGAAAGAGAAGATTCCAAAAGGATGAAAAAAAAAATCATAGACTGACAATAGCCCCCAAAAGGCAATTGTGTGAAGATAGTAACTATTGACCCTTATGCTTCCTTTGTTATGTTGATACAAATTTTTATTTGAGTGATCTCTGTGTATAGTATGAGCATTCTTTTAAAACAGATGGTAATGGACTGGCTATCACAAATAATCCTCAGTCCACAAATGAGCCTTCTCAGTGAAATTCATGATAACTCAAAAAAGATGCATCTAGTTATATATACAAGAAAAACAAGGAATGAAAACTGCCTTTTGGTCTAGAAAGTAAAAATTGGATGAGTGATACATTAGACTGATATATAAGTGAATGTGCCTATGACAAATACCCAGATGGATAAGGATTTGGGCTTAGAATTTAATAGAAGAGAGTGACATGGGTTATATTTGAAAAATCACATTATGCTTTTAGTTCTTTCAAATGTGAAAAAATCCATCTATTTATTTTCAGTGTTCACATTGTAACACTGAGTGGGTTGTGTAACACTGAGTGGGTTGTACATCTTGGAGTACCACAGTTTTTGAAGAATCCAACTTCTGAATAACCCAAAGGCCAATAGGAGGGGGAGAGAGAAAAAGGAAGGGGAAGGGTAATGAGAAGAGATAGAGAAAGTAGGCTGCATTATATTTCTGATAATTCAAGAAGGCAATATAAGGGATACCAGTTAGGAAGTATTTAATTTGAAAATGCTGCTTATGTGATATGGATAAAAATTATTACAGACAGTTCAAGTATTCCAAAGGTTATCCACCAATTAAAAGACTTAAAGGAAATTCTCAAGCATATTGGGCAGATACTTTGGGAAGGATCCATGGAAAACATAAGTTTGATACTATATTAAAAAGGCAATGCCTTTCACCATTGGAAGGAAATGGGAGTTCACAAATACTATGAAATATGTGAAAAGCTACTCTGCTAAAGTGGCAGAAGGTCAGAGTAAAACAATTTTTCAGACCAAGATAACTTGAAAGGTCAGCAAGAAAGCTCTGTGTCTCTGGGCTAGGAGTAGAACAAAGCCTAACATAGGCCATGCCCTAGCAAGCCAGTAGCAGTCTGAGGAGTGACAGAATTGGTGGCAGCAGTAGCCTCTGGAGCTCTCAGCCCAGAGACAGTAAAGTGAGGGAGTTGGATAACTAATCAGAAGGAGATTACAGGGGTCTTTTTATTGGCACTGGGTGCAGGACTCCATTGCCTGTACACAGTTCTAAGTTGCATTCCTAGGGTAAGGAAGAGCACTATCAGGAGTGGGAACCCTAAACACAATTCCAAGGTGGAAAAGAATTCTTGTATCACTTAGAGATGAGAGCACAGTCCGGGAGAGCAGTGACAGTGCCTCTCCTTAGAATATACCACTGTGGAAGAACTGGAAACTTACAGACCCCCAGAACTACCTCTGAGAGCTGCAACAAGAAAGGCCTGAAGCTTTAAGCAGTGCCCCCTCCATCCAAGGAAGCCAACTTTAACATAACAAAAGTACCTGATTATAGAAAGTGACAAGGAAGATCAAGACAGAAGATGACAACAAAATCAAAACAATAAAACAAAATCAAAAGAATGAAAAATGGAAATGTGAAATATTTCTTTTGAAAAATAGCTGATTTAGAAAAATAAAATGGAGAAAATTTAAGAATTCTTATACTACCTGAAAGCTATGATCAGAGGAAGAGCCTAGGCATTATGTTTTTTTTTTTTTTAATTGTCAAGGTAAACTGCCCCGATACCCTAGAACAAAAGGGTATAACCGAATTTGAAAGAATCCACGGATCATCTTCTAAAAGATATCTAAAAGATACACAAAAATGAAAACTCCAAAATGTTGCAAGCAGCTAGGAAAAAACAAGTATGGAACCATAGTCAGGATGATGCAAGATTTCATAACTTCTACAGTAAAGGATTGGGGATCTTGGAATATTATATTCCAGATGGAAAAGGAGCTAAGATTAGAACCAAGCATCAACTACTAATTAAAACTGAGTATAATCCTTAAGGGTAAAAGTGAATATTTAATGAAATAGAGGACTTTGGGGTATTCCTGATGAAAAAAGACCATAGCTGAATAGAAAATTTTAATTTCACATACAAGATTCAAGAGAAGAATAAAAAGGTAAATAGGAAAGAGAAATCATAAGGGATTCCATAAAGCTAAACTGCTTCCAACTTTGGAAGATGATATTTATAACTTCTAAGAACTTAAACATTATTAGGTCAGTTAAAAAGAACATACAGATAGAAGGCAAAAGTATGAGTTGACCATGTTGGGATGATATCCCCCAAAATTAAGGAGTGATAAAGAAGGATGTACTGGGAAAAGGAAGAGGTAGAATGGATAAATTATTTCTTCTAAAAGAGGCATGAAAGAACTTTTACAGTGGAGGGGGATTTGGGGTAGAAGGTGACAGCACTTGATCCTTATGCTCATTGGAATTAGCTCAAAGAGGGGATAACATATACCCTAAATTGGGCATAAAAATATTAATCTTAATTAAAAATCTTTTAATTAAATCTTTAATTAAAAATAAAAAAAATAAAAATCTTAATCTACAGGAAGGGGGAAAGGAGTAAGAGAAAGGAGATTGGAATTGAGAGAGATAGTAGTCAGAAGCAAAACACTTATGGGGAGGGATGGAAGGGATGGAATGAAAGGAGACAGAAGGATAAATTGGGGGAAAGTAGAATGGAGGGAAATGCACAGTAATTTTAACTGTGAATTTAAATGAGAGGAATTTACCCATAAAATGGAAGCAGATAGTGGATTAAAAACTAGGATCCTACAATATGTTATGGACAAGAAACACATTTAACACAGTGAGATACAAAAAATAAAGTTAAGGAGTTGGAACAGAACCTCTTAATCTGTCTGCTGAAGTTTAAAAAAAAAAAGCAGGGATAACACTGTGCTCTCAAAGGAAGTAAAACAAATAACAGTTCTTGAGCATAGAGGTTTCTTGCAGACTTTTGTGTATATTCACCTAAATCAAATGTGTAGAAAAAGTAAGAAAGAATCAGATTACTAACAATAACTTACACTTATGTAATGTTCTTAAAGCATTTTTGTCATAATAACCCAGATGTGTAGATGACACAACCATTATCTTTGCATTAAAGATGAGAAAAATGGAACTCAGGGTAAGAAATTTAAGAATAGTGATTTTTTCATTTTTTTTGTCTTTGAATCTCCAGAGGGCTGGCATGGGAACTGGCACAATTATAGGCACTCAATAAATGTTTGTTGATTGATTGGCTGTGTTCACAGTGTCAGAGCCAGTATTCCAACATAGTTAGCTCTATTTGTTCTGCTACATTGTATAAGCCTCTAGATCAAGTTCTTAACCCTTTTTTGTGAACGTTTTAAAAAAATTTGTGTGTATTTCAATACAATTGACTTCCTATGTAAGCCTATATATTTTATTTTATGCATTTAAGAACATTATTATGAGGGCTCCATAGGCTTCACTAAACTTCCAAAGAAATATATAGCATACAAAAAAGGCTAATAACCCCAGTTCTAGACTGAGTAAGGGTTCCTAGGAAGCAACAATGTCCACTGTTTTCTTCTCCCAAGAATATTAGTTTTTTCCCTCTTAGATATAAAGAGCAGTATAGCATAATAAAAGTATACTGGGTTCAAAGTTTGGAACCTTGGAGTTTAGTCCTGCTTCTGCCATAATGTGGTGTGACTTTGGGCAAAGTATTATATCAGTCTGAGCCTTAATTTTTCCCATCTATAAAAAAGAACAGCTGTCTCCATTTTGATGTTCATTAATTCTTGCCCATATTTTTTTGTTGTCCTCTGCAGGTCTTGTAGCAATCCTGATTCCTCGTTTGGATATAGTGATTTCACTTGTTGGAGCTGTGAGCAGTAGTACATTGGCACTCATTTTGCCACCTTTAGTTGAAATTCTTATATTTTACAAGGAAAGTTTCAGCCTGTGGATGATTCTCAAAGACATCTTAATATTACTCATTGGAATTGCTGGTTTCTTAGTAGGTACATATGTATCTATTGAAGAAATTATTTATCCTGCTCCCACATTATTGCCTAATGCTACACAAGGTCCAGCTGTAAGTCTTAATTCAACCTATGTGGCATCTGGCTTCAAGTAGTGGTGATAGGATTGCAAACTTTATACTCTTTGCTTAACTGTGAAAATGTAGTATAAGATGAAAACTAGGAGAAGTTATTTTTAAAACACTTTTTTTATGTTTTTCCAATATTATGCTTATTGTAACAAGTGACCATTCTTTATTAGTAACAGTATTTTTAAATTATTTACCTTAGTGAAACCATGCCATTCAGTTTCAACAATTTCAAAGAAATCAAAAGGTTACAATTTACTGTACCTTTTAACCTTTTTTTGTTGTACCCTACCTCATCCAGGAGACTTTCAAGCCAGACTTTTTTTCTATTTAGGAGATAGGCCATTCCATTCTTGGCTATAATTCTGTCAATGGGAACAATAAGATTTTAATAATAAATACCTTAGACATCAACCAACAGGAAATAAATATCTTCCCCAAACTATCAGAGTGGCTATTGATGCATACATTGTAAAGAATATAAAAGATAGTGATTTTATTATTTACCATTAATCAGCTTTAAAAAAAGCAAACTATTGATCCAAACACAATGAATTAAAAATTGTATGTTGTGTGTGTGTATACATATATCTGTACACATATGTGTAGGTAGATATATGTACACATGTATATAATTTCTTTTATAGTTCTTTATAATTATTATTGATAATAATAATGATGACTTACCTATAAAATTCTGAAATGACTTCTGAATGAAAGTCATTATTAATCGGTAATAATAATGTAAGTGGATCATTGGATTAAAAATTATATTTATTTTAATATATTTTTAAATTTTTCAATTAACCTGAATATTCCATTAATAACAATATTCTCATATCAACTATGCCAAATAGAAAGTTATCGTACCTTCAGATGAAAGTTGTCTTTTTCCCTATGTGTGCAGGAAGGCAACAGAGATGAGGGCATGCAACCCCATCTACTTTTCCGTGAGTTATTTTTTTTTAAGTATGGGTTGGCCTTCACTGGAGAGAATCTCAAGGTGGTCTGAAAGGCCTAAACTTTGGCAACTCAGAGTGATTGACGGGAATAATCCAGGCCTTTACTGATTCTTCATTTATTGGACCCATTTGGCAGTGTGATTAATGCAGTTTAATTGTAGTCACACTCTGCCAGCTTCTCTGTCGTTTTTTCCTCTCTGGAGTCTGCAACTGCTTCTTTATGTCTTTTCTTGTACCTTGGAACTTCTTTATGCTTCCTCTGCCCCTCTCAGGGAGTCTTAAGGCAGTTTACAGAGTCTAGGACTAGCCCATCCTTATTCATGACAGCTAACTCCTCTGGTAGCAAGCAACTGATAGGACTTCCAGTGTCTCTGGACTTTTTCCAAACCTCTACCTATCTGGATCCCAAGCTTTCATTGACTGGAATATGTAGAACAAACTAATCACAAAAGGATTTATTCTTGCTAAAGTAGTTATTTTTGAGAAAGAAAAGGATGAAATTATAAATCTTTTCTGAACCTTATGAGATAGAGAAAAATGCTTTCTTTTGCTTGATAAGTCTTGATTATCAAACATTTTTTTAAAAAAATCTTTCAATTTACATAGAAGATGAAAGTTAAGGGATGGAATATGATTACAGATATGAAAAATGTGATTATCCTCTTGGTTTGTGTGGTTCATAATTTAAAAGTGGTTTTATGCTTTTTGTCACTAGCAAATATTCTGTGATAGAATAGCATTATTTAAAGAGCTGTCAAGATCACAATAATGGTGCATTCCATCTTGATTTATTTTTTGCAAATTTGCCTTGGCTTAAGGACTGTTTGCTCATATCATTAGCCTCATTAAGTACAACACTACACATATATTCTTTACTTTAATAGCTATTCATGAGAGACTTTGTAGCTGTATTAAAATCATCAGATAATAGTTTGCTGTGCTGCTTTTATTTTATATTGAGGGCATTACATTGAATACTAACCATTTTAAAATGAGAATTTAAAGACTATCAAAAATAAAGTAAGAAACTTTAATGAAAAGTAGAATCTGTTATTGTCATGAAAATACTAATGTGTATAAATATTATTATGTTACCAGAAAACCACTACTTTTCATACGTTTTAAATGTAAATTAATGTTAGGTATTTATTATTTGCCTTCTAAAAATAGATAATTCTAACACAGTTCCCATCCCTTTTCATCATTAAGCATTTATTCCATTCCTTGGATAGTTTTCTGATCAAGAAACAGAACTTCCTGCAACAAATTATTTTTAATTCAGCACATACAAAAATTATACAGAATTTCATCGGGTACTCATATGAAAAGAATTTTTGTGATTAAATATTCCACTTTGAAATCCTTTAACTTACCCAGTGTTTTAAATGTAAAGACAACAGGTCAAAAGCAAACAAATAGACAATCTAAGAGTAAGAAGGTAACTTGACTTTTTAGCAAGAAATGTCTTTGTCCAATAAAGAAATAATATACCAGTGCATTATTTATTAAAGGTGGATTTTAAAACAGAATGTTATAGGCAGTAGAGGGAATCAGTCTCAAAGTCAGGAAGATCTGGGTTCAGGTTTGACTTTTGATACTCAGTATGTGACCCTGGGCAACTCATTTAACCTCTCAATGCCCTTGATTACTCTTTCAAACTGATGAAGTTTCAAAGAAATTGCTGTTGAACATTGATAAATGCAGTTTCCTCCTTTTGGGTTCCCTACACTACACTTACACTAATAAACTCACAGGTCTGGCAAAAAAATAAAGGGGGTAGGGTGGGCAGAGATGCTTGTAATAAAGTTGTATTCTTTACAATGGAATTTCTGGAGAGTGCTGTTAGGTTTTTCTGTGAAAAATTCAATTTTGGTGATAAAGACTTTCTAGATAAAATTTTTCTGTAAAGATTTCTCTTACTTGTTGATTATTCACTGCTGCTTTTACACTGGCTGTGAGAGTATGAATGAATATATGTGCCAAATGTTTTTGTGTCTGTTGTCTCCTGTGTATCACCTTTTGGGTTAAAGTTATTTTGGTTTTCTATGTGTCATGTTGAATTCATGTTCTGCTGCAGTGCTATGTTCTGTTATGTGAGAAACTTGGACTGCCACCAAAATTAAATCATGTAGCCTTTGGGCAGCATAGAGTATTGGGAGGGGCGCAGAAACCTGAAATAATAAAAGGACAGCCTAGGTCCTAGTCCTGGCATTTACTGAATGTGTGATTTAGGGCAAGTCACTTTACCCCTCAAATTCCAGCTTCCTTGGGAAAATAATGGGATTGGACCTGAGAGTCTTTAAGATTTTCTCCAGATTGTGACTCAGTCTCTTAAGAAAATACTCTCATTCCAGATAAGTGGTAATTCATATGGATATAAAGGTTTGGGGAATTTAAGAAACAGAAAAAGTCTCACACTGGCTTGGTTTAGCTACACAATTTACTGATAACATTAGAAAACACTTAGTAGATGTACTCATACAGAAAGAGTACAAGACCTGTATGTCTTCTGTTTTAATTCTTGGTTCCCTCTACTTTGTCCTAGATTGAAGAGATGAAGCCAGACATCTAGGTGGCTAAACAGCAGGTAATAGGCAGTGCTCAGGAAGCTGTCTAGCCCAGAAATAACAAAGGGGACTCGCAGGATTAGGGTGAGGAAACTATAACTGTCTTTGAATACTCCCTTCATAAAGTGGTCAGACAAGCTTAAAACAAGGGCTAGTATAGTTTCTTTGGAGTCAGGACTTACATTCACTTGTGCATTAGTCACTCTAGCTTGTACCTTCCTCTCCCTTCTGGATAAAAGAGCTAATCTGACATTCCTATAGGTATCACTGATTTCCAAATTGAGCCTTCTAAAGCATTTCATTTAATTTAAAACTGGTTCTCAGATGGTTTGATCAGAGACTTTCCCTTTTCTTCCTATATTCTTTAACAGTCCTATTCTCTGAAGAGGTTAAAGAAAAAAGTTAACCAGAATTCTACATTATTAAAATTATGGAAATTAGGGTTATTATGGGTTGGCATCAATTTGAGCCTGTGATCACATCCAACACAAGTATTAGCAAATTCATTTCTCGGGGTCATCTTTTCAATTCTTTCTTCATGGAAGTCTATTTTTGCTAGAGACATTACTTCTATAGATATTTTACTTAAATTTCCTAAGTCTGTGAGACTTGTACAAATTGTAGTAGGGGCTTAGCCTTACTCAATATTCTCAATCATAGGTTCTTTTCTAAAATAACAAATTATTGTCCCTCACAATAAAACTGCAAATAGAATTTTAATTTGTAAATTTGCAAAATTATTCCATTTGCCAACAGCCCATTAGGTCACATGTAGTAGTTTTAATTTTCTTTTGACCACTTAGAAAAGAGAACACTAATGGAGAAAGCTTGTACAGTAAATAAAATAACATTATCATGAATGATAAATTAGCATAGTCATGCATATATACTGTCAGCAAATGCTAACTATTGAAAAACTAAGGTGGATAAGTAAAGAGCAGAGAAGATAGCATAGAATAAAAGATGTTGAACTGTCTGGCTCCTATCTCCATGATTCCTTTGGAAATTCCCTACAGTGCAGTTTGAGAAACACTTTTTGAAGGTTTCTAAGATGGTAGTAATGAGTATGCAGAAGTTTTAGCATCATAATTATCTTGTGATAGAACATGTTGCCACCAAGTTTTTCCCAAGTCATTATGAAAATAAATGTATATTTGACCTCCTTATGAGGTCAAAAGAAAACTAAGCCAAAGAAATGATAAGGAATATTATTCCAAACCCCTCTGAAAAACGAAATGACAATTCATCATGATTTTTAGGATAGACCCTGCCAAAATTAGTCTGTTTCTGTACACACTCTGTAGAATCTATATGGATTTTAACTTATTATTTTTTTCTTTTTTTATTAAAACTTTTTATTTGCAAAACATATGTATGGATAATTCTTCAATGTTAACCCTTACAAAGCATTCTATTACAAATTTTCCCCCCTACTCCCCACCCCTCCCCTACATGGCAGGATATCCACTACATTTAACTTATTATTTTAGTTAAGGATTATAAGGCTTCATTATAAACTAATGACCAAAAATTGTGTTAGCACTTTCTTTAATAAAAAGTGGAAAAATGCATCTTTATCAAGTTCTAAGGAAATTTATCTCAATTGAGAATTTTTTTATTGTTCTAAATCAAATCATTTCTCTGAAGCCCTTACATTTTTATTCTTAGTGGTTGAATGTGAAGGAAGAGAATTTATGTGTGTTCTGTAACTTAAGTTTTGGGAATTTCAATAAAGATAACATCATTATTTGTTGGATAGTGTACTTTTTATTGTCTCATCTTTATTTGATTAAAGGACATTGCTAAATAACATGCTTGAAAAATGACAGCAATGTAAGACTCATCTAAGATTTAAAAACTAATCTTATTCGACAGTGAAGGGAACATAAGTTTAAAATCAGTTCCTGTTATGTGTCTGCTGTTTTTTTTCCCTAGTTAATGAAGAATGAATATATCTATACAGGTTTCTGGGCTGTAGAAATGGGTTATGCAAATTGTCCTTCCCCTATTCCCAAATTCATTTCCCCCCAATGCAGATCACATACTTTTTCATCCTGTATAATTTGTCCCAATTATACAAAACTTCTGTTTCAATTATCTGAAGTAACAAGTAAATTGAGGACTGAACTACCAAGCCATTTATGATTTAATTTGCAAAGTCAGTATTTGCCTGTGAAATCAGGTCACCTGACTTCTCAGAGGTTAGAGACACAGTGATTTACAGAGCTGATTTTTATAACATAGAAATTTGTTTTGAACATAACATTCTAAGTCATGTGACTAGTTAGGCTTTCTTAATTCTACCCCTGAAGTCTTTGCTTTGCTTCTGTTATATTTTGAAACCGGAAATGTATTCTAAAGAGCCCTCAGAAGAACTGACATAATTTCTCAGTTTCTAGAAAAGGGAATTTATTTTTGAGGATCCTGGAGAAAAAGGGAACTGGGACTGCAAAAGAGGAATTTGTAGTTGGTAGTTGATAATTACTGTTGATAAATACTGATTAACCCTCATCCTCCCAACAGAAGGGGAAACTTAACTTTAAGAAATTAGAGTACTTAACTTATAACTTCCTCCTGGAAAAAAAGGAACTTAGCTTTTAGTCAATACCAATGCTAGAAAGTGGAACTTAATAGCAATCTTCAGTATTAGAGAGTATTTCCTTACAAGGGAAATTCCCTAGACCGATGAAATCATAGGCCCATATCTTATGAAGAATAAGTGAAAGAGCAAAACCACAAAGTACAAAAAACATTAAAAATGATATATAGTCCATGTCATGGGCATGGAGCCAAATATACTTCTCTTGGTTTAAGTCCCAAATCATAAATGTTGAAAAAAAATCTTAAGGGATTTCCAAAAAATTCTCAACTGTCCTCAACAACTCCCTACTGCCCTCCCACAAAAAAAAAAATGGAGGAAAGTATTAAGTAAAAAAAAAAAAAAAATTCCCCCAATATACACTAAAAAACAAGTACTCACTATGTGACAGATACTATCCTTGGTGTTGAGAAGATAATCAAACTTCCAAGGAATTTACAAGAGGATGGAGATGGGAAGGGGAAGAGGCAACATGAATACATATCAGTATAATAGAGTAATAGGTTAAGAAGAGATCAGAGAGTTCTAGGAATATTTGTGGAGATACACCTTGATTAGTTGAGAAATTAATAGACTTCCTTGAGGAAATCATGTGTGGACTGAGCCTTGAACAAGGTAAGTATTCAGATGAGTATGAGGAAGAAAAAATTAGGAATGGGGGATGGCTTACCTAGATCATTGTGTGTTATACAGTTGCTTAACATACTCATTTTCATACCAAAAAATTATCTTGACAAAATGGTTAATAATGGGAATATTCATATGAGCCTCTGAGGTAAAAGGGATATCACCTTTAAAGTCACAGAATACAAGTTGTTCCAAGTAGCCCAAGGATCCCTCTGATATTCATTTCATCTCTTTCTTGGATTCATCTTTGGCAAATTTCTCTAGGTGGCAGGTCAGATCCAAAAAATACATTGGAAGGAAGAATATAGAAGTTTTTCATTCAGCTTAGGGATGACCTGAACCTAATGAAAGCAGGGAGGATACTTTGGGCAACACCATGTCCATTTTACCACAACTTGCCAGAGAGATCAGTTGTCTTCTGGGTAGCATTAATAGCTTGTATTGTGATTATAAGTCTTTTAATAATACCAAAGTTGTCATAGATGACCATGACTGAAGGAGGAAGGGAGAAGAACTTTGTAGGCATTACTGACAGTCCCATGAAACTTATATTTTTCTTGGTTCACTCCTTTAAGAAATGCTGGGGTATAAGTGGAAGAAGGAGAGATGATAACATACCTAGCTTCACCCTACAAATAATCTCCATTAATATACAAATTGATAAAGATATCCATGTACTATACAGCATGCCTTGGCCCTAATATCTCCCTATTATCATCAGATGAAGTGGTGTTAATTTCCCTTAGTCATCAGAATTATATTCTTTCAATTAAAACAGTAGATATGGACTGATTTTTGACTCAGTGGATAGAGTGCTGGGTCTGGAGGCAGGAACTCATTTTCTTGTGTTCAAATCTGCCCTTAAACACTTAACTAGATAACTCTGGGAAAGTCACTTAGCTCTGTTTGCCTCAGTTTCCTTATCTGTAAAATGAGCTGAAGGAAAAAATGGCAAGCCAATCCAATATCTTTGGTAAGAAAACTCCAAATGGGGTCATGAAGATTAAGACATGATTGAACAACAAAATATAAGATATAAATCTGGAACTTTCCAATTTCTCTCTCCCTTCCACTTTCCTTTCTTTCCCTCCTTCCTTCCTCTTCCTTTCTAACCCTTGTCACAACATTTTAGGAGAGAGATTGAAATTCTGGAACCTGTCCAGTAGGATTACAATAAGGTTGATGAAGGATCTCTTTTTTTTTTTTCTTTTTATAAAGCTTTTTATTTACAAAACATATGAGTGACCTTTCAACGTTGACCTTTGCAAAAACTTTTTTTTCCCAAGCTTTTCCCCTCCTTCCCCCCACCCCCCACCCCTAAATGACAGGTAATCTAATACATGCTAAATAGGATAAATTATATGACAAATACAAA
>JAJPUD010001477.1:207698-260321 GCA_023553655.1 Myrmecobius fasciatus | reverse complement strand
ATTGGAGAATGGCTTGAATTCTTATATATTTGAGTCAATTCTCTATATATTTTAGAAATGAGGCCTTTATCAGAACCCTTGGATGTAAAAATATTTTCCCAGTTTACTGCTACCCTTCTAATCTTGTCTGCATTCATTTTGTTTGTACAAAAACTTTTTAACTTGATATAGTCAAACTTATCTATTTTGTGATTAATGATGACCTCTAGTTCTTCTTTGGTCACAAATTCCTTCCCCCTCCACAGGTCTGAGAGGTAAACTTGATGAAGGATCTCTACTTCATGCCTACTTCATCTCTACTTCATATGCTCATAGACTGAAGGAATAATGATTGCTTAATTTGGAAAAGACAAGCTTTGGGCAGTGAAGGAGGAGATATAACTGTCTTTAAGTAGCAAGTACTTTCTCATTGTATAGATCAGAAGCCTGCATGATGCTTCCTTTTTGCCATGTGACCTTTAAATTCATATGAAATTGAATTTAGTATATCTTCCTTTAGTTATCATAGATAAAAACAATTAGCTATATCATATGTCCCCCACTGGGAACATATCTATCTTTAAATTATTCTATTTTCTATATAAGAAAAAGTTACTGCATTTATTATTAGACAGAAAACAGAATTGATTTCTATCCAAATCACTCACATAAAAAGCCTTTCATAAATTGAAACATCAAACTGATTTTGAAGATCAAATGTGTTCAATCTCAGAGTTGGAACATGTGTTTTGCATTGCTACTGTTCTGCCACTTAACATCTTAAGAGTATTGCTTTTGCTTAGGGTGGTGGTATTGGTATTGGTGGTGGTGGTCACACTGAGGTTTAAGTGACTTGCCCATGTTCACACAGTTAAGCAGGAGACAAAGGCAGAACTTCAATGCAGATCTTCCAGACTTCAAGGTCATCCTTTTACCCACTAGACTAATTACGGCCTTTTTGTAAGTAGAACTGTATAAATGTATGAATGTTAATGCATTTTGTTAAAGAGGTTTAGTCATAACTAAGATGGAAGTCCTTACTGGGTAGTTCTTTAAGAATACTTTTCTCCATATAATTGAAGAGTTGACATGTAGAAAGAGGATTAAATCCATTCTGCTGAATTCCAGAGGTCAGAACTGCAATCAAATGATTAAAGATGCAAGGAGAGAGATTTTGGGACATCTCAAGAAAAAATTCCATAGGAATTAGTATTGTCTCCAGATGAAATGGGCTGTCTTAAATACAGTAGCTTTTGAGTTCCTTACCACTGAGGTTGGACAAGTAGTAGTTGGTATTATAGAGAGAGAAGTTCCACTTTAGGTAGGCGGTTAGATTAAAGAACATTAAGATTCCTTCCAGTATTGCATATTCTAATCTGTGACAGTTTTTTTTTTCCTTTTTTAATTTCAGAAAGTGTGGTGTTGGAACGAACCCTGAAACAAACATTGCTCATATTTAAATTTAAGTCTGAGGATGAATAATATATAAAAAAGCCATTAATTAAGATACTTTCCTTCTCTGGTCATCAGTTTCCTCATTTGTAAAATAAGTGAGTTAGACTAGAATAATCTCTGAGAGCTTTTCTTTTTTTGGGGGGGTTACTTTTTTTTATTAAAACTTTTTATTTAAAGAACATATAAGTAATTTTTCAACATTGGTCTTTGCAAAACTTTCTGTTCCAAATTTTTCCCTCCTTCCCTCCACCCCCTCCCCTAGATGGCAGGTAGTCTAATAAATGTTAAATATGTTAAAATATATGATAAATCCAATATATGTATACATATCTACAGAGTTATCTTGCAGCACAAGAGAAATCAGATCTAGAAAGAGAAAGAAAAAAAAAACCTAAGAAGGAAAAAAAATGCAAGCAAACATCAACAGAAAGCATTAAAATGCTATGTTGTGGTCCACACAGGTCCTGCAGGCCTCTCTCTGGATGTATATGACTTTCTTCATCACTGAACAATAGGAACAGGTTTGAGTCACCTCATTGTTGAAGAGAACCATATCCTTCAGAATTGATCATCATATAGTCTTCTTGTTGCCGGGTACAATGATCTCCCAGTTCTGCTCATTTCACTCAGCATCAGTTTATGCAAGTCTCTCCAGGCCTCTCTGAAATTGTCCTGCTGGTCGTTTCTTACAGAGCAATAATATTCCATAACATTCATATACCATAATTTATTCAGCCACTCTCCAATTGATGGGCATCCCTTCAGTTTCCAGTTTCTAGCCACTACAAAAAGGGCTGCCATAAACATTCTTGCACATGTGGGTCCCTTTCCCTCCTTTAAGATCTCTTTGGGATATAAGCCAAATAGGAACACTCCTGGGTCAAAGGGTATGCACAGTTTGATAACTTTTTGAGCATAGCTCCAAATTGCTCTCCAGAATGGTTGGATCCATTCACAGTTCCACCAAAAATGTATCAGTGTCCCAGTTTTCCCACATCCCCATCAACATTCATTATTATCTTTTCCTGTCATCTTAGCCAATCTGACAGGTCTGTAGTGGTATCTCATAGTTGCCTTAATTTGCATTCCTTTGATCAATAGTGATTTGGAACACCTTTTCATATGACTAGAAATAGTTTAAATTTCTTCATCTGAAAATTGTCTGTTCATATCCTTTGACCATTTATCAATTGGAGAATGGCTTAAATTCTTATAAATTTGAGTTAATATTTTAGAAATGAGGCCTTTATCAGAACCTTTGAATGTAATTATCTTTTCCTAGTTTATTGTTCCCCTTCTAATCTTGTCTTCATTAGTTTTGTTTGTTCAAAAACTTTTTAACTTAATATAATCAAAATTATCTATTTTGTGATTAATAATGATCTCTAGTTCTTCTTTGGTTGCAAATTCCTTCCTCCTCCACAGATCTGAGAGGTAAACCATCCTACATTCTTCTAATTTGTTTATAATATCATTCTTTATGTCTGAAACCTTTTCCAGCTCTAGCATTCTGTGATAATAAGGAAAGTATAATCTCAACAGAAGGTATATCCACAAAGTCTCAAATGAAGATAATATGGTTAGAGGGCTGATCCTGAAGTTAGGAAGATCTGGGTTTAAAATCCCACCTCTGATGATAACTGTTATCAAATCACTTGTCTTCTCAGTTGCCCTAGACAACTTTCTAAGACTAAAAGATGTGGGAGAAAGCACTGATAGAGAGAACTCCCTATACTGTTTAAATCACAGGTAAACCATCTCCCTCTCTCCCCCTCCCCCAAACCAACAAGGAATTTTGTAGGTCAAGTCAGCATTATTCATCTGAATATTTAATTCATGAAAGCTTGGCAATTTTTGATACAACTCTTAATCTGTTACCTTATTTTGTTTCCTTTTTCTTTTTAAAGTAGGATTCTCCAGAACTCTTAGGGAAAAATGTAAATCTTAAATTCCTTAATTCCAGGGATAGTCTTCTTAATATTCTCACAACATCTGTCATAATACTGAGACAAATGCCATTATACCTTGTCTTCAGATTTGATTGGTGAATTTTCACTTTACCTTGCCAGGAATCAGAACTCTGGGTTATTTCCTAGCCACTTCCAAACCATGTTGCCTGAACTCTTGTTCAGTCACATTTGATTCTTTGTGACCCCATTTAGCAAAGATACTGGAATGTCTTGCCATTTCCATTTCTAGTTCATTTTACAGATGAGGAAACTGAGATAGTGTTAAGTGACTTGTCCAACATCACATAGCTAGTAAGTGGCTGAGGCCATATTTGAACTTATGAAAATGATTCTTCCTGATTCCAAGGCCAGTGTTTTATTCACTGTACCACTTCAGTGCCTCAACTCTAGCCATCCTCTTAATCCCCCAACCCCTTAGATCTTGGGACCCTAAGTTCCTACCACACCCTTACTCACACATCCCCACACTTACCCCATGCACCATACTTCTGTGTTATCTTGTCTGGAATCAGGCTTCTATGTCACTTCCTGGCCAATTCCAAATCTGGTTTACTTTCTCTTTATGGCCCTCCCATACATTGTCTTGTCCCATTAGAATTTAAATTAGTAGAGGATAAAGACTATCTCCAATACTTAGCTCAGTACCTGGCATAGAAGCACTTGACAAATGCTTTGTCATTATCATTATTATTGTCATGGAGATGAAGTTCTATCTTACAAAATGTGAAAAAGTAAAACCAGTCTCTTAATTTAAACCCCCCCCCAAAAAAATTATTTTCAAATTAAGAATAGAAGTTTGAAATAAAAAATATTTGTTAGTGGAGCTTCAGAAACTTAATATTACAGGAGTAATATTTACAATGAGATGGCTACAGGTTTGAAGTATGTCATTTAATTAACTCTTATGTCCCTGAACACACTGTTCAGAGGCTCATTAGTTCCTTTTTGTCTTACTAGAAGCTTTGATTTTAGTACAGTTGGAAGGGAAATAATATCATCTACCTCAATTTAGGTTTCCTGTTGCAGTCATTATAAAATAATGATGTACTTATCACCCATGAAGTCATCTTCAGAAGGTTTTGGAAGATGTAGTCTAAATAATTGCCCAGATTCCCAACTGACACCCACATTGAGACCTTACATAAAAAAGTATGAGCTATATTAATTCAACTTTTGGAGATATGTAGGGTGTTTTTGGTTTTGGCACTATTTTTCCTCTTCTACCTATAAGGAATTCTAACTTTAAATGATCTCACACAGCAAAAAGTCCAGGGAGTTTTATATAGTTTGGGGAAATCTTGACAAACATGGTGAAGCATGCCTGTAATCCCTTTTTCTAAGGAGGTTGAGGCTAGTGGATTGCTTGAGATCAGGAGTTATGAGTTTAGGGCTAAACCTATTGAGTGTTCACATTAATTGTAGAATCAATACTGTGAATCCCTAGGTGGGGTGAGTCGTGGTCCAAGTCTAAAATGGAGCAAGTCAAAGCTTCTATGATAATTCATAGTGAGATCAAGCCTTGAGTGACTGCATTCCTTCCAAAATGGGCAAGATAAACTTAAAGGGTTTTTTTGTTGTTTTGTTTTATTTTATTTTTTTTAATCTGAAAATCTTGAGAATTCCCTGAATCCTAGAATTACAACATTTAAGATTTGGGATATCAATCATCTAGGTGGCACAGTAGATGGAATAGTAGATTTGGGACAAGAAAAATCTGAGTTCTAATGCAATCTCAGATACTTAATTAGCTGTGTGACTCTGAACAAGTCACTTAACCCAGTTTGCCACAGTTCCTCATCTGTAAAATGAGTTGAAGAAGGAAATGGCAGACCACTCCAATATTTTTGTTAAGAAAACTCCAGATAGGGTCAGAGTCAGACATGACGAAATGACTAAACAAGGACAACAGCAAATCCATCAGTGTTCATGACAAATGATTTACAGTTTACTTTTTAAAAAAACTATATTCATAAGATTAATACATATTTATGATAGTAATGATTATTTGTAGTATTTACAGGTATAGTAAACAAATATAGGGAGGTATAATAAGAACAGGAAAGTTTATTTGCAATATTGGTTGCTGGGACGTTTCTAGGGTGGGATAACTACTAGATTTGATATTTTATTAGGTTAGAGCTAATGTCTACCAATTTGTGAAATTTTTTGAGAAGTACTTCTTAATTGATTTAGCTAAGTCGTTGAATATATATATTTCTCTGGCCTCTTTGTAAGATTCACATTTTCCTCCAAATCATTTGCAAGGACACAGATTTTATATTTAGTATCAAGAAGCTCTTATAATTCAACTCCAAAGAATTAATATTGATTTTGTTTACTTTTAGTTTAAATACTTATTAATATATAAAGCAACTCAACAGAGTTTCAGACTGGCAGCTAACAAGCAAGACTACACCCAGCTTTAGCAATAAACAAACAAACAAATAAGTAAATGAAGGCACAAATGCCCATGAAGAAAGTTGCATCTATACTAGAGAGGGTAACTAGGATATGTTGATCTTGAAGATGGAAGTTTCTACTAGTACAGGTTTAATGGCTTCCTGTCTGGTGTTGGACTTAAGATGTTAAATAAAGAGATCATTTGGGGATGGAAAATGATTTAGCTTGATTGTGTATTTTCATTTTAATTTTTTGTTTGTTAATTTTTTGTGGGAAAATATGGCATTTTGACAGAAACCAGGAAGAGGATTGTTTATTCCCCACCCCCAGTAGAAATAACAAAGGACATTAGGAATCGGGGTGGACTTGAAAGTACCATATTTAATTTTTTTAATATCACAAAATGAACACAGTAATAAATAACAGAAATTATTTCATTAAAATCCTCATTTTCTGAAAACCTGGGTGACCTGCCTCTAGTTCAGGGCAGCACACATCAATGCTGCTAGTTTCTGAGTCTCACACTGAATGCCAGGTCCTGAGCAGATCCAGTGTCCTTAGGCATCTTGGCTTTCTACGGGGTCCTTCACCGACTGTGCCAGATCTGGGCCCTCTTAAGCATTCATTGTTGGCAGTGCCATGTCTTTAACGCCTGCATGCTATCTATAAAAGCCTAAACTTCTTGGGAACTGTGGTCTAGACTACCCAGTTAGGGATTGACCACATTTCTTGCTCTGATCTTCATACTCTGTCCCAAGCATCTCCCGTTTGCCTGTTGCCAGGTTCACTTGGGACTGGCAGGGTCTCAGGTCAGCATTGCCTCTATTTTTAGTCCGCTTAACTTCCTCCTTGTCTGAGATCCCTATTCCCGTGGGTAGCCAACAATCCCTATTCCTTTGGGTGAAAGCTCATTTTGCTATCTTTTCACATGGTTCTGGTATTCCGAAAGGCATTATGTTATTTCAGGGCCTGACGTCAAAGAAAGGAGGATAGCATGAAGTTTTCTTGGGTCTCCTCTCAGGAACACAGCTTTGGATTCCTTATGAGGACTTGGGCATCCTTTAGTCTCTTTCTGAGCTTCTCCAAGGAAAATACATTTGTAAACCAAAATAGTTTCCTGGCTTTAGAGATACTCCTTAAGAGGGTTGGGGCTAGAAGCACTCAGTTACAGGGGAGGTGGGGCTAGAGACAACCCAGGAGGGAGGCGTGGCCAGAAACATCCAGGAGCAGGAGGGGTGGGGCTACAAACACCTAAAAGCAGGAGAGGCGGAGCCAGAGACAATCCATAATGGGGCGTGGCTAGAAGCACACCCAGGAGCAAGAGGCGGGGGTATAGGCACCTAAGAGCAGGAGAGGTGGGGGTCAGAGACAACCCAGAAGGAGGGCGTGGTTTAAAAAAATCCACGCGTCGGAAGGGCGGGGTTACAAACAACCAGAAACAGGAAAGGGGCGTGGCTTAGAGAATCCCCACCAACTAGGCGTGGTAGCGCTTTCTTTTTCTTCTTCCTGTGGCTCTTTTCCCTGCACTGGTTCACATACTTAGGTTATAAAAAATGATGAACTCGTTGATATTAAGGGGGAAAAAATGGGTAGACCTACACAAAATAAAGAGCGAAATAAGCAGAACTAAGACATGGTATACTGTAACAACAATTGTTTTAAGAAACGACTTTGAGCCACTCATTTTGACTATTATCTAAGTTTATATTTGTATACATATTTATGTCTAATAGTAGCCATCTCTAGGCTCCTATGGAAAGAAGTTACAAGATAACATTATATAGCAAATTGTATATAATAGTTTTGCAGTTTCACGTGCAATTTTTTTTCCTATTCCATGTTACGGAAATGTTTTATTTTTAAGTTCAGAATAAAAAATGAAAAATCCAAAACAGCCCTCCCCCCAAAAAAAACCCACAACGGGATACTACTCCCCGGTTTTTGAAACCCCTGGGCACCTGGCCACGCCCAACTCATTTCTTTTTCCAGACCATTTAAGAGTGAGGGGGAGAACAGAATATTATCCGTCCTCAAAGCTTATTTTATGGTGAATAAAAAGCTGGAACTCAGGACACAGGAGTCCCCTTCTTTTCATTCAGGAGCCCCCGAAACAAGGTTCGCATAAATAAGGCCCTCTTAGACCATTTTCTTCCAGTCTCTGGGAGGCAGGGAGGGGCGGAGGGTGCAGCCCGAGCCTCTTGAAGGGGCGGGGCAGGTCAGCAGTGTTGAGGTGGGGGAAGGGCTCAGGCTGGGTAGGGGGAAGGGGAGGTTCGGGGGCGGCCCACACAGCAGGGGGGAAGGGCTGGAGCGCCCCAGTCCGGGGATCGCAGGCGGCCCAGAGGCCTCTGGGAAATAGGAAGTCGGGAGCAATGGCGGCGAGCCTGGGTTATCTACATCTCTCTATGACAATTCTTAAGAGTTTGACCTGCTTGGCTCATTAACTGGACCAGGCTGTTTCCCGTGGAGCATCCTGCTCACAGCACCAAGTGAATGGATAAGTAATTTATGAAAGGAAGAAAGGGGGGGGGGGTAGGGCACACCTGGTTCTTTGGGGTACTCACCGGAGAAGACTGTGATTGACAACGACAGTAACGTTTTAATAGATAGGGAGACTAGCATCGAAAAGTGGGGAGGGGTAAGGAGGCACAGGGTTGGCTCCAGCTGGGAGATGGGATGGGGACGGGAGAGGATGGGGAGGGGGAGGGGCAGAAAGCATCTCTCTTGTCACCAGGGCTTAAAGCTTGGGAGCACCAAGCAGCTGTGGACTCTATGGTGAGGGTAGAGGGGATTTGAGGTCTCCTTTTTATGAAGTTTTTTGAGGAGAAAACTTATCTCTGTGCTACTTTGGGGCTAGTTCCTGGAAATACCCAAGGCACCCCAAAGTAATGAGCCCCTCCTGATGTCCTGCTGCTCCAGAGCTGGGCAGGTCCGGATAGAGCCTGGAATAGACATATGAAAGTACAACGTCTAATTGGCTTCTGCTAATTCGGTACGTAGTGATAGGTTGCGAATTTTGGTTAATATATGATATAATGTGTACCTCATGCTGTTTTGATCTTTGAGACAATGTGGGCTGCCTTCCCGGCTACTCTTTTCAGTCTTATTTCCTGCTAAAATTTCCTGCCTAGAAGGGGAGGAAGTGGTCCGGAGAACTAGAACAAGATACATTTTTTTTTTTTATTAAAGCTTTTTATTTGCAAAACATATGTATGGGGAATTCTTCAACATTGACCCTACAAGATACATTTTTTAAAATACCCTGTAAGTATTGGGATCTAGGCAAGTGATTGGGGATGTGTTCTGAAAGAATTCAGGGCTTAGGATGGCTCCAAATCAAGTAAAGGTGTTAAGATTTCTTTAACCAGGGGCTAGTCTCTATGAAGGAGTTAGCAGCATAGAAGAACAAGACAAGGATTTTTATAGAGTAAATGGTACTGATCACATCACAAAATGTATAAGTTTTGGGGCTGCAGGAGGAGTTTACTAATGTGAGGAGGTCCTAAAACTTTGGTGGAACTGTGCATATGGTAACCCAGAATGCATACAGAAAAGTCCAGTTTTTTGGAGGGAGGTTATTAATATATGATAATGATATTATAACTAGCATAATTTCACCCAAGGATGACAGAGAAGGGGAAGTCACAGGTGCCATGTCAAGAGAAAGATTTGTTGATGGTTTGGGATCCATTGTCCTGTTCCAAATCCCGTTGGTACTCCTTTCTTATTGGCTGATTTCTCTGGCGTGTCTACACCGGATGGTGTAGTCACCAGGGCAGGCTGACTTGCTCATTGCTATGGTGATTCTGTGGGATTTGAAGCTGGAGCTAACAATTAGAATCCCAACAATAGTATAAGTTACATAACTTCACCCAAAGATAGCAAAACAAAGGAAGTTTGAAGGTGCCGAATTGGGGAAAGTCCTTTCTGCCCTTTGTGGTGCACCAGCATAGTCTGCATCCTGTGCTACTTTTATTGGCTGATTTCTGTCTTATGTTTATACCAGCTGATGTGGTTATCGTATATGTTGATCTGCGTGTTGTTGGTTATAGGAAGAGTTTAGGCTGGGGGCAACAATTAGAATCTCATGAAAAGGATCCTTCAGTACTGCTTCCTTGCCCCTAGGATTCATGTTGGGCCCAGGCACCAAAGCTCCTGTATTCCTATCTCACTTCTTTTCAGAGTCTTCAAGCCCCCTGCCAGGGGGATGAATCCCAGACTGGATTTTATTTCCCTGTCTCAGGGATCCCCTGCTCATTTCCTGGTGGCTCCATCCCAGAACCCTTTCCGTCCTTAATCTAAGATAACTGTCCTTCCTCCTAGATCAAGAAGTCAGTTTGTGGTCCAGATTCTGTGTGTATGTGTGTGTGTGTGTATGTATGTGAGAGAGAGACAGACAGACAGATAGACAAACAGAGGGAATGAGGGGGTACAGGGAGGACAGAGTTCCAGTTAAAGGGAGAGCTCTGACTGAGGGGCCAATGAGGCTCTAACTAGTCAGTCTCTTGCCATCCCAGATCCCAAGCCCCTTCTATCTCTTGGGTCACAGTAGGAGGATGAAGGCATGGAGTTGGGTAGAAGTGAAAAAATAAGAGAGGGTGGGACCATCTTGTTTCCAACTCTGACCCTACCTGCTGCCTCCCTTTCTCTGTAGGTTGGAGTCTCTCCTCTGAGGGCAGACCCAAGGACTTTATAACTCTTGTGGAACCTCTCTCTCCATAAATCCCTGTTGCTTCCTGCCTAGAAAGAGAAAGGAAAGAAATTTCACTTTCTGGGATCCTTTTCCCTCTCCAGCTCTCAGTCTGCAGAAGACCAAGGCCTGGCCCAGGCAAGGAACTCAGAGCCAAAGAGAATGGCACCTGGGAACCACAGACCCTCACCCCAGGTAAGTGCAATCTATCCACCAACTTGACCAACTTCAGCCAATGAGGCCATTTCTATAAACGGAGAGGATTGTCTTTGAAGATGGAAATCTCTCTTACCTGTGAAATTGAATATATTAGTAACAACACTGTCCTGCTCTCTATCAGTGTTTTGAACAGATTTATAGTATTTTGAGCATTTACTCCCTTTTCACCTTCTAAATTGCAGGCTACCAATGTTTGTTTTTTAAGTTCCCCTTAATAAATTGACTGACAAGGAAAACTGGTTGGCTGTTTAGACTGTATTCTGTATAAATGATGTCATTGCCCTCTTTATGCATACCTAGCTCTCCCTCTCCTCTACATGGAACTCCTCTCTCTCCTTCTCTTTGTTTCTTTTGGTTAAGTTTTCCTTTTTAGCAATGAAAAGTCAAGGAAAACCCTTCAATTGGAGTTTTGTCTGAACAAGTAGAACCCTGGAGCCTTCCCCTGCTCTTGTCCTTTGCAGTGTTGTCTTCACAGTAGAAATTACTCTGGTATTGGTCATATCCTTCAGCCTCAGGTCATACAAGTCTTCCCAGGTCTCTCCACATCTCTCCCCTTTACCATTTCTTAGGTCTAATCAACAAGGGGTCACTGTGCTAACTACTGGGAATACAAAGGAAGGAAAAATCAGTTCCTGCCCTACTGGAGCTCAATGGGAAAGACAAAATATCCAGAGAAGCTTAATACAACTTAGTTAGAGGGAAGACTTTAATAGTTTTAGGAACAAGAGAAAAGACTTTTTTCAGAAGGAGAAATTTTAGCTGATACTTAAAAGAAGTCAGGAGACCCAGGCATGAGAATAAACATTCCAAGCATGAAGGACAGCTAATGGAAAGGCACAGAGTCAAGCCCATGGAATTTGTCAAAGATCAGCCAGGAGATTAGTGTTCTTAGATGAGGGAGGAGGTGGAGGAGGCAGTAGGATGTAAAAAAAAGTAGAAAGAGGATTGGGATATGCGCTGGTTATTTGCTAGGAACATTATAAATAATTTCTCATTTGATCCTTTTGCAAGAATTGTCAGGGCTCTTGCTCATGACAGCCAGAATAAGGCAGCATAGGATGCAGCCAGATTGATATACTATGTGACCCACACCATCAGTAGAAGATGGACATGTGTCTTTCTTTTACATCCACAGATGTCACACACATGCATATTTGTATATTTTTTTTCATCTCTCATCTCTTTTCTCTAACAAAAGGACTTTGGGAAGTGTATTGAAATTATTGTTCATTTTTTAAAAATCATCTAAACATAACAATTCATGATTTAACCTATGATCAATCCTATTTCTCTTATATTTTGCTTATAGAAATGTTATCCCATTGTCGAACCTTATTAAGTTTAGACTAAATTTAAAAACTAAAAAATCTTTGGCTTCTTTCAAGTTTCCAGTTAAGACCTTTTAAAGAAATTTTCTGATCCCCAAGCAGCTAGTTCCTTCTCTTGTGAGACTGGTTACTTTCTGTCTATTTTTTATGTGTCTTGTAGGCATCTAGGTGACCCAGTAAATAAAGAGCTGGGTCTGGAATCAAGAAGAGCCAAGTTTAAATGCTGCCCCAAATATAAATACCTATATACTATGTGACACTAGCCAAACCACTTAACTTGTCTGGCTCAGTTTTCTTATCTTAAAGAATTAGGAAGATAACAGTACCACCTTTCTAGGTTGTTGAGAAACTAAATCAGTCAATCAATAAATAAACACTTATTAAAGGCACTTCTTTAGGTTCTGGAGGAAAGAAACTATTAGGAGATTATATTTAGGGATTTTAATATAAAGAGAATGGAAATATTTAGTCATTCTGTAAACATTTATTAAATACCTTCTAAGTGCCAGGCACTACCATTAGTGCTGGAGATTTAAAAAAAAAAAAAAAAAAAGGTAAACAATAGTTTTTTCTCAAAGAGCTCACAAAATAATGCAGGGAAACAATAAGTAAACAAATAATAAGCAAACAAGCTAAAAAGAGGATAAATAGGATATAATTAAAGGAAGAAAGGCAAAGAATGAAGAATAGTTGGTAAAGGCCTTCTGTAGAAAGAGAATTTTTAGTTGGGACCTTGAAGGTAACTAGAAGGCAGAAATGAGGAGGGCAAGCATTTTGGCTGTGGAGCAGAAGATAAAAGTCATTTCTTTATGGAATAGCAAAGAAGCCAGTGTCTTTAGATCAAAGGGTAGATGGCAGGAAGTAAGGTGCAAAAGTAAATATTGCCCAGGTCATGAAAGACTTTGAATGAAAAAAGAGTATGCAAAAGTATTTACTCTTAGAGGTGGTATAAAGCCACTGGAGTTTATTGAATAGTGGAGTGACAGGAGCAGGAAATGGGAGAGGGGAGAAGGTATCCAATTTGAGGGCAGGGTATAGAAGTCAGTCTGAGAAAGTCTCAAAGTAGTTGAGCCAGATTAGAAATAAAGAGATGTCTGAGATGAGCTTTCTTCTTAAATAAAATTTTGGAATTCATAGACCTGTCTAAGGATAGTGAATGATGTATGGGGAAAGATTGGGGAGAAAAGAGGTTTGGCTTCTCTTGGGAGTGATTTATTAGAGAATCAATTTGGAATCAATTGTCATAAAGAATTGACTGGCTTCCTTTGCAGAGAGCTCATGCTATGACTAAATGACTATGTAGTGAAGAATAGTGATTAGAGACCCTAGTAAATTCTTGGGAATCTCAGTAAATGGGAAATGATCAATAAATTCATTAATTGTTCAGAAGACAATTGATAGAAATAAAGGAAGTTAAAGTTGAAATATAAATTCCAAATATAACATAAACCAGGTGTTTTAAAGAAAGAAGAAATCAGGGCAGCTAAGTGTCTCTAGAGTGTCAGGCTTGAAATCAGAGAGACTCATCTTTCCTGAATTCAGATTTGTCCTCAGAAACTTACTAGCGGTGTGACCCTGGACAAATCACTTAACCCTATTTGCCTTGGTTTCCTCATTTGTTAAAAAAAAAAAAAAAAAAAAAAGCTGTAAAAAAGAAGGAAATGACAAACCACTTCAGTATTTTTGCCAGGAACACCTAAATGGAGTCGCAGGCAGTTGGACACCACTGAAAAATGACTGAACAACAAAACGAAGAAATCAAAAATTTGAAAAAGTAAAAGTCTAATACAATGATGAAAAAATTTCTTGCAAATATTAGAGGTTTTCAAAAGGTGAATCATATCACTATAATATAAATGGAAGAAAGTGAAAGAGCAGAGCATTAAATATCAAGTGCATTGTTCTGCGAATAGCAGGTTGGGAAAATACAGGATTCCTTCTAAGTATCAAGATGTTTTCAGATTTAACCAAACTCTGCTTATGATTTCATCAGCCTACTTCTTAATTCATCCCCTTGATTCTTGATCTTCTTATAAAGAACCTGGAAATGTCTTTCTCATGAATTAGCTCCATCTCCTCTTAACAAAATATTACATGTTTTGTCTTTGACACCTCACACCCAAAGCTTTTTCAAGCCTTAATAGAATGATATATATATCTCTTCTTTACTTGGATGGAAACAATCTCATATGCTACTCAGTTCATTTCAGATTGTGATTAATATCTTTTAAGAATATTCTCCAGATAAAATGTTATTTCTGACTTTTAGGAAATTAAATAAATTATTTCTTTCCCCCCCCTCTCTTCAGAGATCATGGGAAATGTTTTAGCCCTACAAAGCACAGTGCTTGGCGCTTCTTACAAATTCTTCATGGAATTATATCACATCAGAAGTTCTGATGAGGAAGAAATTTCATATTACCTTGTTTTTCTTCTCCAATAGTTCAGATGTAGAAGAAATTTAATATTACTTTGTTTTTCTCTTTCAGAGATCCTCATATCTCACTGACGACATAACTTCTTTAATTTCATATAGAATAACATTTCATAGTTATACATTTTAAAACTTTCCAAATGAAAATATAAAATGCTTTTATCAATATTCCATTGGACTTTTCATGACAGTGGTTTCAAATGTGGGCTCTAACACTCAAAGGGTATGACCTTTGGACCAGTCCCTTTTCTTTGCTTCAGTTTGCTTTTGGATATTTGTGAGCATTGGACTAGATCAGTTCTGAAGTGTGTCTTTCAACTCTAAATCCTATGGGTTTTGATATTTTAGGAGTTGGTGACATTCAAGGATGTGGCTGTGGACTTCTCTCCAGAGGAGTGGGGTCTGTTGGATCATGCTAAGAAAGAGCTGTACAAAGATGTCATGCTGGAGAATGCTCAGAACTTACTCTCCCTAGGTAAGGACCACTTCCTCTGGCAGTTCTGAATCTGCCATCAAAAGGAGTGTCTTTATTCCCCTAGTGTGCAGTATTTCAGGCATTTGGCAATTTTTAGAATTGATGCTGGTCTCCTGTATCCAAGAGGCAAGTTCCTCCTGCTGCCTTGGTTTTCCTATGAGATTTTTGCATTGTATGATAGGGAGCTAGGAGTTTCCTTTGTTGTTCCTGAAGATTTCTCCTCCTGGTTCAAGGCAGCTTCAGGTGAAGCATCAGACCAGTGGTACTGAATCTCAGACTTGGAATGAGTCTCAGGCATTATACAGTTTAACTTCTACCTGGATGTGAATTTTATCTGCAAAATCTCTAATAACTGTTACTTGAATATGGGCAATGATGGGAACCTTCCTCCTCCTAAGACCTTTCTTCTTAGGGAAAGATTTTTTTGTTTGGAATTTCTTTTTGATAATAAGGATAAATTTGTAGTCCACTGCTTATGGCATTATTATTCATAGAGCACTAGTATAGTAAGTATGTCCTTGTTTTTCCTTCATACATATCCCAGATTCTAGTATAGATGCAGGGAAATAAAGGGAAGGGAATAAATATTTACATACAATTCCTATGGGTCAGACACTATACTAAGGGCTTTCTTTATGCACATTATTTCATTTGATTCTCACACCACTCTTTTGGTTTTGGTATTATTATTATACCCATTTTATAATTAGAAAACTAAGGCCCATAGAGATTAAGTTACTTGCCTGTGGGCACAGAGTTAGTATATGTCTGTTGCCAAGTTTGAACTTCTATCTTCTTTGACTGTAGGCCCTGTGCTCTCTCCTCTGTACCATCTTGTTTCCTCTAATTTCTAGAAAATGCAGTCCCTGGAATGTGCCAATCCTCCTGTGAAGGACATAGACAAAGTTGGAATTTACTGATTCCAGATTGGGTGCATGAATCTCCCCGAACCCCACAAAGCTCCTGGCAGTGCCCACCCCAGAAACTCTTCAAGTAGTTCTTGGAACCATTTTGCAATCTCAGCTTGCAGTCCCCTTTTCCCTAATGAGGATTAAATTATAAGTTTCTCTTTATCCTCACCCCTAACTTATTCCCCATGCCCAGGGCTTCCAGTTCCCAGAGAATATTTGATCTCCCATTTTGAGCAAGAAGGCCTGAGGAGCTCCTGTCCAGGTGAGTGAGGTGAAAACCGGTGTATGGGGGCTGTTCATCACCAGAAGTTTCTGAAGGGTACTAGACTTGGAGACAGAAATACCTGACTTGAGATTCTTTCTTAGACACTCTTTAGCAATGCGATGTTGGTCAGGTCAGGGAATGGACTCCGTGGACTTTAGTTCTCTTCTGGTAATAAATCAATGATCCTAGAACTCTTTGTTGGGAACTTTGGGAGTTCAGACTCTCTTGCCACCATTTCAAAAGGGCCAAGTCTGTCTAATACAAGCTTGCTCTTAGGTCTTCCTTAGGTATTTGTTAAGTGCTCATGCTGTGCCAGATTCTGTGCCAAGTATCAGGGTTATTAAGAAATACGGCAGACATTCCCTGCTCTCAATAAGCTCATAGACTAGGGAGAAAGACATCATGGACACGGCATATGGTCTAAGAGCGACAGGCACTAAGGTAAGAAGGAATAGGCTTCTTGTCAAAAGGGGGTTTTACCTTGTATTTCAGATAAGCCAGGGGGAACATTCTTGGTGTGAGGGCCAGCTAGGGAGAGCTCATTGAGTTGGAAGATGGAGTATCCTGTTAATAGGACAGAAAGAAGCTCTGTACTTCACTGGAGTATACAATCTTGTGGTGTTGGGAGTAAGGTGAAAAAGGATCAGAGACGGTCAGATGATAAAATGCTGTCGCAGCCCATCAGAGGGTTCTGCTTTTATGTTGGCAGCAGGGAGCCTCTGGAATTTTTTGAGTAGGGAGTGATGACTAGGCAAGAGTTTTAGGAAGATGAATTTGACAGCTGGTTGGAGGATTGAGTGGCTGGGGAAGAAGTGAGGCATGGATCCCAACCAGTCAGTTCTTGCAATGCCTTAGGTGTAAGTTTATTGGTCCTAACTGAACCAAAGAAAGGGCAATGTTGGGAGAGAAGGGGATGTATTTGAGAGAGGTTACAATGGTGCAATCAACAGAACTTGGCAAGGTTAGATGTAGGGGAAAAGAATGTGTGAGAAATAATGAAGAGTGAGTGGCACATAGATTATGAGCCTGGGTGAGTGGAAGAATTGTGCCCTAGATAGTAATAGGAAAGCAAGAAAATGAGAGCGTTGGGGAAAAGAAAAGTTTAGCTTTGAATGTGTTATTAATGGTACCAGGAAAGAGAATTGCCCCAAAACCTTAGAGGAAAGAGAAGAGATTATCAGGGAAAAGTAGCTGATTAATAGTTAGCACAGGCTATAAAAAGGGTAAAAAGAATAAAGATTAAGAAAAGATCATTGGTTTTAATTAGGAATTTTGAGATCACTGGTAACTTTGGAAAAGAGGTGTTTCAATTGAACAATGAAATTGGGAGCCAGATCCCAGAGTTTTGAAGAAATTATTTTGTTTTTTTAAAATAATAATTTTTTATTTTTCAAAATACATGCAGAGATAGTTTTTAACATTCACCCTTGCAAAACCTTGTGTTCCAAATTTTTCTCCCTTCTTTCCCAATATTATCTTATTTGGTCCTCACAACAACCCTCGGAGGTAAGTGCTGTTTATTTCTTTCATTATACAGATGAATTGAGGCAAAGAAGTACTGTGATTTTTTAAATATTTGCAGCTAGTAAGTTTCTGAGACTGAATTTGAAGTCATCTGCTCAACTTAAGCTCCATTGCTCTATCCACCAGGCTCTTTATCTGTCTCATGGTGGAAAATGAATTTCTATCCTATAAGATATTTCCAATAGGAGAGATTATAAGAAAGAGCCTCTTAAGATAAAGTCATCTTTATCTGGTCATCTGGGGCTGGAAACTGGTGGGGATCATGAAGTTTCAACTATAGATGATTAGTGTTGATCCTGTTCTCTTCCCCCACCTACTTTTTCCCTTCAAAAGCTGGAGCCGGGCAAGAAGTAAAGTTGATAAGAGGATGTGATAGAGAAAAGATAATTGTTATAAATGAATATAAATGATAAAAACTAAGGATAATAGCAGAATGCATTAAAAAAAGGAGAATCCAGCATTTTGTGTATAAGAAAAATCCTTGATACAGAGATTCACACCATTAAAATGAAGGGATGCTATTTTGTAACAGTTTAGAATTATATCCCTAAAGTCATTCAACTGTATATATCCTTTCATTCAGTGATAAATACAAGTAAACCTGCAAACTAAAGAGATCAGAAAAAGAAGGAAAAAGCACATTGGCCCAACAAAAAAATTACAGTTTCTTGTTGCAAAAAAAAAAAAATTGAAACAAAGTTTCACGTATAAGAAAGTAGTGGTCCAAGTAGAAAATAGGACTTTATTGTTTCATAAGAAAAAACAGTTTCAAAGAAATTTGGGAAAAGTTCTCTGAACTAAGTTAGAGAACAGTGAACAAAAGAACCAGGAGAATAGTTTATATTTTAGCAAAACTGATCAGTGCAAAGAATAACCATTATACCAGAACAGAGTTTTATCTTTTAAAATTTTTTGTTCTTAGAATCGCTTTTAAAAATAATTTAAAAGTGTTGTGATTCCTACTCATCATTTAATATAATATTCAAAATGTTCCTTTAGATGTATGCATTAAGTGCTTAGAATAGTGTTACTGATAATTTTGCCTCTCATATTTCCAAATTAGTGCTTCAATTAGACTCTGATATTATAAAGTACAAAAATGTATTATCCTTCTGATTTTTAAAACTAAACAAAATTGTAAATTCATAAAATATAAAAAGTATGAAATTATTAAAATTTCATAGTGAACTTTCTCTAAAGAATTATTTTTAAAATATAATAATAACAATTATAGTTAGCACTTATATGTAACCTTAAATATATGCCAGCATAGATGTCAGGAATGGGAACAACAGATTGCTTGAGAAACAGTATATGGGCCAACTAGGATTTCTTGAGGTTACCAACATAAAGAGGCAAAGAACAGTATACAAAGTTTGTGTAGATTTTAGGGAGTGAGGAATAGTATAGGATTCTGGGACAAAAGTTGATTGGTCAAGGTCCTTGTTGCTGGGGCTGAAGGAAGATCTGATGCAATAGCCCTTCTGCCTGATTTCAGGGTTTAGAGTTTCTGCATGTTAGAATGTGAGGAGATTTCTACTGTTTCTGAGAACAGGTTGTAAAACAAGATACCATGGCATATCCTCTTTTGTGTTACCTGCGTTACAGGCACTGATGGGAGAGTACAGTTTTTAAAAATAATTAGCTCATTTGATTATTTTAACAGCCCTGAAAGGTAGGATGCTATTATTGTCCACATTTTACATTTGAAGAAATTAAGGCAAATAGAGGTTAAAGACCAGAGTCATGCAGCTAAGTGAAGCCAGACTTGAGCTCAGTTCTTTCTGACTTCAGGCCCATCTCTCTATCTGTTATTCCACCAATTATATTTTTATTTAAAATCAGAATAAAGTGAAATGATCCTTTATATGTGTGGGAAAAGAGGTGGAAAAAGAGAGAATTTTATAAGCTCTCTTCCTGAGAGATGGAATTTCATTTTTTGTTACTAGTTTCCTAACCTGTCAACAAATGAAATATTAGTTGAAGTATACAAGATCTGTAGTCACTTAATGTTTTGTTAATTGGCTAATAAAAAATAGTATATCTATTAGTAAATGCGCTTGAAAGTCAATTCCATGAATTGCTTTGGTTTTCTTATTTTTTAAAAAATTATGTTCATGTATAAAACAACCTTTTAAAGAGATCTTTTTAACTGGCTTTTTTTTGCCATGGAATATTGGCTAAATTTTTACTGAAAGTGCTGAGGAACTAACCCAAGTAGCTAAATATCTGAAAATCATCCTCACAGTAGAATAGTAATATAAGAAGAAGATAAGGTCAAAATAAAAACCTTAACACTTCATCAAGAAACAATATAATGTTTACTGTCTACATAGAATGTTTGTGATGATCTATGATTTTTTTTAAAGATGGCTTGTAATGCACATGCCTAACAATCATGAATCATGATCACATACCTTGCCATGTATCCTTCAGAAACAAAAAAAATTTGTGTAACAATTTGATCTGGTGATTACATCTCTAATGAACAAAATTACTAGGTAATTGGTAAAGGAAGGAAGTATTCTGGTGCAGTGGCAAAAAGCAAGTGAGGGTCTTTGCATGCTGGTGACCTTCCATTGGGGATTAATTTGCATATGATTGTCCAAACAGAGGGTTTGGAAACAATTTGATGACAGCTTGAGAAACTGAAGAAATATGTTACACTTAGAAGAAATCAGTCAGTTTGATGCATTCATTGTATGAATACCAAATGCCTTGTATGCCTAATCATGATGTTTGAGAATCTGTGAAGAAAGAGACTGATTATACTTTGAATATTCACATACTTGTTTTCCCAGAGGAAAAAATGTATTTATAACAAAATTGAGTAATTTACTGCTTAAGGTACCATGAAAGAATTTTTAGGTTAAATCCTTTGGTCTATCATCACCAACTCCCAAGGGATCCTTGATCCCCTAAATGGGAAGTGTTGCATGCCAATTACTTCTTGGCAGATGGAAGGTGGTTTTAAAATCCATTATGAGAAATATTTTTGCACATGAGAAATACAGTTTTTTATTGTGTCAAAGATTTTTTTTTCAAGTTAAAGGAACAGTGTCATTCAAGGATTAAAATATTAAAATAAAGAGATAATGGCTATCTTTAAAAAGTGATGAGCCAGAATAGAATCTAATATGCCTCAGTTAAAAACAAAAAATAGGGTTAGTACTCATGATAAGATCTCATCTTCAGCAGCAACAATAACAGAAACTTACAAGGGATCACTAGCACAATTATATTATGTTAAAAGATATGATATATAATGAAAAAATATGAATTTTTTAGTATATGTATAATAAATGGCATAATATTTACATATTCGATTAAGTTAAATATAACTGGAAGTTACTATAGGGCAGTTGAAAAGAGTAAATCTGTTTCTCAGGTTAGTGTGAAATTCACAAAAAATGACAGTATGATATTGTATCAAAATTGATCAATACAGAACAGTAGAAAGATTAACCTGAACACATAGAATAAGATTGTATTCAACAAAGTACATTTGAAAAAAGGATTGAAAGTGGAATAGAGACAATCTGTCTAATGCAGTAGATAGGTCACACTCAGTTGCTGGCTTTAAGTTCTAGTCTCAGTTTAGCCATTCAGAGTTCATTGCCTGAATTAAAAAGTATAATGAGAATCCTTGCCTGCCTTGTCTCATGTATGTTGTGAAGACCCAATGTGATTGGATTATTGGTGGAATTCTTTGTTAGTTAAAACCTCTTATAGGTACTATGTAATAACATTTTGGCATGATTGAATTAAGTTTGAAAGCTCTTCTTTTTGACTGAGGAAATTAAATATCATTCAGTTTTTGTTATTGTTGAGTCATTTCAGATTCCCTGTGGTCCATTTGGGGTTTTCTTAGCAAAGATACTGGAGTGGCTTGCCATTACTCTCTCCAGCTCATTTTCCAGATGAAAAACTGAGGAATAACAGATTAAGTGACTTACTCAGTATTACAAAGTTAGTAAGCCAGATTTGAATTCAAATTCTTCTAACTCCAGGAAACACTCTATATACTCTCCCACTTAGTTGCCAATCATTCATTTTATTTTCTGAGAAAGGAAGGAAGAGGATATATTTATAATGTGTGTGTGTGTGTATGTATGTTTGCTTTCTTCAGATTCAGAGACCAGGTTTGATGTGAAGGAATCAACTGCAAAGCTGAAAGTGATCTCATGGAATGACTATTCTCAATACAGTCAGTACAGTGCTGGTCATGCTCATCATCAAAGAATTCACACTGGAGAGAAACGTTATGAATGTAATCAGTGTAAAAAGACTTTCAGAATGAGCTTCCATCTAACTACACATCAGAGAATCCACACTGGAGAAAAACCTCATGAATGTAATCATTGTGGAAAGACTTTCACACAGCGTTCCAGTCTTTATGTGCATCAAAGAATCCACACTGGAGAGAAACCTTATGAATGCTATCATTGTGGAAAGACTTTCACACAGCTCTCCAGTCTTGCTGAACATCAGAGAATCCACACTGGAGAAAAACCTTATGAATGTAATCAATGTGGAAAGACTTTCAGAATTAGCTCCCATCTTGTTGTGCATCAGAGAATCCATACTGGAGAGAAACCTTATGAATGTAATCATTGTGGAAAGGCTTTCTCACAGCATTCTGGTCTTGCTGAACATCGGAGAATCCACACTGGAGAGAAACCTTATGGTTGTAATCAATGTGGAAAGACTTTCAGAAGTAGCTCCCATCTTGTTGTACATCAGAGGATCCATACTGGAGAGAAACCTTATGAATGTGATCAATGTGGAAAGGCTTTCAGATGCCGCTTTACTCTTTGTAGACATCAGAGAATTCACACTGGAGAGAAACTTTTTGAATGTAATCAATGTGGAAAGACTTTCACCTGCACATCACATCTTTTTAAACATCAGAGAAGTCACAGTGTAGGGAAACCTTATGAGTGTAAAACACGTGAAAGACTTTCACACAGTCCTCCAGTCTTGCTTGAACATCAGAGACTCCACAATGCAGAGGATTCTTATGAATGTAATCAAGAGGAAAAGACTTTCAGAAGGAGCTCCCATCTTGTACACCAGAGAATCCGTACTGGAGAGAAACCTTATGAATGTAGTCAATGTGGGAAGGCTTTCAGATGCCTCTCCACTCTTTATACACATCAGCTAATCCACAGTGGAATAAAACCTTTTGAATGTTTTCAATGTGGAAAGACTTTCAGGTGCACATCATATCTTTTTAAACATCAGATGATTCACACTGGAGAGAAACCTTTTAAATGTAATCAATGTGAAAAGACTTTCACAAGGAGCTCCAGTGTTACTTATCATCAGAGAATCCACACTAGAGAGAAACTTCTTAACTGTCTAGAGTATGGGAAAACTTTTAAGGTGCACTCTCACCTTACTAAACAATAGAGAGTCCATCCTAGAGGAAGTACTTCATTAATGTAATCGATGTGGAAAATCCCTCAGACTAGAGTTATCCCCATTTCCCATCATAGAATTCATATAACATAGAAATCACATCCCTGTAATGCACATGTAAAGGCATTCATATGTAGTGCAGAGCTTGTTAGACATCAGAAACTTCGTCTTGGGAACAAGCCCTATATGGACACATAATAGGAAGACTTTTGGCCAGAGATCATCTCAGAGGACTCATAGTAGGTAGAGAGTAGGCTTTGGAATGAACTCAATGAGGAACTGCCTTTTGCCGGAAGATGGATGTCTCTAGACATTCATATTGGAAGGGAGCCTTATAAAAGCAATACTTATGGGGAAGGCTTTCATCTAGAGCTTGTATGCGTATGTACACTGGAAAAACTTTGCTTGGGATAAAACTTATGGGTCTAATTAATATGGGATCCTTTCCTGAAGCTTAGACTTTTCATTAGACATCCCAAATTTCATATTGTGCATAAAGGCCTAAAAGTGCATTAAATATTTCTCTGAAATCCTAAGGTTTCTCATTACTCTTCTGTAATATTCCATGGCATTTTCATGACATAACCTCTTCTCCCTTCTCTCCCCCCCCCCCCCCCAGCAGTCAGGGTTAAGTGACTTGCCCAAGGTCAAACAGCTAGTCAGTGTGAGACCAAATTTGAATTTACTACCTCTTGGCTCCAGGGCTGGTGTTCTTTACACTGTGCTACCTAGCTGTCATTCCCTCCCATCCCCTCAATGTCATAACTTCTTCAGCCATTTCCCAGTCAATTGGTATTCAACTGTTTTTTTTTTTTTATGTTAGCTGGCAAAAATTTTTGTTATCTGCTGGACTCTTTTTAAAATTGAAATTTTTTTGCCAATTACATGTAAAATAGTTTTAAAGATTAATTTATTAAAATTTTCATTTTCAGATTTTTTCCCTCTGCTATTTTTCCTCCTCGAGACAGCAAGCAATTTGAAATAGATTGTACATGTGCAATCATTCAAAACATATTTCCATATTAGTCACTTATGAAAGGAAAAACATATCTCTCCCCAAAAAAACTTTAAAAAATTAAAGTGAAAAATAATATGCTTTGATATGTATTCAAATTCCACCAGCTCTTTCTTCAAAGTTGGATAGCATTTTTATCATGCGTCCTTTGGAATTGTCTTAGATTGCTATATTGCTGAGAATAATAAGTAATTCACAATTGATAATTGTATAGTATTATTATACTGTATACAATGTTCTCCTGGTTCTGCTCACTTCACTTTGCATTAGTTCATGAAAGTTTTCCAGCTTTTTCGGAAAGCATCATTTAAAAAAAAATAATATGGTAGTATTCTATTACAATCACACAACACAACTTTTTCAATCATTCCTCAATTGATGGGCATCCCTTCAGTTTTTTATTCTTTGCCACTGCAAAAAGAACTTATATAAATATCTTCCTTTTTAAAAACAAAATTCTTTGGGATATTGATCTAGGAGTAATATTGCTGAATTACATAGATGCCGATTGCTTTCCTTTGGCTCTCACACTCACAACTCCTGATTTTTCCACATTCCTTCAGCATTTATCATTTTCTTTCTCTATCATATTAGGCAATCTGATAGATGTGAGGTGGAATCTCAGAATTGTTTTAATTTGCATTTCTCTATTCAGTGGTGATTTACAGCAGTTTTCTTGTGACTTAGCTTTAATTTCTTCATCTGAAAACTCTGTTCTTATCCTTTGATACATTGATCAATTAGGATATGACTTGTCATCATATAAATCTGACTCAATTCTCTATATTTTTGAGAAACAAGGCCTTTAACAGAGACATGCACTATAAAATAATTTTTCCAGCTTCTTTCCTTCTAATATTGGCTGCATTGTTTTGTTTGTGTAGAACCATTTTAATTTAATGTAATCAAAATCATATATTTTACAACTGATAATGCTTTCTCTTGTTTGGTCATGAATTCTTGCCTTTTCAATATATCTTGCAAGTTAATTATTTCACTCTCCCCTAATTTGCCTATAATATTCCTTCTTATATCTGTCAAGTTCCCATTTTGACCTTATCTTGTTTGGACTATACCTTGCTTCTGCTAAATGGCTTTCCAGTTTTTCTAGCAGTTTTTCTCAAATACTGATTTTTTTGTCCCAAAATCTTGGATCTTTGGGTTTATCCAATACTAGGTCACTCTGGTCATCTGTTACTGTGTATTGTATATCTAATCTGTTCCACTAATCTACCACTTTTTTCCTTAGACAATACCAGATTGTTTTTATAATTATCACTTTGTAATACATTTTGAGAGCTGGTACTGCTAGGCCACCACATTTTTTTTTTTCATTGATTCTCTTGATATTCTTGAATTTTTGTTCTTTCAGATGAATTTTTGATGACTTTTTTTTTAACTCTACAAGGTATTTTTTGGTTCTTTGATATGGCACTGAACAAATAGATTTGATATAGGTAGAATTGTCATTTTTATTATATTGGCTGAGCCTCCAAAACTTTTGAGCAATTAATATTTTTCCAATTGTTTAGATCTGATTTTGTGTGAAAAGTGTTTTGTAATTGTATTCATGTAGTTCTTGGGTTTGTCTTCTCAAGTATTTTAAAAGGAATTTATCTCTTGCTGCTGGGCTTTGTTGGTAATACATAGAAATGCTGATGATTTATGTGGGCTTATTTTATATTCTATAGCTTTGCTAAAGTTATTAATTATTTCATCTAGTTTTTTAGTTTATTCTCTAGAATTTCTCAAGTATGTCATCCTACTATCTGTAAAGAATGATAATTTTATTACATTACCTATCCTAATTATTTTGATTTCTTTTTTCTTTTTTCCTATGGTTAGAGGTAGTGTTCCTGGTAAGATGCTGAATAATAATGGACATCCTTGTTTTACCCCTAATCTTATTGGAATGATTTGTAGCTTATCCCCTTTACAGATAATGTTTGCTGATGGTCTTAGATAGATACTACTTATCATTTTAAGGAAACTTCCACTTATCCCTCTGCATTCTAAGTATTTTTTAAAATAGGAATGAGTGTTGTATTTTGTCAAAATATTTTTCTCCAGCTATTGAGATAAGCATATGATTTCTGTTGTTTTTGTTACTGAGGTGGTCAGTTATGCTGAGATTTCCCAATATTGAACTAGCTCTGCATTTCCTGTATAAATCTCATCTATTGATAGTGTGTGATTTTTGTGATATATTGTAATCTCTTTGCTAATATTTTATATTTTTTGCATCAGTATTCGTTAAGAAAATTGATTTACAGTTTTCCTTTTTCTGTTTTGGTTCTTCTTGGTTTAGGTATCAGTACCATATTTGTATTTTAAATGGAATTTAGTAATGTTACTTCTTTGCCTATTTTTCCCAAATAGTTTCTTTAATATTGGAATTAATTATTCTTTAAAAGTTTGTAAAGAATTTACTTGTACATCCATCATAGAGATCATTGATGGCTTGTCTAATTTTATTTTATAAAACAGGCATATTTACGTGTTCTATTTCTTCTGTTAATCTGGGCAATTTATATTTTTATAAATATTTATCCATTTCACTAAGGTTATTTGATTTATTGGCATATAATTGGGCAAAAAAGCTATCCTAATTGGTATATAATTGGGCAAAATGGTTGTCCTAATTAATTTCATTTTTGTTGGTGTTATGTTCACCCTTTTTAGTTTTGATACTTATAATTTGGTTGTTCTTTTTAAAAATCTTAAGAACCAATGGTTTATTTTATTGTTTTTTTTCCATAAAGCCAGCTTTTACTTTTATGTATTAATTTTTTATTAATTTTATTAATCTCTCCTTTGATTTTTCAGGATTTCCAATTTGGTGTTTAATGGGAAATTTTAAATTTATTTTCTAGGGTTTTTTTTAGATGTTTGCCCAGTTTATTGCTCTGTTCTTCCTCTATTTTATTGATATAAGTGTTTAGAGAATTTTCCTAAATATGAAAACTCTGGGGATTAGAGTAACTCTGGCTGTTACTAATTTAGTTGCCTCCAATGCCTGAGTTGGCTTGCTGGGGCAAGACCACCGCTGGTTTACCAGGGCTCTGCATATGCTGATCTGTATTTTACTGCCACTCCAGTGAAACAGTTCTTTACTGTTGACCCTATAGGTTGTCTTAGGCTGGAAAATTGCCTCACATAGACCTTTTATTGATTCTGTTACTCTGGAATTTATTTTGAAGGATTATTTCAAAGTCATTTGGAGGCAAATTTGGGAGATGTTAGGCAAGGTCTTGCCTCTATGTCATCCTGGCTCTGTCTCTGGTATATCTGGACATTTATTTTTGCAATGTTTTCTTTAGGCTGATGGGCCCACTGGGTAGAAGGCTATTCCTGGACAAATGACAAGTGGCAAGCCAACAGATGCATTGCTTAGAACCAAAAAAAAAAAAAAAAAGTCAGAAATTTATAGAATTTAGAGAATCAGGCCACTTTGGCAGCATTGAAAGCTTGTAAATCCCCAGCCATTATAAATTTCAGTACATTGCTAAAAAAAACTATCCTGGTCAAAAGTGACAGAATTCCAGGGTCCTCCTTTGTTTTAAATTCCTTTCCTGGTTATTTTTCTGCAGGCTTCAGACTGAACTGTATGCTGGACCTGAGACAGTATTTTACATACCAGAACCATATGGCTGCTACTTGCTTCTTAATTTGTTCTATGCTTATACTCTTACGCTCTATACCCACTCTAGGACCTAGCACTTGTTATGGAACTTTCCACCTCCAAGGACAGTCCCTCAGTTTGCTCAACCCCAAATTGGGCAGTAAGTAATAGGGCTGCCAGATGTCATCTGTTTTTGCATCCTACACATGTTAAATTCCCTTTTAATTGAAGTCCCTTTACACTGGATCCTGAGACTCCTTCTTGGCCTGTTGAACAGCATCTTATCCCTTTCCTAATGTCCACAGACCTTTCTCTCAGTCTCTCTCTCTCTACACTGATCTGGTCTGGAATAATGCCTCAGTGGTTTATTGGATTTCCCACTAATGATCAGGCTGAACCATGTTCTCCATTTTGTTTGCCTTAACTTCTTCAATTATAAAATGAGCATAATAATAGCACCTACTTCTTAGGATTATTGAGAGGATCAAATGAGCTAATATTTATAAAGTGAAATTTAACAAATGTAAGCTGAGGCAGTTCTGACACTAAAATCAGTAAGTGTGTGCTGCCAGTGACTTGCCTCCATTTATGTCAAAGACACCAAGCAAAAAAATAGTTCCTCTAAAAGAGGGGAACACAGAACAAAGAACAGACCTAGAATTAAGGACCACTGATTGGCAGTGTAAATATATTCGGCCTGACACACCCATATTTACACTGTCCTCCAAAGTCAGCTATATTCCTTGAGGCAAGAATAGATTAGTGATCATCAGGAAAGCTGGATTTTAAAAATTAATCTTTTACAGTGAGCTGGATCTCTGAACCAAGCTGAGAGGCAAAGAGCCATAATTTAAGCAATTAGAGGAAAAAAAAACAATTATTTGTAAATTGGATCAATCAGAAAAGGATCTAGAATTAATTTTCTTTGTAGGCACTATGGTTGTGAACCTAAAGGATGAAATTCACAAGGGATCGATTTCAAGTCATGCTCTTGGGACAAAATAAATTAGTTTCACAAGGAAGAAATGGGAGAGGAAAGAGTAGGCAGTGCTTGTTCTGAAAAGTCTCCCAGGCTTTCCATGGACCGAGAACAAGTTCAGAATGAGTCAGCAACGCAGTATGGCAGCCAACAGAGAATGTGCGCTTGGGCTGCGGCAAAAGACAGAGCTTTGAGGAGCCCCTTGTACATAGTCTGCCCTCAGACCTCATCTAGAGCACTGGGTCCAGTTCTGGGACCCCCACGAAGTTCAGAGGGGAGCAGCCAGGGTGGGGAAGGGCCTTGGGGCCATGAGGAAGACTTGGAACTGAAAAAAAGACAAGTCAGCTGGAGACCAGGTAACTATCTCCAAGTATTGGAAAGGCTGTAGTGTGTTGGGTAGACTCACAGTTTGATTACAGAAAGCATAACCAGAAGCAGTAGTTAGCAATTACAAAGAGGAGGCAAGAACTGAATTCAAAATTGGCCTCAGGCAATCACTAGCTGTGCATCACTGGGCAAGTTACTTAATCTGGCTTGCTTCAGTTTCTTCATCTATAAAATGAGCTGCAGAAGGAAAATGGAAGCTGCTCCAGAATTTTCGCCAAGAAGAACCCGAAAAGGGGTCATGAAGAGTCATACAACTGAAAATGTTGATAACAAACAGAAGGAAGAGCATGTATTTATGTTTGTGTTATGTTTTTTGTTTGTTTTTATCAGATGCAGAGACTAGGTTTGATATGAAGGAGATGACTGTTAAGCTGAAAATGACCTCATGGAATGACTATACTAAATATAGGGAATGCAGAGCTTCATACTGCAGAGAAACAAGAATACAATCAACATAGAAAAGCTTGGGTCTAGTCTTATTCTATACTGGAAAATTCATACTGGAGAGAAACTTAATGAATGTAATCTATGTAGAAAGACATTCACAAATAGGTCCAATCTTGCTGCATACAAGAGAAGTCATGCTGGAGAGAAACCTTATGAATGTAATCAATGTGGAAAGGCTTTTGCACATAGGCCCAATCTTGTTGTCCATGGAAGAATTCATACTGGAGAGGAACTTTATGAATGTGATCAATGTGGAAAGGCTGTTGCACAGAGAGTCAGTCTTGCTGTATTCGAGAGAATCCACACTGGAGAAAAACCTTATGAATGTCACAAATGTGGTAAAGCTTTTACCCACCACTTTTCCCATTATGTACATCTGAGAATCCACACTTGAGAGAAATTTTATGAGTGTCTAAAATTTTTTTTGTTTGGCTTTTTTTTTCCCCAGAGGCAACTGGTTAAATGACTTGTCCAGGGTCACACAGCTAGAAGTGCTAAATATTTGAGGCTAGATTTAAACTCAGATCCTCCTGACTTCAAGATCTGTGCTCTATCCACTGCTCTATCTAGCTGCCCCTGTGGTAAAACTTAATATACTTTCTTCCCTTTCTGAACATCAGAAAATACGAAGTAGAGGAAGAAAAATCTCATTAACATAATTTGGAAAAGCATTCAAGCTAAAGTCATCTCATTTCCTATAAGCAAATTCACGTGAAATAAAAACATCCCTATAATGAATGTGCAAAAGTATTTAAATGGAATGGCCTTTTTTGATTATCAAAGGCATTGGTTGAAGCCAGAGAGGATCTTTTATAAACAGTTAGTGAGATGACAAAACAAAATCTTGAGCAACATAGGTGTGTTTTCTGATTTGCTATTTATAGCCTAGAATTGAGATTACATTATTTGGATCTCCCTTTTGAAATTTATTAACCACGATTTAGACTTGTCACACAAGACAAAGGTTCTCAGGTGATGGTGTTAATCTTCAGCTAATGGGATTAGTCTGCAGGAGTTGGGAGTTAGTTTTTTTTTTTTTTTTTTTTTTTTTTTAACTGCAGTTATAAGAAGGACATCAAATAAGAAATCCAAAATTTCCAGGAAACATAAGAGAATTTAAGTTTTTACATCTCACCTGCTTTAAAAATCCATGAGGATCTGTAAAATGAGTCATTCTGGTTAGAAGAATTAATATTACCAAAGTGGACCTACAATAAAATATTCCTTTTTTCCTCAATATTTTATTTTTCCAAATACATGTAAAGATAGTTTTCAGCATTCATTTTTGTAAGATTTTGTGTTCCTATTTTTTTTCCCTTTCTCATCTCCCTCTTCCCCAAGAGCCATCTGATATAGGTTAAACACATGCAATCCTTTTAAACATTTCCATATTTGTCATGTTGTGCAAGGAAAATCAGGCCAAAAAGGAAAAAAAAAAAAAAAAAAAAAACATGAGAAAGAAAAAAAAAGATGAAAATTCTATGCTTCATTCCATATTCAGTCTCCATGGTGCCCTTTGAATGTGGATGGCATTTTTCATCGCAAGTCTACTGGAATTGTCTTGGATCACCACATTGCTGAGAGGAGCCAAGTTCATCACACTTGATCATCACATAATCTTGCCATTACTATGTATAATGTTCTGGTTCTGCTCACTTCATTTAACATTAGTTGATGTAGGTCTTTCCAGGCTTTTCTGAAATCAATCTGTTCATCATTTCATAGAACAATAATATTTCATTACATTAATATGCCATAACTTAGCCATTCTCCAATTGATGGGCATCCAAAGAATGCTTTTCTAAATTAGCATTGACTCTATTATCATTTAACTTTTTTTTCCCCTGAGACAATTGGGGGTAAGTGACTTGCCCAGAGTCACACAGCTAGGAAGTGTTAAGTGTCTGAGGTCAGATTTGAACTCAGGTCCTCCTGACTTCAGGGCTGGTGCTCTATGTACTGCACCACCTAGCTGCCCCATCATTTAATTTTTTAAGATTGGCATTCTTTTTTTTTATTCTTTCAGTTTTATGAAAGGAAAACTTCAATTTTACTACTTATAACTGCACTGTGACATAAATTAGCAAATTATTATGTTAATATGTTTTAAGAGGTTCATATAACAACCGAGAATTTTTTTTTGAAAAGTAAATATTTTAAAGTATCACAGGAAGCAAATCTCTGGAACTTTTAAAAACTACACACTAAAAAACCCCAAACAAAACAGATAATATCTGACATATGCAGAGGGTGATTGATACAATTTTATTTATAAAGTCCTAAATCCAACATTTAGAACTTATTACTAGAACATGCTCAAGGCCTATATATCCCATTAAAATCATTTACAGGAGGAGGATTCTGGGAAGATGACAGAGAAGGTCAGAAAATTCCAAGTTCTCCAGATTGCTCCCACAAACAAAACAAAATTGCACCTCAGGGAAAACATGGAGTGGTGAAAAACATTTAAGACTTGGAGCAGAACAGGGGCCCTTCTGGGACAACCCAAAGACCCTAGGACCAGGAAGGGGGGGGGGGAAGTCCTGAGGCTAGCTGGGTTCAGAGGTAGTTTTAGCCCAAACCACAGGATATTACCTACCTGACAGAATAGCATGGGTCTGAGTCTGGGAAATCTGAGGGAATCAACAACATAGGTCCAGTTGTGCTGCAGACATGTGGCTTTAGGCAAAAGGGAACCAGGATATCTGGTGAGTGCAGAAGCAATAGGGCAGGGATGCTGCTGGCTGCCAGCACTTACAGGAGGTTAGAGTTTTTGGTTTGGGGTTCCAGGTAACAGGGGAGAGCTGAAGTGCCAGAGGTATCATTCTCCCAATTCAGAATTAGAGGTAGTTACATTAATGATTTATCATTTAAAAAAGGGGGGGCAGGTAAAGAAGAACCCAACCAAAGAAACTTACTGTGGAAATAGGGAAGATCAGGGTTCATCTTCAAAGAAGAACAGTGAAGTTAAAAAAAAAAAAAAGCAAATAAGATTGAGGAAAAATTAAACAACAAAACCCCAACCCCCCCTCAAAACCTCAAGATTATGAAAATAAAGTTAACTAACTAGAAAAGGAAACACAAAGTCTTAAAGAAGAAAATAATTTTTTGAAAATCAGAATTGGACAAGGGGAAGCCAGTGAAGCTATGAGATCAAGAAATATTAAAACAAAATAAAAATGAAAAAAATAGAAAAGAATGTGAAACATAAGAAAAACAATAGATCTGAAGAACAGATCAAGAAGAGAAAACATAAGAATAATTGGACTACAAAGAAAATTGTCCTGAGGTAATAGAACAAGAAGGGAAAGTAGAAATAGGAAAAGAAAACAAAAAACAACCCCCCCCCAAAAAAAAAAACCCAAAACAGATTACTACCTCAAAAAGATCCTGTAAGGAAAACACATAGGAACATTATTACAAAATTTTGAAACACCCAGATCAAATTGGAGACAATTGGAACTGTTCTTTTTTTTTTTTTTTCAATCAATAGCTACAACAAAAGCCTGCAGGTTCTGAAATATTATATATTGACAACCAAAAGATTTAGTCCCAAGGCCAAACATATCACATCCAGCAAAACTAAGCATAATACTGAACCCTCTCAAAATGGATTTTCAGTGGACTAGTAGATTTTCAAGATTCTCTTTCAACCAAACCTGAACTCAATAGAAAATTTAACATATAAGAGCCAATGTCAAAGACTAATTTCAAGAGACACAATGAGGACAAACTTTGTTTTATACATAGAAATATAAACTGTATGTCTAAGATTGACATCAGTGACTTGGTAGTTCAAAAGAAAGAGTGGGGCAGAGCTGAATATGATTCTAAAAAATAAAATTGTTTAGGAAAAGGTAAAAATGGTAATGCTATACAAATGAGATACAGAAGAAGAAATGACATAGAGGCATTAGAAGGAGGAGGAGGGCTAGTAGTTTTGAAAACCTATTTTACATTGGGAATGGGTTAAATAGGGAAATAAATAACACACACATATACACACATCACATATATATATATATGTGTGTGATATGTGATATATCTATTTTCCAGGTAATTCCTTAGATGGATGAGACTTTTCAAGCTCTAATCTTGAACATAGACATATAGCTATTAATACTCTTTATAAGAAGATGACTCTTATCCCTTGGTTCATTGGCTACATAAATGGAATTGCATAAAGTATGCTTATTTAGCTTCAATTGTAACAACAAAAGACTTGGGATGGGATATGTCCATATATACTAAGTACTTTATCTCAAATTGTATGCAGAAAATAGTATATCTCAAATTTTCAAACTGTACATAAATTGCTTGCACTTCAGAACATACTCTACACAAAGGTGATAATCCCTAATTAAGTAATAAAACTAAGTAAAACTGGATTTCCTTTTGGATTCCCTTTGAGGTAACACAAGATGATTCACTTAATTACTCTCCTTTAAGTTAATTGCATGGGAATTCTTTTCCCTGTAACCAAACAAAAGATGTTTCTGATTTTAACCTTATTAATTAATAGGTTTATATCTTCACAAACTTCTTCATCTATATCTAATTATTCCCATATCATTCTGAATTATTTCAAAGACCTTGCATTCTATTATATAGTAAAATGGAGGTGCTGGAATTTTGCAACAATGGAATTCATTATATTAAAATTACAGCTTTACATGTCCTGGTTAGAGAGATTTGCTATGAAAGGAAGAACCAGGGACCTGATTATGACAACATCAAAAGTGTTCCTTCTCACCTAAGCCTAAAGACACAGAATAGATAAAGCACCCTTAATAATATTTGGTTTCAAATAAGAATTGTATTTGCCATTTGGAACAGCCAATTTTTAAGCAAAATTCCATATCATTCACAATATTGACTGGTTATAATCAGGCTCATGATTGCCCAAGTAGAAAGGAAATTGCACAATGGGAAAACTGAAACAAGAGGAATTTACCTTAGTCCAGGTCAAATTCATCCCCTCAACCTTTTCTGGAAACAGACATTCTTCAGGCTGTATTCCCTTAAGCAGAAAGTGGCATTTACCTTTGAATAGCTGATGACTGACTGCTCATTCACTGAATTAACTGAATTAAAAAATCAGAATAATGTCATTACAATCCCATGAGATTTCATTTCAAATAGTTAAGTTTCACTAATCATAGCTTAGGGTTAGATACAGTTATTATTACTCTCATTTTATTGCAATAAGTTTTCCTATTGTTTTTCAGTTATGTACTATTCTTCATGACCCCTTTTTGGAGTTTTCTTGGCAAAGATATTGGACTGATTTGCTATTTCTTTCTTCAATACAGTAAGTTAGTTAGCAATAAAAGATTAATAGGCCTTTCAAAAAGAAAATTTACTCAAAATCCCTTTCTTCTCTTTTTTACCCATTTGAATTCATTGTTGTGTTAAAAAAAATCAATACATTCTGCAATTCTAAACAGATAGTGAATATATGAGCATCCCATTAAAAATTAGCCCAAAACACTAATTATAAATCTTCAGACTTTTTTTTTATTAAAGCTTTTTATTTGTATAACATATGTATGGGTGGTTCCCCAGCATTGATCTTTACAAAGCTTTCCATTGCAAATTTTACTCCCAGTCCCCTCCCCTCCCCTAGATGGCAGGAAGTCCACTACATGTTCATAATGTAATAATAGTTGACAAGTTGTGCAAGAAAAATCTTATCTACAAGAAAAAAAAAGAAAATCAGAAAGGAAACACAATGCAAGCAAACCTCAATAGAGAGCATGAAAATGTTATGTTGTGATGCATATTTCATATCCCTCTCTCTGGGTGTATATGGTCTTCTTCAGTGAACAATTGGAACTGATTTGAGACAATTCTTTGTTGCAGAAAGCCATGTCCATCAGAATTGATCATCATGTAATATTGTGGTTGCTGTGTATAATGATCTGGTTCTGCTCGTTTCACTCAGCATCAGTTCATGCAAGTCTCTCCAGGCCTCTCTGAAATCGTCCTGCTGGTCGTTTCTTACAGAACAATAATATTCCATAACATCATACACCATAATTTATTCAGCCACTCTCCAATTGATGGGCATCCCTTCAGTTTCCAGTTTCTAGCCACTACAAAACAGGCTGCCACAAACATTCTTGCACATGTGGGCCCCTTTCTCTCCTCTAAGATCTCTTTGGGATATAGGCCCAATAGAAACACTGCTGGGTCAAAGGGTATGCACAGTTTGATAACTTTTTGAGCATAGCTCCAAATTGCTCTCCAGAATGGTTGGATCCGTTCACAGTTCCACCAACAATGTATTAGTGTTCCAGTTTTACCACATCCCCTCCAACATTCATCGTTATCTTTTCCTGTCATTTTAGCCAATCTGACAGGTGTGTAGTGGTACCTCAGAGTTGTCTTAATTTGCATTTCTCTGATCAATAGTGATTTGGAGCAACTTTTCATATGACTAGAGATGGTTTTAATTTCATCATCTGAAAATTGTCTGTTCATATCCCTTGACCACTTATCTATTGAAGGGTGGCTTGAATTCTTATGTATATGAGACAATTCTCTATATATTTTAGAAATGAGGCCTTTATCAGAACCATTAAATGTAAAGATGATTTCCCAATAATTACATAAATCATCGCTATCCTATAAACAGATTGTAATTCCTCTCCCCTTTGTCAAGGAGTGTTTGTGATGGAAGAGGGGATCCCATTTTCTAAGTAAAGCAAATCACAAGTTATTTCCCACATGAGAGCATGCTACTATTGGGGTATACAGGTGCTTTGGCCAAAGTTCCATGGCAGAGAAGAGTTCTTGTGGTCACTCTCAGAACAGAGCACAAGCCTGGAGTGTAGTTATCCACTTCTTAGATCATATTATCTTGGAAGTAGAAGTCCAATATTAACTCTGAGAGTAGTATCAAGAATGACCTGAAGTTTAGGACAGTGCCTTCTCCACCCCAAAAGCAGAACTCATGTTAAACATAAAGCTAAAAATCAAGAAATAAGCTGGAAAAATGAGCAAACAATAAGAAAAAGAACCTGACCATAGAAAATTACTATGGTGAGAGGGAAGATCAAAAGACAAATTCAGAAGAAGATAAAAAGTCAAAGGACCTATATGCAAAGCCTCAAAGAAAAAGCCTCAAAACTGAATTGATCTCAGGGCCATCTATCCCTCCCCCAACAAAAAATTTCCTGGAAGGACTCAAAAAGGATTTTGAACATTCAATAAGAGAGAGAGAGGAAAAATTAGGAGAAGAAAAGAGTAATGCAATAACATCATGAAAAAAGTCAATACCTTATTAAAGAAGGCACAAAAATATTGAAGAAAATAACACCTTAAAAACAAAATATGTCAAATAATAAAAGAAGCACAAAAATCCATTAAGGAGTGCCTTAAAAAGAAGAATTGGCCAAGTAAGAAAAAATGTATAAAAATTCACTGAAGAAAAGAACTCAAAAAATAGAATTGGCCAAATAGAAAATAGGAAAGCTCATTGAAAAAAATAATTCCTTTGATAAGTGGAAGTTAATGACTTCATGAGACATCAAGAAACAATAAAACAAAATGAAAAGAACTGTAAGAAATATCTTAGTAGTAAAAGAACTAAACTGGAAAATAGATTGAGGAGAGTCAATTTAATAATTATTGGACTTTCTGAAAGCTAGGATTAAAAAAAAAAAGAGTGTAGCTATTTTGTTTCAAGAAATAATTGAGGAAAACTGCCCTGATATTCTAAAACCAAATCCTAAAATAGAAATAGAAAGAATCCATCAATCACTTCTGAAAAGTCTCAGAAATATTATAGCCAAATTCCAGAGCACCCAGGTCAAAGAGAAATACTTCAAGCAACTGGTAAGAAACCACTCAAATATTGTGGAACCACAGTTAGAATGACATAAGATTTAGCAATTTATGTCTTAAAGGGCCTGAAATACACTATTCAAGGTGACATGAAGCTTGGAAAAAAAACAAAAAAACTAACATCTTGGCAACTAGTCCCACCACTTCCTAGTACAAATAGAAAGAGAAAAGATGGAAGCAGTGTCATTATATATTAATGGGCTCAAATATATCTGCAAATGGTAACTATAGCCATAAAATTAAAATTCATTTGCTCTTTGGAGGGAAAGTTGTGCAGCACACTAACAAAAAGAGACAACAAAAGTCTGTATAGTCAAAACTGTGAGGTGTTTTTGTTTTTTTTTTCAGTAGCAAGGTATAACACTGAGAGTTAAGACTACATAAGGAAAGCTGAATGCTGCAGAAAAATGCTTTCAAACTGTGATGCTAGGGGAGAAATTTGAGAATTCCTTGGACAACAAGAAGATCAAAATTAGTAAATACTTTAAGAAATTAATTCAGACTATTTATTGGAAGTCAGTATTAAAGGTGAAGCTTAAATATTTTGGCCACATAATAAGACAGAACTCATTCAAAAAGATCCTGATATTGGGCAAAAGGAAAAGGAGAAGACAGGATAAAATGGACAGAGAATGTCATGGAAACAATGAACATGAATTTGGATAGACTTTAAGAGATAGTGGAGGATAGAAGGATCTGGCACATGATGTTCCATAGAATGATAAAGAGTTGGACATGACTGAAAAAACAACAGCATTAGATTTGGCAGTTAGGAAATCCTTGGTAATTTTGAAACATGGCTTCCAATTTTATTATCTAACTAAAAATATCTTCTCCAAGAGACTGAATAGTGAGAGAAGTGGCAATAATGAAAAAATAGTTTTGTTTTTTTCTGTGAGTTTGTGAGAAAGGGAGGAAAAGTTATAGCATGATCATTTGAAAGTATAGGGAGGTTTGTGCATGTTGAAGGCAACAGAGAAAGAATCAGTAAAAAGGGAGAGATTTGACACTAGAGAAGAAAATGATTAAAAGGGTATTCTGCTGGAAAAGGTAGAGTATGAATCCAGGAAATACCTAGAAGAGTTGATGCTGGAAAAGAGCAGTCTTTTCCATATCAAAAACTGAAGAAAAGGAGACTGTGAAGTAAGTGAAGAGATTCTGAAATGAAGAGAATTATGTGGTATCTTGGAGCTCTTGAATTTGACTATAATATTCCTGGGATCCTTTTCATTTTGGGATTTCTTTCAATAGATAATCAGTTTTCTTTCAATTTCTATTTTAAACTAAGATATTGATGAAATTTTCTTTGATAATTTCTTGAAATATGCTCTCTAGGCTCTCTTTGATCTTGACTTTCAGACATCCCAATAATTCTTAAATTATTTCTCCTTTGTTTATTTTCCTGGTCAGTTCTTCTGATGAGGTATTTAATATTTTCTTCTTTTTAAAATTTTTGATTTGGTTTTATTGTTTTCTGATGATCATGGAGTCATTAGCTTCCATTTGTCCAATTCCATTTTTAAGGAATTTTTTTAGTGAGCTTTTGTACCTTTTTTTCATCTGGCCAATTATACTTTTTTTTTTCCCTGAGGAAATTGGCGTTTTGACTTGCCAGGGTCATACAACTAGGAAGTATTAAGTGTCTGAGGACACTTAACTGAGTTTTTGAACTCAGATCCTTCTGACTTCAGGACTGGTGCTCTATCGACTGTGAACAGCTTCAATCAGAAGCTTGAGCACTGGTTGAGAGTCAGCAGAGTGAGATGGAAAAACAAGCAGGAGTGTCAGTGGTAGAGCAGCAAGAAAGGAAGAGTTTGAGAGGGAAAAGTGGAAGGTGGGGCATTAGTGAAAAACTGCTTGTTCTGCATTGTGACAGTAAGAAGCAGTCATTTCAGAGAAGACTTTAGCTGGGAGATTTCATTATTGTTCCAAAAGATGAATGACTTCATTGGCCAAGAGTTTCATTGACTGCTATTACTCTCTAATACTACCCACAGTTAGAAAAAGATGAAGCTTTTTAATAAGGGCTTGATGCTCTCTGCTGACACCTCTGTCTTGAGAAGGAAAAGCAGAGGGAGTTTTATAGCTGTGGTGAAACCCTTAAAGCCTTAAAAGAGTCAATCTGAACTGTGATGATGTAACTTTCTTCTGATAAAACAGAGCAGCATGCAAATGATTATATAACTGCCTGGTCAGAGTCAATTTGAATTTCACAACTCTTTGATTCAGGGAAATATTCACATTAATATCCCACACTTTTCAAATGCCCTTGAAAGGTGATAGTTAATTGGAAGAGTTTACAAAAACTGTGTTCAAATAGAAAACAGGATTTCTTTAGATAAAGAATGGGAAGGATTAATGATCAAGTAGTAGTCTTTTAAGAATTCTCTTGAAAATTTTAATTGGCTTTCCCCTTTTCTTTGTTACTGCTATTTAATGCATTTTTTGAGAGATAGGTAAGAAGTTTGATCCTTTTCACCTTGCTCTGTCATTTTCAGTGGAAAGCACCAAATATTTTTTCAACATTGAGAGACTATTAAAGCACTATGTTTAAAAGAGACAGGCTTAAAACAGTTGCCATCAGCAATAGCCAGTTAAAATTGACCTTCAAGGTGACTCACTTTGTAAAAAAGGTTGGGAAATAAGTTACATTATAGATAAAAGAATCTTTAAAGTAGTACAAAGGCCCAAATGGATCAAATTGTTGAGTAGTTGCAAGGATGCCAGAAAGAGATAACCAGAAAATTAAACGAGCTATAAAACCACAGATAGGAAAAATACAACTCAATTTTGGAGTAAAATATCAGCCTAACCTATCAAATACTGATATATTGATAACCCTAGTAACAAGCTAAACATGTACCACAAAGCCATAAAATAGCCTCAGATTATTTTCTCCCAAATAGGGAGAAAATACTGTAATAGAACAAGGGCTATTTTGAGAAATGTATTTGGGGATTTGCATTCTAAATTTAGGTTGAAGAGACCTTGAAGACAATCTAGTCCAATTTTTTCATTTGACAGATAAATAAACCAAGACCCATGGAAATTAAATAACATGTCCAAGTTTTCTCAACCTGGCAGGTTTTAAATACAAACCCTGGTGACAGTCAAAACCATGGTTGAAACAATCAAGCTAATGTATTTCTCACTTGGGTAGAGTTCTAAAGTGTAGTATCTAAGATGTCTCAAAATTCTTAGTGTGAGATTTAATAATATCAGAAGCACAAATGCTATAAATTTATAAAAAAATGGAAAGGTTAATTTATTTATTTAAAAATTTAAAATATTGATTAAATTATTGATTGGTTAAAATTGAACATAACCATCTTATGGTGTACATTATTGATTGGTTAAAATTGAGCATAGCCATCTTATGCTGTACATTAGCAGGCTTTCAAACTTCATTAAAACTTTAATCAGTTCTTGCATAATGCATTTGTAATCTTAGCTTTACGAGGAAATGAAACCTGAAAAAATAAAATTAAAAAATATCTTTCAAAATTCACAAAAAGTGTTAAAAGATTGACATTTTGAAGATGGAACCAAAATGACAGAGAGAAGCCATGAGGTTGCCTGAGCTCTCCCCACTATCCTTCAGAAACAATGTTAAATCAACCCTTTAAACAGATTATGTAGTGACAGAAGCTACAAAAAGATGCAGTGAAACAATTTTCTAGCATAAGGTAACTTAGAAGGAGTTCAGGAAAGGTTTGTTTCTCTTGGATAAAGGGGGAATGCAGCTCAGTGCTGATGGTGTCCAGGAGGGCCAGCAGGAGGTTCTTGGCCACAGCACAGATTAGCAGCCAGGGCTCCTCAGTCCTAGCTTAGCATGCAAGTATAACGACTGGCCAGTGGAGCCTCTGGGACTGGAAACCCACCTTCTGCACTGGATCTGGAGGCTCTGGAGGTTTGTTTGTATCTCAAAGAGATCATAAAAAAGGAAAAGAATCTACATGTGCAAAAATGTTTATAGCAGCTTTTTTTTTTTTTTTTTTGTCATGGCAAGGAGCTGGAAACTGAGGGGATGCCCATCAATTGGGGAATGGCTGAACAAATTGTAGAATATGAATATAATGGAATACTATTATTCTATAAGAAATGATGAACAGATGGATTTCAGAAAAAACTTGGAAAGACATATCATCTGATGTTGAAAGAAGTTAGCAGAACCAGAAGAACATTGTATAGCAACATTGTGTGATTATCAACTTTGATAGACTTAGCTCTTCTCAGCAATACAATGATCTTAAGACAATTCCCAAAGATTCATGATATAAATAACATTTTTATATTCTATACTCCTAAGAAGTGATGCTGTTAGATGTTTTGTAAAAGAATATTTTGACATAAAACTATCAGAAAATGTGTGTTGCTGTGATTGTTGAATCTCTACATCATGCTGTATTCTCCACCATATATGCTTTCTGGCAATCTTTTCCTGAACAGAAGCTGGAAGAAATTAAAACTTACAGTACAAAGTTATATCTAATCGTTCTTGTTTTTTCTTCATAGCTCAAACCACATTAGTAGATATTGCATAGAAGTATAGAGGGAAGGGATGGTGTTTTCTTATTTCCCTTTCCTCTCCTTCATGGCAAATTTCCCTATATAGTTTTTTAGACCAAGTCAAGTTCATAGTTATGGCTCCCATTTCAGCACAATTCTCAACATTCATTGACTTTACTATCTCTCCAGTCTCACATAATACCCCTCAACCCACTTTCACACAAAATTTCCTAGGAAACCATCCTATACACTCTCTGGTATCACATACTCTGAGTTAAAAGAGGCCTTAGAGACCATCTAATCCAGGAGTGGAAGATATCCAGCCCACAGGTCCAAAATCATTTTTTAAGGCAACAGGAGATGATGATGAGCTAAGACCTCCCAAAGCTTGGATTCTTTAACTTAATCATTTTGTAAGGCCCACGAATGATGTTAAAAGTATCCAAATGACCCTTGGCAGAAAAACAAAGGTAATCCATCTAAAATAAGACAAGAAAAGGAAAGAAGTAAGCGTTTGTTATGCAAGTACCATATTCTAGAAAGAGTGTAAAGCATTTTGCAAATATCCTATTTGATTCTTACAACAAACCTGAAAGATAGATGCCATTATTTTGCAATTAAGGAAAATTATTTTATCTTTTTAAATTTAATATTTTATTTCCCCCCAATTACATGTAAAATAGTTTTCAACAATCATTTTTAAAACTGAGATTCACATTTGCTCACTTCCTTACCCCTCCCCTCTTTGAGAAGGCAAGCAATTGTTATAGGTTATACATGTGTAGTTTTGAAAAACATAATTCCATATTAGTCATGTTGTAAAATTAAATATAAGCCAAAATAAAACAAGAAAAATAAAGTAAAAATGTATGCTTCCTTCTGTATTCACAGTCTATCAATTCTTTCTCTAAGAATCAATTGTATTTTTTATCATAAGTTCTTCAGAGTTGCCTTAGATCATTATATTACTGAGAACAGCTAAGTCATTCACAGATGATCATCATACAATATTGCTGTTGCTGTGTACAATGTTCTCATGCTTCTACTCATTTAACTCTGTATCAGCTTATGTAAATCTTTCCAGGTTTTTCTGAGATCATCCTCATAATTTCTTATAGCACAATATATATTGTCCATCACAGCCATATACCATAACTTGTTTAGTCATTCTGCTGTAGATAAGCATCAACTCAGTTTCCAATTCTTTGACATCAGAAAAGAATTGTTATGAATATCTGGGCATAGTTCCAAGCTGTTTTACATAATAGTTGAATCAGTTCACAACTCCACCAACAGTAGATTAGTGTCAGAATTTTTCCTCATCCCTTCCCATCCCTATCATTTTCCTTTTCAGTCTTATTAGCCAAACTAAGGTAGTACCTTTGAATTGTTTCGATTCAATTCTCTAATCAATAGTGATTTAGAACATTTTTTTAATATGGCTATAGGTAGTTTTAGTTACTTCATCTGAAAACTGAATATTAATATTTTTGATCATTTGCCAGCAATTCAGGAAATTTTAGGCAAAGAGAGATTAAGAGAATTGTCTAGAGTTCCACAGCTGCTAAATGTCTGAGACTGAATTTGAACTCAGTTCTTCCTGACTGCAGGCCCAGAATGCTATCTACTGTTTACCTAGGTCCCATCAATACCTTTATCTCTAAAAGCAGTTCACTTCACTTTTTAATAGTCCTAAAAAATTATTGGGAGGTTTGCCCTTATCAAGACTAAACTTTTCTCCTTGCTACTTTCACCATTTTTTTTTTCATAGTTCTTCTATCTGTGGCCAAACACAAGTCTAATCCTATCCTTACATATGTTAAAAGGAAGTGCTCTGTGTTGAAAGTTATGTGATAGTGGCAATATTTCAGAATGTAACTGTGGTATAAAAATTCATCAATAAAACAAAAGAAAAAAATTCTTCTCTTTAAAAAAAAAATCAGGATTCTTGACTTTCTCCAGAACAATGGTATCAGACTCAAATAGAAAAGGTGTCAAACCATACATAAAGATCCCTGTAGACCACCTACTGACCTAGAAAGCCACATGTTAACATTGTGTTTTCAGTTGTTTTTCAGTTATGTTCAATTTTTCTTGACCTCAGTTGGCAGAGATACTGAAATAGTTATTTCTCTCCCCAACTCATTTTACAGATGAGGAACTGAGGCAAAGAGGGTAAGTGATTTGCCCAAATTCACATGGCTAGTAAATGTCTGAAGCCAGATTTGAACTTATAAAAATGAATCTTCCTGACTGCTTCTACAGTAATCTATCCATCACATATTAGCTTTATCTATGTCTATTATATTTTTACTTATTTTGTTAAATATTTCCCAATTACATTTTAATCTGGTTCACCCTGGAGGGTTTGACATGTTTGCCCCAAACCTTCAACATATCTTTGAAAGATTGGAGAAGCACGCAGTGGATAGAGCATCAGCCCTGAAGTCAGGAAGACCTGAGTTCAAATTTGACTTCAGATACTTAACATTTCCTAGCTGTGTGACCCTGCGCGAGTCACTTAACCTCAATTGCCTCAGCAAAAAGCAAAAAAAGAAAGAAAGATTGGAAAAGCAAAGATTGTTAATGCTTTTTCTTAGCAATCTCATTTACTAGTTTTTCCATTATCTCTGGATGACTTTGCCTTGTGTCTTGATTTCACCAAGAGCCACTGGCTATGCTCTTATTATCTCCCCGTTTATGGATTTCAAGTCCTTAATAATCATTTCCATAATATTTTTCCATTATAAGACTGACCTCTTATAATAGAGAAAATATGAACAAAAAGAGAGTGAGTTAATTCTGCCTTTTGTCTTCCACCATCGATGTCACATTCACACTTACCTTGTTTCTTTTCTATCAACATGGCAAAAAGCAAAAACAATGAAACAAAACTACCTTTTAATTTTTAAAAAACCCTCATAGAATATGGACAAAATAGAAGAATGATACAAAAGTATTACAAATTCCTGCAAGAATATAATCAGGAAAACTTTAAAGCTCACAGAAATAGCAAACTGTTTCTATTCGTGTCTTTAAAACTGAATTCTTGAAAACTTCCCCTAATTCTAAACTAAATTGTTGAATAGAATTTTAGGCGACTGCGGCCAATGCTTTCTCTGGACCCTTAGAATTTTTGATAAGAAAGAGGAAAGCCACGCATTATATGACCCTCATTTTATGAAAGCAGCACTCCTTTTCCCTTGGCTCTCTCCTCTTCCCACATTCTTCCTTGTTGGTGAGAATCAGATACAGAATAAGTCAACAATACCACAAATCACATGTGTAATAAAACATCTGGCTTCCATTGAAGTTACACCAGACAGACTGGTCGATAATGGGTGGTTGGCAACCTTAGTCATAAACTATACATGTTCCAGAAGGCTCAACAACCATTGCTTCAGTTTTAGGCCAAATTCTCCCCAAGTAGAGCAAGAAAGACCGTAACAGAAGACCATAGCAGTAGCTACATTAGGGAACAGCTTCTGCTTAAGTCTTTCAGAATAATTTATGAATAAATGATTTGAGTTTGATTTCTGCTCATACAGACTCTCTGTTTTTTGAATGAGGTAGTTCTTTCCCTAAATGTATTCCAGTCCCAGGTTACACCCATCTATATTTCCTGCCTTTGCCCAATAGGATTCGATGAAACCAATTGAGTCAAATTTTCTTCCTTGCTGAAGGTACTCAAGTTCATTGTGCCTGTTTTCTTTATTTTGTGCATTTGTATATAGATATAGAAGCCATGGGCTTTCTCTGTTGTTGATTCCATTCTTGGATGTAGCCCCCTAAGAATTTCTAGATACTTTTAATCCCGGTAATATGTACTTAAATGAGATCAATGCTATGAGTCACTGAAACAGTACCATCTAGTGGTGGCTCATAATTGTATGCAAAAATTTTAGTTCCTAAAAAAGACATTTAGAAGATTAAAGGATAAGCCAGAGTCAAACCATTTCAGTTCTTGCAAAAAGTAGAGGTCCTACCAATATTATGGTAACAATTATAATGCCCTGTGTTCATATATTTAAAATTATCCTTGATCTATTTTATGCAATATCTGTTGCTCTTACCCTATTGCTGCTATAATTTTGACATTCTATGTAATATTTTCTCTACTTATAAATCTTTTCTATGTCTAAAAATTGAGATGATAATGAAGAATATTTTTCTTCCCATACCATCATTTCTATTATCTTGCTTCTAACAGTTATTGTCAAGCCTCTTTGGTGGCTCTGAAACTTCATCCTAACCTCTTTTGTTTATTGTCCTCAAGCACATATCTGTGTACATTAAAGCTCTACCAAATAGGGGAAATAATGAATTTTATTTGTATCCAAATAACCCAACTATAAACTCATTGCACCAAATTTCTAGCCTCTTCCTTGGCCATTTGTGGACTTCTTGGATACTGTACTTTAGTAATATAATATATCTATTGCTCAGGTGATAGAATAATAATCTTTGCTTATGATCAAGTGTTGGGAAATGTTTAACAACCAGCTTTCAAAAATGCCTATGTGACACATTTGAAAATTTAATCTGCATCATTAGTACTTTCTCAATTACTTAAGTCTGGTCTGGAAATCAGCAAAACAACAAAGCAAGACTTGATTTGTTGTTTTTGTTGTTCAATAATGTCCTACACAAGGAGTCCCTGGGACCCTGTGGACTATAGCCCACCAATATTGTCCATGGGGTTGCTTGGCAAAGATACCTGAGTGGTATGCCATTTCCTTTTCCAGTAGATTAAGGTAAGCAGAGGTTAAGTGACTTGGTAAGGGTGGCACAGCTAAGGAGAGCCTAAGGTAAAATTTGAACTCAGGTCTTACTAATTCCAGGCCCACTGTTCTATCCATTGAACCACCCTGATAACTCCTCTGATTTGTAGCAATTGCTAATTTCCAAGGTGTAAATACTCACTGAAAATTTAACAGTTGGCTCTCCAGCTGGTAGGAGCTGATTCCAGCACACCTCTGTTTATAACTACTTTTTGTTAAATGCTAGTAAAAGATGCAGCATATATGGAAGAGAGAATAGGAAGGCATGAGCCAAGGAGAGCAAAGTAGATGAAGGGAAGTTTATAACACTGTAGAGCTTTCTACTTGTGTACTTCCCCTCATTACAACTAAAGACATATGCCTGGTCTTCAACTGATTCATCTACCTAGCAAATATTTCACTATTCAAATAGGAGAGGTTCCTCAACCTTTATCTAATAAATTGGCTCTAATAGCCCTGAAGGACACCTGGTGTCCCCATACTGGAGGTGAGGGAGAGTGACATCTGTTCTAGAAGAGCCTGGGATGTGATATATTATCATTAATTTCCAAACCCAAAGCAATTCTTTGATTGAGGAATGCCATAAGTGGAAATTTCATTTGAGTTTAACTTAAATATTCATTGTGACTTTTAAGTAGAGTGTTCTTTCATAAAGCTTACAAGTCAGAAAAAATAAAATGGTTTTGCAGATATTTTCTGAAGATGAGATTCACTTAAAAGACTCATGCAGAAAGATGAAAATACATATCGTGAGGTCAACTAGACTCCAGAGAAAAAGCCTCATAAACTACATCCTGTTATATTTTAGTTCTTAATTAAATGCTATATAAACTATTAAAGTACAGTTATCCTGTATAGTGAGGAATATCTAAGATTATGTGAGGAAAGCAAATGAACCTTTTAGGTCAGATGTCTTATCCTACAAAATAGCTCCTTTTTTTGTGTCAGTGATCAAAACTTAATGGAGCCTAAGGAGGAAGGAAAAATAGTCTGGAGAAAAAAAGGAGGAAAAACTCACTACTTTTCTAAAGCATAATGATCCAAAGGATACTATGTTTAAATGTACTTTGGTCAAATTGTCAGTCTATAAGAAAGCACAGATGATCTGGGCAGTTGGGAAACTTTCTATTCAATAGTATCAGAGCCCAATACATATAATCCCTATATTATCCATCACAAAGCAGATGGTGGCTTTCTCTCTTCCCACAGAAAGGTTTGTTGCTGAGACACAGAAAATCTCTGCAGAGTACTGCAAATTTAGAACAAAGGACAAACAATAAGAATTATTAGAAAATTAAGCCTACAATAAAGATGAAAATATCAAATCATTTTGAAGTATGGCATGGATACTACAAAGGCTTAAATTTCATGGATCCTCATTTCCTACTTCTAATTTCAATTGAAAACACTAATTTTTGTGTAAGAGCCCAAAAGAAATGGGAAGAAGAAAGGAATGAAGAAAAGGCAAAGAAAAAAATGATGAGCTCAATGATTTTAGAAAAACATGGAAAATAATAAAGAACAATATGAGCAGAACTAAGAAAACATTGCTTTAAGAATAATTGAGCAAATAAATTATTTTAACTATTATAAATATCCAAATTAAATCTAAAGGACATATGAAAAAAGGTTCTATCTGTATGCAGAGAAAAACTGGCAAATATAAGAATGTAAAGAATAATTTTACACATAGTCACACACACATATATAAGTACATGTATGTATGTATATATATGTATATGTATACACATATATATATATAATAGTGACCATTTCTGGGGGGGGAGAAGAAACAAAGTGAAAAATAGAAATTTACATGACAATTCTGCTGTACATTTGAAAGGAATAGCAAGTTGTACATAGTAGATTTGCAGTTTCATCTTCAATCATCTTTTTTATTGTACTGTTATGGAAATGCTTTTTTATTCCACAAATTAAAAGTAAAATTAAGAAAGCAAATAAAAGAAGTAAAAGAAAAACTGGAAAAAGAAATAGAGAATAATGAAAAATAGTGAAAGAAACACAGAAACTGGAAAAAGATATGCAAAAATTAATCTAAGAAAATAACTCTTTAAAATACAGAATTGATCAAGTGAAAAAAGAGATACAAAAGCTCATTAAAGAAAATAATTTCTTTAAAATTGAACAAATAGAAAATCCATGAGACTTCAAGAAACAATAAAACAAATCAAAGGAATAAAAGAAAGTGTGAAAGTCTCAAAGGAAAAAAAATAACTGACTTGAAAAATAGATCAGGAGACATAATTTAAGAATTATTGAGCTATCTTAAAACCGTGATCAAAAAAAGAGCCTGAGCATCATAATTCAATAAATTATGCAGGAAAGGTTCCCTGATATCCTAGAACCTGAGGGAAATATAGACTTTGAAAGAATCCATCAGTCACCACCTGAAAAAGATCCCCAAATGAAAACCCTAGAAAATGTTTAGCAAAACTTGAGAGCTCCTAGATCAAGGAGAAAATACTGCAAGCAGCCAGAGGGAAACAATTCAAGTATCATGAAGCTACAGTTAGAATAACACAGAATTTAGCAGCTTCTACATTAAAAAAAAAAAAAAACTGGAGAGATTGAAATATGATATTCTGTAAGGCAAAAGAGTTAGTTGTACAACCAAGAATCATGTACCTAGCAAGGTTTAGTACAAACTTTCAGGGAAAAATTGGATATTTAATAAAATAAAATAATTATCAAGCATTCTTAATGAAAAGACCAGAGCTGCATAAAAATTGATCTCAAATATAAGACTCAAAAGAAATATATCAAGTTAAAAAAGAAATAAGAAAAAAAGGAAACATTCAATAATTTTGTATTTGTATATGGCAACATATTTGTAACTTTTAAAAACTATCACTATAAAAACAATTAGAAAGAATGTATATGTAGACAGAGAGTGAGAATGTAAGATGACAATGATGGAATGATATTAAAAACCAACATTAAGGAATGAAGGAAAAGATTGCTCTTGAGAAAAGAAGAGGAAGGCAAATTTTCTCACATAAAAGAGGCATGAAAGAGCTATGACAGTAGAGTCAAAAATGGGGATGATGATAGCAGGCAATACTTGAAACCTACTCTCATCAAAATTGCCTCAAAAATGGAAAAAAAAAATGCACATTCAGTTGGATATAGAAATCTCTCCTACCCCAAAGGAAAGTAAAAATGAATCGGAATAAGAAAAGGGGTCTGAGGGTGGGACTGATACAAGGAAGGGCAAATTGGAGAAAATGGTCATCAGAAGTAAAACACTTGTGAGAAAAGACAAGATGAGAGGTAAGAGATAGGGAATGACAAATAAGGGGGAAGTAGGATGGAGGGAAATAAAGTTAATTATAACTAAATATAAATGTGATGAACTCCTATAAAAATGGACATGGATAACAGAATGGAATAAAAATTAGAATACTACAATATTCTGTTCACAAGAAACACATCTGAATCACTACAATATGCTAGGAGAGTAAAGATAAGAGGTTGAAGCATAATCTATTATGCTTCTGCTGAAGTAAAAAAAAAAAAAAGGCAGGTATAGCAGTACTGACTTCAAACAAAGCAAAAGCAAAAATCTAATTGAAAGGGAAAAGAAAGAAAACTGCATCCTACTTAAAGTACCATAGACAATGAAGTAATATCTCAATGCTAAACATACACCAAGTGGTATAGCATCCAAATTCTTAGAGAAGACATCAAGTAAATTATAGGAAGAAATAGACAGCAAAATTATACTAGTGGAAGACCTCAAATTCCCATTCTCAGAACTAGATAAATCTAACCATAAAATAAACAAGACAGAAGTTAGGGAAGTGAAAAGAATTTTAGAAAGATTAGATATGATTAACTTCGGGAGAAAATTGGTTGGGAATAGAATGGAATATACCTTTTTTTCTCAGATGTATCTGGTACTTACACAAAAACTGACCATATGTTAGGCATAAAAATCTTACAACCAAATGCAGAAAAGAAAAAAAAATTAATGCATCCTTTTTCTGAATATTATGCAGTAAAAATTATATGCAATAAAGGTCAGTGGAAAGATAAATTGAAAACTAATTGGAGAAATACTATTGTTCTATAAGAAGTGAAACAGGCTGATTTCAGAAAAGCCTAGAAAGATTTACATGAACTGATGCTGAGTGAAATGAGCAGAACCAGGAAAACATCATACATAGTAACAGCAAGAATGTGTGATGATCAATTATGATAGACTTAGCTCTTCTCAGCAATACAGTGACTGAAGATAATTCCAATAGAATTTGGATGGAAAATGCCATTTCATACAGAAAAATAACTGTGGAGATTGAATGCAGATTTTCACCTTTCCAACATTCATTTTGGTAAGATTTTGTCTCCTAAATTTTTCTCTCTCCTTCCCTTATCTCTCCCCTCCCCGAAGAGCAAATAATCCAATATAGGTTAAACATATGCAATTATTCTAAACATATTTCCATATTTATCATGCCACACAGGAAGTCAGATCAAAAAGGAAAAAATGAGAAAGTACAGTATTTTTTAAAAAAGGAAATAAAATTTATTTGGAAGAACAAAAGGTCAAAAATTTGATGAAAAATAATGAATAAAATGGGAAGGATGGCAACTTCACAGGATGTCAAATTGTACTACAAAACAATAATTGTCAAAACTATTTGGTACTGGTTTTAAAAATAGATGAGACACTGGAATAGATTAGCATACAACATATAGAAGAAGCAAATAAACACAGTAGCATAGTACTTGATAAACCCCAAGATTCCATGTACTGGTATAAAGACATACTATATGACAAAAACTCCTGAGAAATCTAAAAAGCAATCTGGCAGAAATTAGGAATAGAGCAACATCTTGTATGATGAACTAAGTCCTACATTAATACATGACTTAGACATAACAGATGATATATATGAAATTCTTTTTACATCTATATATAGGGAAACTATTCATAACCAAGCAAGGCATAGAGAGAATTACAGAAGATAAAAAGGATGATTTTGATTATGTAGATTGTTATAGGTTTTGCCTAAATGAAACTAGCACAGCCAAAATTAGAAGCAAAGTTACTAACTAGGAAAAACATCTTTCTAGTAAGTTTCTCTGAGAAAAAGTCTTATATAAGGAATTGATTAATATTTAAAGAAGAAATTCAAGTTATCCATAGTCATATTTTTAAAATGCTCCAAATAACTAATAGAGATGTAAATTAAGTATCTCTGCTATTATTCCTCAAATCAATCAGCCTGACAAAATAAGAAAGAAATTATAAATGTAATGGGGTTGCATGAAAACAGTTATATTACTGTACTCTTGTTAGAGCTATGAATTGATCTAACCATTATGAGAAGTTATTTGGAAATATGCTGGGGAAAAAATCACTAAGCTACGTATACTCCTTGACTCAGACTTAATTTGTTGCATATTTTCAGTGCCCATTTCCAAGATACTGCTATATTTAAATTTATTTTAACCTTGAACTTAAAAAAAAAAACACTAAATAAGATGAACATTTCCATTGAATAGTAGAAAAGAAAAAGAGGACTAGTTAGAAAAGCCAGTCAGAGCTATAAAAACATATAACATATAAATAATTATTATACATAAATATATAAATACTTTTTATGTATACATGTATAAATTTTATAAATAAGTATATAAAATATATATTATAAGCATATAAATAAACCATTAAAGAACATAAAATGAAGTCTACATATAAACTATAAAACAAAATATTAATAAAATATAAATATAAAGTATTATATATAAATATATTAATAGATAAATTAATTAAAAATTAATAGAAAACAATTCAATTTTCAGGTTTTAAAATGAATCCACATAAAACATTGGCATTTCTGTGTATTACCAACAAAACTACTGAATCTTGTATGTAACCCAAAAAACTAAAGCAACCCTGTTTTATCTGTAGATAAATAGAGACAAAAGCTATCTGGACTC